>JACXIV010000014.1:2047193-2392050 GCA_014737475.1 Bombus confusus
TGCATTTTTTAAAATTACGATAGTTTTTTTTTATTGTTCCGTAATTGGAATGTCTGTTCGTTTGTAAAAATTATTCTAAACGAATATTTCTTTATGATTACGTCATTTCAGTGGAATTTAGTATGCAGTCGAACGCATTACGCTAATATCCAGCAATCTATTTTGATGTTTGGCGTACTTTTGGGCAATATCATATTTGGCAATATAGCAGATAGGTACATATACTAAAGATTCTTTTTTCACCAAGTAAAGTTTTGTATCTTCTGAAATTTGCAAGATCGAAATTTATTACTCTCTAAATTTTTCATTCAAATTCAGGTACGGTAGAAAGATGCCGCTGATGATAGCGGTAGTTCTTCAATTAGTTTCCGGTATCGGATGTGCTGTCGTGCCATGGTTTCCGGCACTGTTGTTGATGAAATTGCTTAGTGCTTTAGCTACTGGAGGTACGATGGTTACCAGTTACGTCATTTGTAAGTAATAATTTAATATTATTAAATATATAATCACTCACGCTGTTGTTTAAGTCCTTGCAACTTGGATATTTCTTCATTGAAAATTTCACTCCAACGTAGCACTAAAACTTGTATAGCGTAACGATTTTTAATTTATAGAAAATTTAGTGACAATTATACAAATTTAACAGGTATGGAGATCGTTGGAACGCAATGGCGCGCAGCCATCACAGTACTGTATCAAATTCCATTTAGTTTGGGTCACATGTCACTAGCCGGCTTTGCATTTTTATTTCGTCATTGGCAACATCTTCAAATCGCTATCACACTACCCTCTATCATTCTCTTAAGTTATTGGTGGGTCGTACCTGAATCTCCTAGATGGTTGCTCGCATTTGGAAGGCAACGAGCAGCTTGTAGGATTTTACAGAAGGGTGCCAATATTAACCACATTAAAAACAAGGACATTCCAGACATGGTCAGAAAACACTGTTTGCAGCAGGTAAAATTTCGAAATTTCTGTTTCATTTTAATGACACCGTACATTTTATTCTTACTCATTCGTTGTTGATTTTATTCACACAAAATTCCTGTTCCCATAAAATTTCTATTTATATCATTCATTATTTCCATTGATATTCGAATATTTTTTTACAGAACTCCAAACGATCACATTTGGATTATAAAGCATCGTTCTTGGACCTGTTTCGCACGCGCAACATGAGGATAAAATCGCTGTCGATTTTCTTCAATTGGATCGTTTGCGGAATGGGGCTGTTTGGAATGTCTCAATACATAGGACAAGTCGGTGGAAATATATTCATAAATTTCACTGTTTCTGGCGCCATACAGATACCTGGAAATTTCGTTGCTTGGTGGGCAATGAACAAACTTGGTAGAAGAATCACCTTAATCTGCAGTAACTCGATCGCTGGCGTTGCGGCACTTTTGCTCATCGTTGTCTCAGATGGTGCATATATTCGTTTCGATTGAACGTTCTTCTAAATGAGTATTATCAAAGAAAGATCACAGAGCAAAGATATGATAAGTCGGACTTTTATTTTTTATAGGGACTTCGTTTATCAGAATTCCTCGAGAGATAAATAGTTTACATAACAGGAATTCATACGGTAGCAGTTCGCTGGTTCTTTCCACTGCCTATCATCTTTTCTTTCGTGCGCCAAAAGTTCACATTTCGTTAAGTGCACTTAACAGGCAGGAGTTTGAAAATTTTACTCGATGCCCCATTAAGTAAAATTTTCAATAGAAAGAAGTTCCAATAAAATGAGCGCCGATAAATGTACTGTAATTCCCATGTAACTGAATTCCTACCGCTCGGATCTACCTGTTTGAACGTGAACTTGTATCGCGCGAAGGAAAAGTAGTAGCGATAGGTAGCGAAGAATTCCTAATACAAAAAAAGAAAAAGATATATCTTTAATATTTTACAAAACATCGTAAGTCCTTCGCTAGTTTCCTAAAAACTTGTATCTTCGAACCTTTAATAAGTTGGTTCCATGTCGCAGCTACCTAAATATCAGTACTGAAACACAGAGTTTATTTCTTTCTTAACCAGTGAACCATTCGAAAATCAGAAAATCAATAAAAATGATCTTATCGTGTATTTCCTCTGTTATTTGGATTTCGAATGAACCAAACGTACAACGCAGTTGTATTTTCTTATTTTATCGATGCACGTTTCGCTTGTTGCAGATATCGCGTGGCTTCGATTAATTCTAGTCTGCTCGGCCATCGTTGGCATGTCTGTCTCTTTCACCACTGCTTATCTGTTTTCCGGCGAATTGTTCCCCACGGTCATTAGGAACATCGGTGTGGGTACCAGCAGTATGTGCGCCAGGATAGGCTCTATTTCGGCACCCTTCATAGTATCTTTGGTAAGTTTGAGCATAAGAATGCGAGATTCGCCTGTTAACGAGTTTAATGTGCGAAAACAGATACCGACGGCGATGGATGTGCTCAAATGAGAGAACGTGAGATATAGTACTCATAGTCATAAATAGTAAATAGCAAAGTATTCGTATTTAAGTATTCATAGTATGATTAGCAGAAAAATGGTTCTCTTTTAGAAGAGGTTTCTTTATGTTCTCAGAGACCGAGAGTCTCTATTTCATTTGTACAGGCCATCGATAAAGAAGAAATTTTTTATTTACTCCAACCTTATTTCTTTCGTACGTTCATTATTATTAATGAGTCTTTATCAATTTCTTAAAGGATCACCTTCAAACTTGGCTTCCACCAGCTTGTTTCGGGATCCTTCCACTCATCGGTGCCGCACTTTGCTTCTTATTGCCAGAAACTGTCGGATGTACACTGCCAGAGACGCTCGAAGACGGCGAAAATTTTGGAAAGTTAGTGTAATTTTTGACACTTTTAGGATACTTTTTTACTACGTTTAACATTCTTAACGGCTGGATCGCCGAATTTTGTACATCTGCCTTTTATACTTTCTATTATCTTTTAAAATACTCTTGTCGATATTTGTTATAGGAAACCGCACAAAATAAAGAAGAATCCAAAAGATATCGAAGCAGAAGCGGCACTTTGAACGAAGACTGAGATTAACTGTTATTACCTAGAGATTATAAAGAAAATTAGGAAAAAATTGCGAGAAGTAACAATATCGAAAACGTGGCGTTTTATAAGGAAATTAACTGTATATATAAATGACACTGAGAGCATTCCTCTTTTTTATTTATTGTATTATTGTATCCACAATTTGAACGGTATCGGTGTTCTTCTTCGCACGCCTGAAGCACATCGATCTCATTTTCCGACAAATTTTTTACTTATTAATAGCTGATAAACTAAACCAGTATATACATTTGTTCGTATAGAAACAAAACTTCTTAACAAAAGTGTAGTACAATTACTCTAAGGCGTTTTAAAGGTGTTTTTGATATCGAAAAGTTTATAGAATTGAAGAACGTTACTTACTGGCGAATGTAAGAATCGCGCGAACAGTGCCTTATATCATTTGTATGTAAATGTCTAAATAGATCTTATATTTTATAAAAGTGAAATGTTATTTCTCTCCGTCCTTTGCAGTGCTCTTCTTCTATGTATAAAATGTAAATCCGCATAATGGCGCAATAACTTAATTAATTCAATGTTAGTGAAAGTGAAACAATCTTTTAGGTATATGAATATGCACCATTTGATATATATTGGTACTACTTGTTTTAAGCAATTTCATAATTTTACAATTTGCATTGAATAAAAGACAGACGATTACATTCCTGGAACTGACCATTCTTTCTTCTTTCCTGCAAACAATTAGCTACGCAAGTCGTGTTATTCTGTGTTTATCACTGTTAAATCGTAAGACAATCAACGCGTTTACGTAACTGACAATTTTTTATCGATACGATGTATTAAAAATATTTTGATACATCTATCTTACATTTCCATTTTCTCTAAAAAAAAAAAGAAACAATTATAGGTGTAAAAATGTGAAAAAATTCATATTTGTCAGATCTCTTTTCGCTTCTTTCGATTCGTAATCTAAATTTTTGAATATTGTAGAAATTTAGGGACAAATGACGCGAATGTCGTAAATTGTAGTATGTAATTCAACTTATTGATATTATGAAAATGCAGTGACATTAATGATTAATTGAAGTAACTGATGCATGCATTTCATACGAAAACTTGGTACGGAATCTTCAATGTCTGTAATTATTTTTGCAAACTCAAGGATAACATCGTTTTTTTTTCTGTATTCTGTTAACGGTAAAAATATTTTTGTTTTTGTTCGTTTTGCGATTGAGACTGACGATAAACCCAAGCACGCAATACCTGTTCTACTCGTTTTAATAGCCGGACCAAATAAAGTACCTATTCAATTTTGTTACTTGATTTATCTACTTTAATCTGCCATAGAAATATCTTTGATTACTCGTTGGTTGCATAGATATTGATAGAAAATGTTTACATCGAATGTTATTTTTCATAAAATAATCAAAAAATAATTATCTTCTTGGTCTAAATCAATTGTGTTTCGACAATATATCGCTATTCTTATTTAAATATTACCATCTTGGGCTATTTCCTTCAGATTATTTCAATCATGGCTACGAGCATCAAAATCCGCATTTATTTACGGTAGGTACGTGCAAAAAACGTTATGCGCTATGTCCGCTATTGAATGCATTTCCGTTTACCGGATGAAGCTGTTTGAAGCTTAAAGAATATTGCGATGTTGCTTCGACATTCTGTGATTTTTCACGACAGCGTAACAAAAGCAATGAACGATAATTAAGAAAAATAACACCGACGATACAAACGCCGCTTTATTTAATTATAAAAGATTATCATTATATTATAATTCCCAAATGATGATATGTATATTATGCTTACGCTTAAAAGATGGTATTTTATTTTCGTTAAAATAGTTTTTGTTTATAATAATTGGATTTTATTTATAAATAATCCATAAAATATAAGCTAGTTTCCTCGAGAAGTTTAATATTCTGATTACTGAAACATTAATGCACATTTTAATCGTGATCAATTAGGAAGACTTCTAGGTATATAAAGTGTCGGCACAATGGACCATAACGTCATTCCTTCTTGATTCGCGCCAGTAGAAGGTCGGTTTGTTCTTCGGATACGAATAACGGACCATTCGCGTCCTCATTACAACATTCAGGTTTAGGCAGCCTCAGTTCTACGTTTTTCTTCGATCATACCACTTCGACCTTGCCATTGGACGCTCGATTCAAACAGATTGAAACAGAAGTAAGGAAACATGATCTTAATTTACTACAATAATAACGAGGACTTATTTTCCATTGTTACATTTCTTTACGTTTCATTTACATTACTTTCATTTCATTTGATAGAAAGGTCATAGTTGAATAAACGCGATAAAAGTGCTCCAAAACCAAATTAAATTTCCGTGATACATCAATCGAAAGAGCTTGCTAAGAAAACCACCTCGACAGAGTTTCAGCCCCCTATCACTATTATTAGGATAGTTGTTAATCGAAACACGAATCACGCGTCATTCTTGATTTCTTTTGTTCTACTTTATAAAATAATCATGGAGAAAGTCTGAGATGTTATAATTGTAGTATAATATATAAGATAGACTTTTTGAGAGTTTCAAAGTGCCAATTTTACATTAAAGTTATCAAGTGACGACATTTATATTTTTGAAGTAAAAGCTGCCTGTCGTGTTTATTAACTCACAATTTTTGAACATTCTTACGAATGGTGCGTCGCAATTAAAGATCTTAAATACCCAATTTTCTACCTTTTCGTGTATCTAAGAGTGACTTATTTTGTATAATTGATATAACGTGCATATCGTATGCGTATTATGTGCGATTCTAAATAGTTTTACGTTTATTAAACGAGTGAATTTGGAATGTTTTATTTTCTATTAATCTTCGTCGATTTCAACCTTGATCACACGATTCGCTCGCTCAACATCGAAGATTTCGTTGAGTATGTCAGCAGGCCTTATAATATGTGCCATATATCTAGCGTACGATAATAAATAAATTATCGCAGTGATATGCGAACAACAAAAATTTTATTCCCAAGCGGCCAATTGACTTTGTTTATATGCTTTATGTAGCACTTATACCTTTTGCTATTAATACGTTGGTATACCAATGACATAAATGCACGGATCATTCTTACATAAACGGAAAGCCAAAAGATAGTGATCTTTAATCTTTTTAATCGTGACCATTCTGAAAAATCTAAAGAAGTTACGAGTTAACAGACACGACAGGCAGCTATTTCTGTAAAAATATAAATATTGTCACTTTTAACAACTTCAGTGAAAAATTGGCATTATGAAACTTCCCTAATTTTTCCAAAGTAGGTTTTTCAGTCAAGAAATCTGGAAAAATTCCCAGCCATGTAACGCTATGGCTATAATATCTCAGATTTTTTTTCATATTTTTTTGTAGGATAGAACAAAAGAAATCAAACGTAATATATAAATCATATTTTGGTTAATAACTATTTTAATAATAGGGGCAGGGGGCTAAAACTTTGTCGAAATGGTTTTCCTAGGAATACTTTTGTCATACTTATTCGGCTGCACCATTTAACAAATAGTGTTATTTTTTAAATTTTTCTGGCTATAGTTCATATAATTTTATTTTATTTATTTTAACAAAGAATAATTTAAAAAATCTTTTAGACCGTACTTCCTAATAGATTTCTTTATATAGCTCATTTTAATGTAATTTTATGGCTCAAGTATTTGTACGTAATGAAAAGAACGATTTAGAATCTTTGTCTGGTACCCATTACGTCTGCAGTCTATAGAAAAGACGTGATGGAATAATTGCAGACTTCTTTAACTGTATCTTCTTGCCTGTTGTATCGTCATTATTGTATAGAACTCGCATTGAATACTCGAACTATAGTGTTATAATTATATACAACTATGATTTGTATAAAATATTGCTAACAAATTACATCGAATAAATGCGTAACCAATATGACAATATTTGAAGTAAAAACGTTTGAAAGAGAAAAGATAAAAATTAGTATCTATTTAACAACAAGTAGAATTCGACTTATATTTCAATTTACATTTTGTGATGCTGTTTCTACATTCGAAATGTATTTTTATCTCCTCCGGGCAACTGATTAAATCTTTCGTAAGACATTTTAAGCTTTCATGGTTATAGAAACCAAAAGTGACATACTTCAATTTAGCACATACATATATACATATAACATAACAGGATATTGTAAGAAAATATGTTTGCAAAGAGAAGTTGTCATTAAAAATATTTCATTTTTCGTAATGTATATAATATAAGAATTTGGAAGGTATAATTCATTCGATACATGTCGTCCAATGTGTATACTATACATGTATATGCGTGCATATATATTTCGCAGGGATAATAATTAATCGAAAATGAAAAGAAATTTTCCACGTTACCTTACAGGATCAATGGCTTCTATTTTTCGTCTTGTGGATATGTGGGCCGTTTTGTTGTTTGCGTCTCTTGCATTGACCAATGGCGTCGAATATAAAACAATTTATTCGTGGAACAACCTCGAATATAATTTTCCAAATGACACTATTCGAGATTCTTTGATATACAGTGGTGAATATATACCCGAAAATAATCTGCCACTTGGTCTAGCAACTTGGAAAGACAAGATGTTTATTACTGTACCTCGATGGAAGAATGGCGTCGCGTCCAATTTAAATTATTTCTCAAAGAACGATCCATCAGGTATCTAAGTCCGTCATTTTAAACTCTTAACTTTAATTTAGTAATTAACATTTCGTTTTTTTTATAAAAAAAAAATAGAGAGTCCAAAATTAACTCCTTATCCTGATTGGGAAACGAATGACATTAATACAACTGATAGTATTGTAAACATCTTCCGTGTGAAAGTCGACGCTTGCGATCGATTATGGGGTGTCGACATAGGTACTGATGACATTTTAGGCAATAATACACAAATACAACCAGTAAGAATTTTCGTAATCGACTTGAAAACGGACAAGGTAATTTAACAAATTTATATTAATTAACAGCTTACGCTTCAGCAAACATTACTTGCAAATTGTAATTTACATACTTATTGTTAGCATTAGGTTGCCTTTATTATGATCTTCGCTTTAACACACACACACACACACACACGACACCTTGTATATTACTCAAACAAAGAAATGAAATTATTCTCTAATAGTAAAAATTGTTTAATAATTTCAGATATTAAGAATATATGCTCTGAAAAGTACAGACCAAATTTCAAGTTCTTTCTTTGCCGATTCGGTAGTCGATGCAGATCCCGATGATTGTGAGAATTCACACTTCTACATTTCGGATTTAAGCGGATATGCTTTGGTTGTTTATAGTTGGGCCAAGAACGATTCCTGGCGAATCGTGCACAATTTCTTCCACTTCGATCCTCTTCACGGTGAGATATTTTATGTAGCAAAAATTAAAACGAAAGAAAATATACAAATATGTAAATATCATATTGTATATTTCTTTCAAAAAGTCATATATCTTTTGTATCTTAATGTATCTTTTAAAATATTTTATATTTCTCATTCTCACATGGACATATTGTTTTACGCTAATACGGTTGTTATTAAAATTTCACGGAAAATTGTATAGGTGGTTTTTGTTTTCAGGAAACTTTAATATCAGTGGATTCAGTTTTCAATGGCAAGATGGCGTACTTGGAATGTCTTTGTCCGCTCTACAGAGCGACAACTATAAAACTTTATATTTCCACGCAATGGCTGGTATCACTGAATTTTCTGTATCTACCGAAATCTTGCAGGATAGCTCGTTAACGAAATCTTATAATTATGATAATTTTCACATGGAGGGTGACAAAGGTCTATATACTCAAGGACCTAGTTCTGTGATTGATACGAACACTGGTATCGATTATTTCACTCAAGTAAACAGAAATGGCATCGCTTGTTGGGATACCAGTGTCGAATTGAACCAAGATACCTTCAGTAAGTAATAACTAAGATAATAATTGCCTTCTTGTATTTTTTTCTATAGTAAAAAATTAATTATTTACTTGGGGATTTATTTGTGATTCTGAGAAATAGATATAGCTACAAAATATTATTACTGTAAAACAATTGAAAACCAGTATTATCAAAGATTTGAATAACGTTACAACGATCGATAAATAACCATCATTAGAGATTCTTCGATTGTGCTTATCGAGCTTCTTTTAAGGAAACCTGTCGCAGAAAATTGTATTTCATCAGGATTTTGTGTTGCATCGATTAATTCTTACCTAACGAAATTCTAAGAAATCTGACTGGCATTTTGTACAAAGCAACGGTGTATTGACATATTCATAAATCATTGTTCTCTTTCATTTTTGCAGTTCTTGCGATTCAAGACAACACAACGATGATCTTTCCTAACGATCTGTCAATCGATAGGGCCAACAACATGCTATATGTGCTCTCCGATAATTTACCACAATTTATATTCGCTACTTTTGACACGAAAAAGGATAATTTCTTCCTCACAGCGATCAACCTAGATTCTTTAACGCAGATTTGCAAGAAACAGGATCTCAAATTTAAGAGACGTCTTCCTCATATTCTTTGATTAAAAAGCATGAATTTGCATAAAAACCGCAATCTATGTAGCGTCTAAAAAAGAAGTGACGTTATTATATTTCCCTGAATCTATTTTTATTTATTCACAGGAGTTAATACAAAAGAATATTCAGAATGATTACACGCGTGAAGACCGCATGAAATATATGTTGTAACTACTGTTAATTCTAATTCGTGCTACAGTCAATTTACTTTATCCCTACACCGAATTCAGTCATTTGTGTGATAAACCATTCTGTTTTAGAATACATGTTATATCTACAAGTAGTTTCGCCACTGAAGTAGTTTCACGAGCAGAGTAAGGGATTTCCATTATGCATTTGACGGGTTGCTTAAGGTACTTATAAAATATTTAAACTGTTTCGTTACCTTCCAGTTTACAAAATTATTTATGAGCACGGAGTTACTTGATTTAACGAAGTATGTATGAACACGAGAAAAAGAAGACACTTGTTACAGTTAGTTTATGATACAGTATTAATACTTTAAAATATTCAAATAATATCGAAGTATTTGGAAAAAGATAATTATTTTGTATAAATTCTTTTTCCCTTGCCATAATTATTTTCGATTAGATTTTCTTTACTTCTAATAATACTCTACTACGTCTCCAAGAATAATAGATTTCAATGTTATGTCTCTAACCGTGAATACATTTTTCATCTTTTACGTTCGTCATCTTTATTACACGGAATTGTTTGGTAAAAAGTGAAAGAAACAATTAAAAATTATACTGCCCCATTAGACGAGAGTTTGTTCCATGAACTATGGAAAAGAATGTTATCTTCGATCGTAAATAAAATCACTTTTTAGTATCACTTCCCTTGGTCCCAATTTCACGTTTGTCATACATGTGTTGTAAAAAATATAATGAAATATAATACATCGTTGAAGACATCTCGATCATAGGATAATACATGTTTTCGACTGAAAATGAAAGAAATTTGTTGGAAAACGTTATGTTAAAAATATGTATAAACATAGAACACGTACAATTGAAAGTGCTATACATACTTTGGATTTTTGATTCGCAATGCCAGTTGTCTTGGAACCGTTCTCTGTCGCTTGTGGCTTTTTACTTTTAAATATCTTCGACATTTTACCTTTGACACAAAGGAAAAGAAGTAATGTAATGTAAATTTAATATCGACACAATATCAGAAATTGATAAAAAATGTAAAATAAATAGCATTATTCGAAATCTAAATAAATATTTTATATTTGTCTTATTCTAGCTTCTTCATTTTTTCAATAAATCTTTTTATTATTTCCTGATTACTTTATCCTGCTTACCAGTTCTTGGAGGAGGCGATTGCACATCAGCATCGTCCTGAACATTATCGTTGTTCATTTTTTCCTCTTCAATAATTTTATCTTTGTCGGTTTGTTTGTCGATTTCTATCGTTTCTTCCATGTTCACTCTCGACCTTGTGGACTTCACACTTCCGCTTCTCCTTGTGGATTTCATCGACCCTGATCCCTTTTTTTTCTCCAACTCATTTTCTTCAATTGTTTCTGGTTTCTTTTCTGAATTATCTTCCGTCCTCACTTCATTTTCTTTTCCCATCGACGACGTTTTCTCATTGTCGGTGGAAGAATTTTCACTTGATTTTAATCTCGGTGGTTTTGGCGGTGGCGTAGAATCCGACGGAGATATTTGTTTCTCAGGACTCGTCTCTAGTTTAGTATCATCGCTATTATTTGATTCCATCGGCTCTTCCATTGGTTCTGTCTTAACATCTTGACTATTCTTTCGTTTACCATCCGTTTCATCTTTATTTTCTATATTACCATTTTCAATATTAATTTCTTCGTTGTCTCCCATATTATTTGTCGTAGCTTCTGTGATCGTTTCGTTATTGTTTCCTTCGTTATTGTTTCCGTCGTTATTTTCCTCTTTATCCATTGATTCAGATCTTTTTTCTTTTTCAACGTCGCTTTTGACGTTTGTCTTCATCGTTGACTCTTCCTCCGTCTTTTTTAGTACTGAATTTTCGTTTTCTAGCTTCGATTCTTCGGATCCGGCTATATTAGCTGACATTTCTTTCGATGTCACTTCAGCGTTTTCTTCGTTAGACGTAGCATTCGATGGCATTTCTTCTGGCTTGCCATTCGTAGATTTTTCAACACTATTTTGACGACTATCTGATTTCTCGATATTATTCATGGAATCTATTACGTTATTCGTGACATCATCTTCGTTACTTTTTATATTTTCTTCGATCGTTTCCATAGATGTTTCCATAGCTTCCTGTGCATTTGTTACGGATTCTGTAATATTATTTCCTTGATTCAACCTATCCTTGATTATTTCATTAACACGTTCGTCATGAGTCTCACTTTGTAGCCTGCTTACAGGAAGCTTTAGCGGTGGCAACGAATTCCTTTTCTGAATGTGTTCCTGAAACGTAAAAGAATTTTTCTTCTAAGAATACTTCTTCTAAGAGTTCATCCGTTCTATCATATTAAATATGTTTGTCAAGTTTGAGGAAAATACGACAGTGGATCATCATCGATACGCATAGAAGTTGCTTTTAAAACATTCCTTTTACTGATTGAAACGAAATTGAGATTCAGATATACGGATAAATCAGTGGATTGCAGCAGGGTTCAAGTACAATTCTATTTTTGACAGGTTGTAGAAATTTTCATCATTTGTGTCTTTAAATTATCGTAGTAACGACGAGAAAATTTGTTAAATTAATAACCATAGAATTATAGGAATCGTATAAATTAATGGAAATTATTGTTCACGAAGTGAATTGTAATTACCATTTGCGAGTTGTCTTCCTTTTGCGAGCGATTATTCGTTTCGCGTCTTTGACCAACTAAGATCGTGTGGCAGCCACCACACGCAACCTTTGCAAATTTAAAAATTACTCGTATTTATTAAATTCTATATGGGTTATACGTACGAGGAATAACGAAGCATGCAGATAAGTGTAATTACCTTCGAAACGAAGAGCTCCTTGTATCTTTGAACGAAAGTCAGTTCATGCACGTTGTTCTCGTTCTCCTCCAATCCTAATTTTCCGTGTCTTCCGTCCCCACACGTATAAAGTTTGCCAGATTCTGCCACGAAATTATATATTATAATATATATATAATCATAAATTATAGATATTAATCGTCGCGGTTTATTGTATTAATTTTCTACGAAAAATTGTAGAGAAAATGGAATAATAGCGAGGATAATCGATAGAAATTGTAACGAAATTTACCAGTAACGACAGCGGTGTGACTTTCCCCGCAAGAAATTCGAGCAATCGTTTCATTTCGAAGCATGCCACGTGGAAGAAGTTTCGGTATATGAAGATCCGTCAAATTACTTCCTAGACCAAGCTGACCGCTCGAATTACTTCCGGTGCAATATAAATTCCCATTTTCTGAAAAGCAATAAAACACGATAGATCAGGAGAATGCTCTTTCCATTCAACATTTTTAGGGCAAGCATGCGAGATCTGGGATAAGAGGCAGTATAATTTAACGTAGTGTGATTTTTACGAATTACACTTATCATTTAGGGTAATCCAATTTGTGAGAATTAGAGTTTATGTATGTACATATATTATACCAGCTAGAATGACGGTGTGATGACCACCACACGCGACGTGTACAGCAGGACTCGGTAATTGCATCTGTTTAGGCGCGACCTGTGTAGAAAAGCTGGCATCGATCCCCAATTTCCCACTTTCTGACTCACCACAGACGTAAACGAGACCACTTTCTGAAAATACCATTTGAAATTCGAGGAAAATTTGTTAACGCGGTGACGCGTCCTACATTTAGTTTTAAAACGTTACTTTATAACATAAGAAATTACCAGTAATTGCTACTACATGGATATCAACGATAAAATTAATATCTTTTACTCGTGTAATGCTAAATATTATAACTCACAGTTTGCGCAATTAAATTTATCTTAATACAAATCGGGAAATGCTCGACGATATCTTGAAATATTTTTTTACATATTTATAAAAAACAAATTAGCTATTTTCATATCACAAAGTTGATCAATTATTTTTGTACCGGTTTCACGAGAATTACAATTTTGGTTAAAAATCAATATGAAAAAAATATACATCAACATGGTTCGTTCCTTCTTTTTAACAAATTTCCAGCGTTTCTAATTAACCAGTTACCTGTTAGAAACGCGGAATGATAATATCCGGCGCTGATTTGTTTAACAGGTTCAGGAATATGTACTTTGGTCGGTTTGTTCACCAAGCCAGATACATCTGGAAGTCCCAGTTGGCCCTCGAGGTTGCTACCCCATGCGAAAACGCCACCATCGCTGGTAAGTGCGAGAGAATGATGGGAACCAGCAGCGATTTGGACGATCTTTGATCCAGATAGTCCCGAATCGTACACCAATACGGGAGTATTTGCGGAATCGCCTATTGCGGAGATCCCTCGACCAAGTTGTCCTTCTTGATCGCTGCCGCACGCAAAAATCTTCTGCGATCCTGAAACATTGTGAGTGCTTTGAATGATTTGACAGAGATGAATGAGATGACATTGTGAGTGATTTCCTTTGAATACTTCAAGTTGGAGGTGTCTGATAGGTCATTATTATTATCATTAGATCGTCACTAGAAAATGATGGCATCACGCGAAAGGAAAACGCTACGAAGAAACAAAGAAAGAGAAAAGATACTTATAAGTTAAAGGTTGAATGACTGAGAAGCGGTAGAGAAGTTTCGAACACGCAACGTTAAAAATGTGATTACACACCGTAACCGGTGTACCTACGTATATTTATAAGGTTTTTGGTATGTGTACTGGCATAAATGTCAACAATGCCTTACCTGTGCAAATTAGCGTGTGTGCTCGTCCGCATGCAACGTGAGTGACCCTTTCCGGCTTCAGAGCTAAAAATTAACGGGTTGCGTTATGAGAATTTATGATAAATCGAAATAGTCGAGGTAATTTTTACTTCTGCAGTCAGATTGTCGCAAAGTTATAGAACTTTAATCCGATGAAACAGATTATACTTCGAAAAGAAATATACGTAATGTTCTATGTTTGATAGAGCACTCTATAGGTGTATCGCTGTATCTCGGTTATCGAATTTGAACGACTAATGTCTTTTTACAAAAATATATAAACGAATTTTAGATACCTGAAACAGCGAACGTACAGACCTTTTACACAGGATGGTTTGCTGATGTGATTTTTATGACCGAGACCAAGTTGACCCCAATCATTGCTTCCGAAGACGAAGAGTCTACCGGTTTCTAAAATCAATGAGATAGAACTTTTGGTTTCATACGTATTGCTTCACAGTAATAATATCTCTGGTCTTTTCTCTTTACGTATGACGAATTATCTCATATACGATAAACAATAATAATCTTTCTATCTATAACAAATAGACAAGGATTTTTTTTATATAACGAATCAACCAAATGTTTTATTATATAATTTATTACAAGAGACTCTGCTGAAAAGTATTTCAACGAAAAACCCAGTGAATAATATTTGAAACGGCAGAGTTTACGTGCTTAGATAATTTCACGATTAACTGGAACTGTTGATAATAGTATGTCGACTTCGTTCGTATAGGTATGTTACGTGCCAGAGCATTGCGTGGCTATATCGATTTACTGGACAGTGGCTATCCCCGTATAACCGTAGGTCGACACTACCTTCTTTGCGAGCCATGTTACAGAAGCTGTAAATCATGATCGTTTCGATCCTGGCAATTTTATACCAAAGTTGTTAGATCAACGTTTTATCTGGTAAAATATTCGCCAGAAGTCTGTAATACGAACTGTTTATTCGAAATAAATTTGTAATTTATTCTGAAGAATTTAGTGTGCGATGGAAGCTCGATAAGGCAGGTGATCTTAAAATTTGCAAAATATGTTTGGAGAGGAAGAGGAGGTATAATAAGGTAAATTATGAAAGTAGAAGTTTGAAGGAATTTTTATGCCTTGGTTAAAATTAAAATATTAATTTGATATGGATGAAAAAAGAAAAACGCGCCATAAAATTGTATTATACGTTGTTCTTGATAATAAATATAATTTATAGTGTCTTTAATGTGTATTAATCGTGATAGCATCGTGACGCAAATAAGACGCGTAATGAAGGTGGACTAGCATGCGAGATGTTAAAATAAGCCATTAAATATCGTCATAGAATAAAAATAAGCTGCTATTTTAATTACTTTTTTTTTTCATTGCGAAACGACGATACGAAGAGTTCAAGGATGGCGAAATATTCTTACAGTATAGAAAACAAGAGTTATACGTATAATTTCGAGTTATACATATAATTCAACCATTTGACTAGGAAATACCACATTTTATAGAGGACCGTGTTTTCAGGAAGCCTTTCAATCGATAGGATATTTTTTACGTATGATCGTAATAATAGAAACGGAAGAAAATGGATCATACGCGATTCAGTAAAATATTACAAAACGAAAAGTGTCGTGCGTCTATTGTTTCCTTGTAAAACGAAAGAAACTTTCCGGACAACCTAATACATAAAGTATGTCCACGTGCAACATTGGTATCATTGAAACGTGTACAGTCATTCACGAGCTCATCTATTGATTTCCTTTAAAATCAAGAGTGGTCGTGTCCAGATCGATAGAGCAGCGCGTAAAACATTCGCTCACGTTTGATATGTTCTGTGAAAACTTTTATAGAAACATGAAATAGAAAAAGGAAATGGATCAAGCATGGGTATAGCTGAAGAAGAAGATTGGAGAGGAAGAAAGTAGAAAAACATAGTTTGTCATGGATATAAGGCAAAGTATAGTAATGGTCGAGTTTATAAAATCGATGAAAGCGTAACTTCTTTTATGATTCATTGTTTCTGCTTATTGAGCAATTTCCAAAGTTTCTGCGCGTTTTGTTGTATGACTGTCGTTTACTCGTAACGAAGTATGTAATCACTTTCCCATGGAAAATATCGCGGACCAATTAACGTTTAATAGTACCGATAAAGATTTAAGCAATCGATAAAGATTTATCTGGAACATAGAAAATTCTGCGACTTGGTGTTTTACGAAGTTAGAATCAAATACTTTTCAGTTTTGTCCTTTCTCTTAACGGATTCATTCAGGGGAAATGCGTTTTTTAAAGGAATACTTATATGATAATGTATGTTACTACAAGTAAAAAAATAATAGTAAATAATAATGATCTATAAAAGATTTATCTGGAACGTAGAAAATTCTGCGACTTGGTGTTTTACGAAGTTAGAATCAAATATTTTTCAGTTTTGTCCTTTCTCTTAACGGATTCATTCAGGGGAAATGCGTTTTTTAAAGGAATACTTATATGGTAATTTATATTACTACAAGTAAAAGAATAATAGTAAATAACAATGATCTATAAAAGTTTGTAAAAATAACTAATAACCATTAACTAATAAATAACTAAAATGTCTTGTAATAAAAAATGCTTAACTTACGACATATAACAGCAGAATGTTCATCTCCGCAAGTAATGGAGACCACCGGATCCTTGCGTATGAAAAAATGCGATGCAACATTGTCCGCAAATCTACTTCGTCCAATTGTAAACACTGCTCCTGTTTCTAAAATAATCATACAAATGTTTTTCAAATGAAAAGCAAGTTTATACCAAATAATATGAGAACCGGTTTTTTCCACATTTCTTGTTCGCCATAGTTAGCTATAGACATACATTTATCTTTCCCTAGGTTTACGTTTAGCGTATCTATCATCTTGCCGTTTGCAATATTCGTTAACGAAAAAACAGCGACGCGCTAAATCTCCAATGATTTATTTAAGGAGGTTAACGCGATAGCGCGATATCAAAGGACGAATCGCCACTTTCCTTTTTACGTCTCGCACGAAACGGTCGCCGTGTAAAAATCGTACGGCCAAGAACAAAGTCAGATAAATTTGCATTCACACTGTAGATTGTAGACAAACGCGTGTAACGTACGATGATTTTATGCTTAAAATTGCTTGTCGTAAATACGACGACTCCTTAACTGGAATGACGTACGTATACTCATTTGAAATTCAAAGATCTAACTTTTCTAGATAATCGATTGTTCTAATCTGATAAAGGAATCATTATTGCTTTACACGTATCTAGAGATTTTTTACTCGAATCTAGGGAAAGATCTACGTTCGGTCAGTCTTAATCTGGAAGATCAAACGTTGCGCGCACGTGAGGTCAAAGAGATTTAGACGCCGCTGTTCTCTCATGAAATAAGGACGGTAACGAAATTATTTATTCATTTGGATGAAAATCCTGCTTTCATATATAAGACTTCCAACTGAATACTAACGAGTATCGCGTTTGCCTTCGGGTTTATTTATGAATTAGCAGTCATTACGGTAAGAAGATCAATACTACGCCGATGAAAATAATGAAAGGTATTGTACAAGTTTTACTATACAGGATCCAACCGAATAACACGTAAAAACGGCCACGACGTGATTCCTTGTGGAAAAATAAGAAAAAGATAGCGAATGAAATTTTCTCGTTCTAGGCTTAGTTCTTGAGAAAACCGAGTTTAAAAATTGATCAAATGTACCTGAGCCTGGCTAATTCCGGACTCGATAGGATTAAATAATCGACAGGAGATTATTTTACGTGTGAAAATAAGTCGAAAAAGTAGGATAAAATTTGTCAGTTTTTATCATCAAGGAAATACAGTTTGAGCATGTTTAGTGAAGAATCGGCCTAGTACAGAGACGGTACGATAGGAAATCAAGCGTCTTGAAGTATTTGAAGCGTGACAAATTTTGATGACTGAAATGATAGAAATGACTGAAATATTTCGTTAATTGGCTACGATACTGCTTTTATAAATGTTGCGTTCGAGATAAAATAAGTATAATTTGTTTCAAACTGACAATTTTCAACGAAAATGGAAATCGTTAAATTCTTCTGTTATTTAACTACACGCAGTAAAAATATAAATTCCAAAGATAATTGCTACAATAACCCTCGATGCATAAAACGCAGTTACATTATCGTAATGTGCTAAGAGGAGTGTAGAGTAAAAGGAATGAAAATGATAGCTTTAAAGGCAAGAATTTTACGTTCCATTCATAGTCGTACAACGATCACTGAGAATTACAATCGTGCCTCGAAGCGAATGAATTTTTCCCATTGCCCTCGACTGATCGTGGCCGCTATAAACGAAGGGAGTGAGAAATTTACAGTTGTTATCGAATTATACTGAATTATACTGAATTATACTTATACGAACATACCAGTTGAAAACGAATGCTTAGCAAAATCTATTTGGTAGGTGAAACGGCGGTATCACCAATGTTGATTGGCCGGCCAAGCAACGAGCGAATAATAATTTTCATTTCTTGCTTGTAAAGGTCAATGATGCAGCAACTCGGTATAAATCCTTCACGGAGTTTAGGTTTATGTTCTTCTTATCAAAAGTTCAAACGTCGTCTTTTGCATAATGCATCGCGCATCTATCTTTCACACGAGAAACGTGTTGCTCTTTAGCTACGTTTAATCGGCAATTATGGTATCAAGCAACGTTTTCAAAGTCCAGCTAACAAAAGTTTACTCGTATCGAAGAGATTTCAAGAGAATGGGAGGAACTTGACGTAGGTACCGTAAGTGATGTGTAAGATCGACAATGGCGATATTTCTAGGAAAGAAGCTTTATTTTATATCTAAAGCCTCGAGTTACGGATCTGTTTATATCTCACGATACAAATATAAAAGAATGTTCACGAAACGAGGTTTTTTTTCTAAGTAAAATGTTATACTGGACTGGTCAAGAGTCGTGGTAATCGATATTAGTTTTTGTCATTCAACGAGATTGGATCGGAATAGACTTTTTACGGATTACGTTTGATCTCTTGAGTAAATGTAAATATCAAGCGAACAAATATTTATCGATAGACTAAGAATCGTTTGTTACTTAGGCAAAATGTTTTATCTAGCATTTGGAAACTAAAAAATAATACTTCTTTATATCAGCTTTCCTACGCGTCTTTGAATCTTCCATTCATTACCACCTCTAAAATTCAGACGACGTTGAACTTTTCAGGTCACGTTCAACTCCTCCACCTTCTTAATGGTTGTACCCCACAATACTTTCGCGGAACTACGAATGACTGGAAACATAACGTACAAAATGTGCCATGAAATGCAATATGGTTAAAATTATTGCTCGCAATGTTGTTCTATGTAGAACGCGTCCCTATTTCGAAAGGCGACATGCGAGATGGTAAATTCGCTGTGCCGATATCATCGATGCGCTCATTTTCTAGCCGCTGGTATTGTGTCAGGTCGTTAACCTGAGGATGCATGGTTTAGCAGCAATGAAAACGGATCAAAATATACGCGTCCACGAATCGGATCAATTGCAATATTTAATTCATCGTCCCGCAACCGGCTAATCTGGTTTTACTTTTGCCTACGCATTCCCAATGTGTATAATTCCGATGCGTTGACAGTGTTGTTTATCATCGAGACGTTTTGTTTGCATCGCGTTGGAATTTTCCTATCCGAAACGAGAAAGGATGGAGCTCTATGACAGCGATAGATCTTCTATGTAGAGCGTAGTAGATTCTCCATTGCAAAGCGTGGTGAATTTGCTATAATTAGAACACTGTAGCGAAATGTTGAGCGAAGATCGCGAGCTACAAGCTATAGACATAGGAAGCTATGCATAGGATTTTCTATTTGCTGGAACTAGCACGGGGAATAAAGGGATTCTTTTTTTATTTCTAACGCGGTCAGAGGTCAAATGGTTGATTCTTATTTGAGAAGTTGAATTTTGTATTCGAACCTTTTATACCGTGTTCTGGGCTTAAATTTCAACGTACGAGAACTTTTAATATCGTAGATAGGAAAATCACTTTTTAACAATCAGAAATGTAAATTTCATTGATAGTTTGAAGTTTTAGAAAACGAAGTGCACAATTGTTAGTGAACGTATTCACACACACCGAAATATAGGATCGGATCAATACGTGCCAATTTCGATTTTTCGATACAATGCATCGTGACACGAATGAAATCGTTTATTATATATCATGAGTCGGTAGAATAACTTTCGTGAAAAGTTTCTTGTAATTTATCAAATGTTTTATATTCCTAAATAAGTGACATTTTATACACGAATAGACATAATTAAAGAACGAAATTAATATTGAAATAAATACGCTACGTACAGTTACATATAATTATTTCAAACTGGTCGGAGCGTAAAACGTAGCAAGCAGAAATATAATACAGATAATACCACTGATAAAAATTTTTCTAATATTACGATAGAAATAATAAGATAATAATATCACTTCAAAGCCAAACAAATATTCGAAGTGCGTACTATTTTACAGGCCATACAATTGAAAATATCTTGAAACACTTAAATATCTTCAACCTCTTTTCACCATGTAACAACTTGTTCAGTTAGTTTCGCACGATTAAGTGCGACTTTATAGCTCAATCGTGCCGAAGAATAATTCGCTTGGTACGCAGATGGCAGCCCTCATTTCCGCAAAAGTGACAAGGAATTGTGTTATATTTATGTACAACGGTTCCGCGTAGTTTTATGTTTTAACATATTGGACATTCAAGTACACCAACTACATATTTCACTGCTGTGTTTTACGAAACAAACGCTTCCGTTTCTCTTTGTTCAGGCATTGTTTTATTAATTAAAAATAATACACTTAACGTATTTGATTAATAGAAGACTAGCATAGTTAAAAGTAAAGCAAACGTTTAATAATGTTCTGTTGCGATTTATGAAATGTTATCTATCTTGAAAAGTTGAAAGAAGACTATAAGGAAATTCAAAACATTATTTTAGCAAATAATATCTCACAGAAGCATTTCGCGACAAGTGAATGTTATTTTGCAAATATTTTAAATCAAATTCGATTCCTTTTTATAAAACGAAGATTCGAAGATAGTTTGAAAGCACCTTGAAATATAAAATCCACTATTTCCTTTCAAGTTCATCATACACATGTATTTTCATTAATTTGCCGGTAAATCGGCGCGGCATCAGGCAACCTGTTTGAGAAGCAACGGTGCTCTTAAGTAAGATGAATGTCGATTGCGTGGGTTTCGAGTGACAGGTGCATCAAATCATGCGTGCTGTGTGCGATTTCGTTGAACGTTTTACCAGGTATCGTTTCTAGATCCGTCAGGCCCATGCTTGAACGTTGTGCGGCGAAACTTGCAGCCGACTAACTGCCGGTCAAGCATGGCTATCATGGTGGCAACTTAAACTGAACGTTGCCTGGCAACTGGAAATCAATTTCTAATGGCAACCACGCCGGACGTGTTCCAACGTTAAGAATGGGAGCGATCGTTCGCTAGTGGTGTGTTTTCTCGTGGAAATTAATAGCTGTACGCGTCGCTGTTGTCTTCGCGTTCCTTCGCGTGTCACAACACTTTCATCGACGACTGTCATTTAATATTCGGTGCACGCTTGCACCAATGCACTCGTGACATTCGCTCGTGAACGCTTTCTTTTTTTATTTCAAGAATGTTTTATTTCAATATCGCGTTCCTTGTTTTTCTCTTCTTGATTATATTGAACTTTATAGCAATAACGAGGTTGCAGGTTTTGGAAAGAACGAAGAAATGAATTTGATTCTGGTAACGTGATTGGCGTTGGATGAAGGATGCTTAAATCGTCAAACGACTGAATGTACGATATATTGTTGTTGAGGATTTGAATTGTATTTACTGTTACGCGCCTTTTTGCGCGGTTTCAGATTGAAAATGCTTGTTTCGAGTCAGTGACGGATTCAGAGGAGGATGATAGGGGCAATCGTTCCCCTGCCCGCTCCTCCGAGAGAATAAAATATAAATATGTTATGTCACGTTCTTAAAAACTTATTGATAATTAACGTGAATTTAATTGTTTGGAGTACAGTATCAGATAGAGATATTAAGGTATAAATTAGAAGCAAATTTTAAATCTTGTAAAAGCAGGTTTAAAAATATACTATACTTTTACATATTTCGTCTCCACCCAAGAAAGACTTCTGGTTACGTCACTGTTTCAAGTGAAGAATAAGATTAAAGTAGTGGTACTACTATTTCTGGTAAAGATACACGGAAGAATAAAGTGGAAGCGAGAAATTGAATTTTACATTACCAGGTTATACAGGTATTATATTTAGCGTATCACGTTGAAATATGGTATTTTTAATAAAGAGTATTATACAATTTTTGGAAATTAAATATGTATTTACTTGTTAATAATTTATGTTCTTTGAAACAAATGCAGCAAATTTATGAATTGTGTTACGTCTATTACAAGATTATAAATCCATAAGAAGTTTATTACTCCAAAAATTAAAAATACCATATTTGAATATTCAAAAAGATAATTCTGGTAGTTTTTAAACAAAATGTAAATATCTAGTAATTAACCTATTTTGCACTCGCGTTTTGAGTTACAGAAGTAAGTTGCTTAGATTTTTTTTTATATAAGGTAAACATTCAATTATTTTATTAAATCGTCGAATGTTAAAAGTATAGACGAAATATTAAATATTAAAATAAATATTTAATAAAAGAAATGTGTTAAAATAAATAAAATTGATTACAATACGCTTTATCGGCACAAATACATGATAGAAAATTCTACAATTTCATGTAGAGCGCATTAGTATCGCGAACAGGTATCAGCGCGTGTTGATTTGTGTGTTGCTGTCAAGTTCAAGAATTTACAATTTTTTTTCTTTTAAGGAAGTTCTATCTTTTGATAAGAATAGACGTTACCTATATTAGAATTATTGTGAAGAACTAATATAGTTTCAAATGGTAAGTTTGATTGTGATATCGATTTCTGTGTATGATAGGTACCTAACCTATATCAAAATATTTGTACACTTTGGCGTAACTTTTTCATATATTGAGGAAAATTGTATTGTTATTTATTGATCAATTTATATAAATGCGTTTTATTTAGTACATACATTTTATGGATAGAAGTTGTGTATCGTAACGTTAAATTCGATTGTTTTTCGATAATATTTATATAACCTGTATACGCTTGTAATTATTTAGTCTATATTATGTCGCTTTTGTTTCATTAATTTTTCTTTTAGTAAATTTAATTTTAAGATTTTGTATAAGTTTGTTTTGTTATTTTTATAATTTTTTGCTGATGATACTTTATGATAAATACAAGATACGATAAGTTGAAAGGTTATGTTAACTGTCTTACCAATTGCCAAATACAAAGTATGTGATTTAAATCTCTATCAAATAAATGAATGTTATTTATCAACAGGTTGCTATTATTTATTCATGCTATTTATATTAAGAAACTGATAATTGCTAATAAATTATACACGCAATTAAGCATCATTATCGTAATTAATATTTTTTCATAATTTTCTGTTATAGGTCTTAAATCTGATACTGAATTTTATTGGATTTTTTATCAAGTGAAATATTGTTAACATAAAATGGCTGATTGTCAAGATACTGAGAAAGCTGAAGATTCTATGAAACATTATAAATTCGATGGCCAATCTTATATATATAAAGATCCTACGACTAATGTTACATATAGATTCGACCAAGATAAGAATGAATGGATGGTAAAAGATACAGAAGAAACAAAGGCCAAAGATTCTGATGATAATGAAGTTAAGGCTCAAGAAGGAGTATTTGGTTTTGAAAATGATACTCATACATATACAGATCCTAATGACGGCAGCGTGTACTTTTGGGACAAGGAAAAAAATGCCTGGTTCCCAAAGGTGAGGTGTGTTTTTCATAAAAGATATTTCAATAAACTTTTTGTTATTTATATAGCCCATAATGCATTATCATTAAAATATTCTTATATTATTTTTCAGGTGGATGAAGATTTCATGGCAAGATACCAAATGAGTTATGGGTTCACAGATGCAAGTAAAGTAGAAACAAATACCGTGCAACAATCTAAAGCACAAGCAAAGATCGATAAAGAGAAAAAGAAGATGGAAGCCAAAAGAAAAGCACAAGAGCCACCAACCTGGTTCGAAGTAGATGAAGCCCATAATACTGCTATTTACGTGTCTGGCCTACCGTTAGATATCACCATAGATGAACTCACAAAGCTTTTCAACAAGTGTGGTCTCATAGCACGAGATGAAAAGGGAAAGGACAAGATCAAGTTATACAAGGATACGAATGGTCAACCAAAGGGTGATGCTCTCTGTATCTACATAAAGGTAAGTGACTGTTTATTTGGTTTTTGTTGTCAGTTGTTTTATAAATAATTTCATTGAACCTGGATTAATGATAATATTATTATTGATTAAATTCTTAAAAATAATTAACTTTGCACAATTATGAAAATATTTATTTTAACAAAAAGTTAGTAAGATATATATCTACTACGAAATTTGTATTATGTCGAATATTACGAAACTCTTTTTATAAAAGTATAAATTTCTTCAAAATTAATTATCTAAATTACCTAAAAAAAGTTTGTATATTATCACACTTAGGCTGAAAATGAAGTTTCATAGTGATGATTTGACATAGAATCTTTATTGACGTAATGTACATCATGTTAAATATGGAAGATATGTTTCAATAATTTGGGTATTTTCTAAACAAAACTTAATTCTTCACGAATTAATCGTGGAGTTTCAAGTATTATACAACTTAATGGCGAATGGATTTTTTAATTTTGAAGTAACATTGTACGAATATAGATTAATATGTAAATAAGAATGTAATGTACGTAAATATAAATGTTTAAGTACATCACACAATATTTCTCGAATCACTTAGCTTATAATTAAAAGTATAATCTTGTTTATCAACTTATAAATCCTGAAACGTTCCGGCCGTAAAAAGGTTTTATTCTATCGTACTTAATGTATATACAATATCATTAAATTAAAGCATAAAAAATAAAAGTCTTGGGAAATTTATATCGATATATACTGATAACATGTTCTAAATAATGTATTCTTGATAAACATCAAATATTATATGCATATATATTTTTTTCTGATATTTTTTGAGTAACATTGATATGCAGTCAGTGCATTATCCATTAGTAGTGACATACTTATGTTTGAAAATTTAGGTATAGTCAACATACAATTATCGATATTTAAGCAGTTTGACTATTTGTGATATATTATCTGCTGCTATGATTACACTATGGTTTTAAACATTTAGTTAGCGTGAAAGATAAATCCATACTTGGAAAGTGCTTTCTCGCGCTACAATAAACCGAAGGCATTCATCCAAGAAATATTTTAGAATTTATTTCTTTAAGAATCATTTTTTAATAATGAAAAATAAATTGAAAAAAAGAGCGTGAATAAATAATTTTTCTACACCGAGTTATTAATTTAATTAAAACAAATGTTTAAACAGTGCATTTGCAATTAGATAATTCTATCTTATATTTAATTGTAGTTTTGCATGTTATAATTTGTTTCTTCGTATAAATGCCTTCGAATGCCGTAATACTTAGCGACAAGCAAAAACTAGCATTGAAAAATATAGTTCGCTAATGGACGATCCGCGTTTCATGCAGATTAATTAAATAAAAAAATACAAAAAGAAATCTAAACACACATCGTACGCGATACACGAACATTGAAGTTATTAATCTACCGATTCGAGGTAACGTTATTAACTAGACACGTACATCTTCAAGGATCTAACGTCTATTTAGAAAGAGAGGAACATAAGGGACTGTTTTAAGCCGAATAAATTATATCTCAGTCTATGCTCGATTTCAGTAGCGCCTAAATAACTTCATCATCCACAAATTCGAAGCGAAACGAAAATTATAACTCTTTATTTGGCCGAACGAGAGCCTCGATTAATTAAATTTCTAGCAAAATGTAGGATGAAAGAAAGGATGCAACATACATACAAAATGATCTTTTGGAAGAATAATGATCGATGATTAAAGCAACCAAATAAAGAGTTCAAATAAATAGCGCTTTGTTTATGGCTTTAAAATAACTTCTTCGCTCGCTAGGTTGTTCACTTTGCTAGGGACTTGTTGAAAATTGCTTTTTATCGCTGTTAGACTTTGTGGACCGTTGCTGGGCGCGTCAGGTGCGAATGCATTGTATTCTCGTCCTTGAGGCAAAATCTGTGCCACTTGTGGGTAATTCAGTTGAGTTCTGTTCGAGTGATGTCGCATTCGAGTCCTCGGGTACAATCCTTTAACGCTGCAATTAGAATTTTAGTTGAAAATTACGAATGTACTATTATGCTACAATATGGTTACGATACATTAATATCTTATTTAGGAATCTTTAATTTTGAACTTGAAAGAATCTATTGCCAAAGAAGATAAGTTTTTCAACTGCTGATATCAAATATCGAAAGGTTTGATATATGCATAAAAATACCGATATATACATCTAATAAAATGTTAATTCTATGAAAATACATAACGTTAAACATTTTTTTCGAATTTTGCTATGAATTTTCCGGACAACGTAATAATGATTCTCGACAGAAGCCACTTGCCTTCCATGTACGAAATAGTATACTATTGGCAAACAGTATGGTCAACAACTGACTATTACTTTACAGGTAAAACAACTTACGTAGGTGGCCTTGAACCTATATTCACGCCATGTGCCCAATCCGAATATTGTTCCGCGTGCTTCTTTCCCCATCCACGTCGTTTTTTATTCTGTTTGATTGGTTTTTTCTGTTCTTTCGAGTACTTCTTACTCTTCTTTCGGGGTTTCAATCTTTGGTATTGCGGTGCGTAGGGATCTATCGTTTTTTTACGTCTTCTAACTATAATTTAAACAAAGTATTTAATTATGGACATCTACTTAATTACTAAAAGCTTCAACAATCGTACGATTCTTGTATACATAAATTTCGTTAGTTTTCAGACGAATGTTCGTTGCGAATATTGTTCAATGATCCTTTTACATGTATCTTTTAATCTTAATAAAGATGTTTGTCGCAATATATAGATAGAATGGTGGTGCTTGAAGTAGTGTTTGAGCTAGAAACGAGCGTCAAGGAAGTAGAATGTTACCTATACGTCCAGCTGGTACTTCGCACACGTAGTGTTTTCGTTCGACGCAACTTCGTGGGCTCCACTTATATTTTAGCGTGGGATCGATCGTGATGCAGTGCCATGCATATTGTTGTTTAGATTGGTTAGATTGAGGTAGACCGAAATTTTGGAACACCACTTTCTCGCCGGTCACTCCCCATTCCCAAGCCATTTGCTGCCAATTGTATATTCCACCGATCCATCTCTCTAATTTCGCTGGGACATAATATTTCAATCAGCTTAGATATTTCGAAACTTCGACCAAATTCAACTTCAACTTTCAATTTCATCCAAATTTAAGATTATATATTTTGTATTCTTTTTATGATTGTAAATGTAAGATTGTATAATACGAGTGGTTTGAGAAGTATTTATCAGGTAACACGTCTTTTCTATTTTTATTATCAAATACTGTATCATAAGACGAGTTTTACTTACTGAATTGATCGCTCGACAAGTATTTCCTTAGCATTCGATCTTTACCATTCCTATCGAGAATCGCTAGAGTGGCGTTTCTATCTTTGCAGTGAAAATAGGCCTCTCTCCAAGGTGCCGTACCTCCGCTTAAGTAATAGCAATATCTTTTCAATCGGAAGAATCCTATAGGGCACATGTACCGCCTTATGATTTCATTTTGTCGACCGACTCTGAGCCTGTTCGTGGCTGCTAGATTGATACTGTTATTGTACGGCTGTGCCACTACCGCTGATATGCCTGTAAAACAATGAAATCGTAAAGAATAATTAGCTAGCCTTCGTTATCCTCATTTATCATATCTGTCTCATTCATCATATTCTCTTTAACACGGGAACAGAAAGAAATCATTTTCAAAGATTCGAATAATATTCTCGTAATTTTATCTTTTCTCATATCATCTGCAGCTGAGAATTTCGCATATTCCGTGCAATCGCAATGGCATATTCTATCTCGAGAATATTTCTCGTTCAAGGAAATCCTTGGGGACGACACAACAGTTCAACAGTTTCGCCTGCACACTGTTCACATAAATTTCTCTCGCGGTGCATCTTCTTTGCATGTGACGAGTATTAAACGAATGCCTGACGTTTATGTACGTTTTATCGGTCAAAATTGATATCCACGGTTTTCATGTAGGTAGGAATGCGCGTAGCAAATTCATTACGTCATACGACTGCATGCTGTAATATACAGCGGGACTAAAGTAGTTCAGTGTTACGGTCGTTCTCTTCCCCGTGCAATAATTTCTTTCGTCTGTCGTGGCTCTGTCCTTTTATGGAAACAATCGCAGAAAATCGAATAAAACGTCAGACGCAGGTTAGTCGCGGATCCTTTAGAACCTATCTCGTGTCCTTGAGCGTAATTTTACGATTATGTAAACCGTACCTGTTTCACGGGTGAATAGATATAAATATGCAGATGGAGTTATATACGTTACATAGATGAAAATAATTTTGCGATCGCGACGTTCTAAAAGGACGTAACCGGTCATAAAATTGAGATTTATTACACGAAGAAGATGACAATGATCGTTGCGTAATAATATCCTCGTTTCTACAGATAGGAAATTGTTCTAAAAATTCATTTTCTCAATCTTAATTTTTAGGTTGACTCTAAGTCTCTGTTCCTTCTTTCAATTATAAGACGAAGAAAGGATGTCGATACATGTATGATACGATAATTGCAAAAGACTATTTGTATTGGCGTTTGATAGCAAAAACACGGAGAAGTTTATTCGTCGGTGGTTTAGATATATGTAGCTAATTACCGTGTGAAATTGAATACATGTGCTATAACGACTGCTACAGTTAAAAAGGTTAATAGTCTTTGGTATTTATTAATAGCTGTATGACAATCTATCTTAAGAGAAATATATGACACTGTAATTTACACCGATGATAGACGTTAGTCGATTACGACCGAGTTCCGAATGTGTTAATCTCGCTGCGTTCTTTATTACGTTCTCGACCGAATCGTATTTTTCTATGGTTAGAAAATTTCTCGAATTTCAGAAAAATAAAAAAGACTCGTTATTTATACGCGTAATTTTTCGTTTCGATTTTTGGTTAAAGATTCATTTTGCGTTAAAGATCGGCATATCAAAAACATGAGGATCACACCAACGTCGATCAAAGATATACTACTAGCTAGTATTAAATAGCAATATTATTAATAAAATAAAATTATATGCTAATAAATATCTGAACGTTTATAACGATAACTTTTTACAGAAGGAAATAGCCATTATATGTACTTTAAAGGTGCGAGTTTCAAAGTTTTCTTCTAAAGGTTCTTGCACCGTTCGTGCTCAAGCATCAAACACGAGTTTAACTTCCGTGTATTGCTAAGTATTCCTAACCTAGTTGATTACGTTTGATGTTGTCCCGCCTGCGAAGTGTGAATGATATCATGAGAGAAAATTATGCGACGCATTACTATTACGTTCATGCATGGGAATTACTAGGGTAGAAATGCGAAGTGCCAATTACGCTATGCATCTTCCTCTTTGCTTTATTATCGCGAAAGAAGTCCGGGAGTACATTAACACGACGAAATAGGTTACTGGTTGATCGAGTTGTTTTTATGGATTCAAACTGCACCACTCTAATTAAATCATTCACCAGCTGCTATTCTCGTAGAATTCTTACGAGCATCGAAGACATTCTTCCACGGACAATTTTATTCTTTTTTCAGACTTATTCCTTTCACGTACCATTGTATACGTACCATTCTATGAATGTTTCGTTTCCACGAATACCCATAACGATACTAGTTTGCATAAAAATTTGCAATCTACCAATCGCGTAGAATTTGTTTGAAGTTGCAACGTCGCGTTACTTATTTTCCAAGTAATAGGTAATATTACCCTTACACGTATCACATTCGCAATCACCTTAGATATGCGTCGCAATTCCTGTAATTTCTAATTCTGTAGGAATAACATATTCAACTATAAATTATCACTTTAGGCTACGTTTGTGGGAACACGAATTATACGGGGAAAAGTTTCCATGCGCTGAACACGTTTGCTTTGTTGAGCACATTCTGTTTGCTTGTTTCTCCGGCTGGAAACCATAAACGACAAATAGCCGCGGTAATGTCGGAGCTTTATCTTTTCACCTATTCATCCGCAATTGCGTCGGATGTAGCTTCACCGATATTTCTGTATACTCAGGACACGCATTGAATGTAAATCCGCCTTTCAGCAGATATTGCCAACTTTTCATTTCGTTCGAGTTGTATTATGACAAATTAGTGGTCGATGTAATCGAAACGAACGTTTGCTTATTCTTGGTCATACGTTTCTGATTGATAGGAAATTTCGAGTTTTGAAGATTCCACTCCTCTGCCAATCAGATACCTTCCATTTTTATACATAAATGTGGAAGAAGAAAAAAAAAACTTGTTCAGGATTTAATTCGAGCGAAGTCAAAGCAGTCTGAATGGAACTTGATTGAAATTTGGAAGTTTTATGAACGCGAATAAATCTTCCACGTATAAAATCCTATCTAATTCGACATTTCTAATCTAACGATTAGAAATATTTGAGAGGAACAGCTACCAAGGCTCATAATCTTGTCGAGGTATGTGCTGACGTAACCAACTATAAAAGTGGCTCCTTTTGTTAAGGTTTCCAATATTTTCGTTTCTCGTATCCGATTAATTATTCAAGGATGAGATCATCTGATTAGTTTGAATAGCGAGTAAATTATTCAGCCGATTGTTTGTATTTAATCTCTAAATCCGTGAGAGAGATGAAACATACGATAAAGGCAATTCTGTGCTAATTGGAAAATCAAATTTAACTTGAACTGCATACTTGGTCGTTGCAAAACGTGACGAAAATTCAAATCAAAACGTGACGAAAATAAAAAAAGCGGTCATATTCGATCCTTATACATGACTCGAAAAATTTACTAGGCTAACATTATCTTAAACGAGTATTATCGAAATTATACAACGACATGGCACGTATATATGTCGGTTGTTTTATCTATTGTCAATATTCGCATATCAGCGGAGCCATGCGATGCAAACTTGCTTTAACCCAAATCGCTGACTGACTTTCAAAATGAGCTTGTACTTAAACGATCGATAGATATATTGACACTATGTTTCTAGGAATTCGCCGTTTGACAAGGTGCAATTAAATACTACACGCCGGACTTTGATATCATCGTTTGATATGTCATGAACGTTGATAATTAATACGAACGTTCATAACCATTATTCAGCCATAATTGCGTCTGAACTATTAAATCAGCTCGTCTATAAGCTGTACCTTTGTAAGAATCATGCTCATCGATGCGTACGTTGTATTCATGGATAACACGCGTGTGCACAATTTTTACTTTCATTCACGGGTTACATCTAGCACAAGGCTAACTTTACATGTGCTCTGCGTAATTATTTCATATTGCTTGTATATTTTAGCCACAGCGGCCGATTTGTTTCACTACGGGCGATCAACAAGTGTCTCATGTATGTATCTCTTTGGCGAGTCTTCAAAATAACAGACGTTTAACTGGTGTAATTATAGTTTAACAATCTAGTACCAACCGTGTGTATAATATTTCTTTCATGGCATACTTTGGAAGAAAAGACTATTTTTATGGAATAAAACTGGGAATTGTACTCGTCATGTTTGAAGTCATTAGATGTCAGTAGATGAAACGTATAATCATATAACTTGCTAACACTGCATATAACTCACTTATGTAAGTATTTGTTTTGCATTGGATTTGACTTGAAATTCATTTCAATTGGAAATTTCTATTAAACATAATAATAAAAATGCTTTTGTTAGATACCGTTGGAGAATCATAGTGCACATCGATGTTATCAATGATCAAATTTATACCTATTGCTTGAATTTTATCACTGCTATTAATTCGTTAATTTTGCACACATATCTCCTATAGTAACCGCGTTCGTGAATTTGATCCGTTCGAAGTTAATTTGAAGCAAGGTAACTAGATCGAATAAAAAGCGGTGAAAAGCCGATACTTACGTAATCCATTATTCTTCAGTTTTGGCAGTGAACACTTTCTTATGGTTATTCTAGTTTTGCGACACATTTACGGGGTGATTTAATACCGTTGTGTGCGGTCTTCTGACTAAAGATTCGCGTACTCTCTAACAAAAATAGATGGCCGATCTATTCGCTTCGGGCATCTAGGTATTCAATAGTATATGTGGCCTTATTTTTATTAGCCCTACATTACATTACATAACGATAAAGGACTTAATATCTTAGCTTGAACCGTTCACCTTGTTATTTACATCTGAAATATGAATATTACTATCTTCGTGTAAGATTTAGGAGATAAATATAGATCGCATATTGAAACTTATTTTTAATATTTATCAATATAATATGTCGATACAGTATCATTTAGAAAAGTTAAAGATCTCGTTTTGAAATGATATTTAATCAAAAATTTGATTTTCTTCATTTTATACGTTAATTATTAATTATTATTATGTAGTTTAAACGGACATGACAGAATCTAACCGCGAACCTGCATATTTGTCTACCATCTGCTATTAAATGGTGCATCGTGACATTGATTGTATCATCGCTTCCTCTTTATTATTTCGAGTTCTTCGGGTAATAGCAGGAAGATAGAAATCTCGAGTAGCGTTATCGAGTCGCCTAGTTTCGCTTAAAAGCGCCATTAGTAATGAATTCTTTCGTACTCACAAGTGCGTAACCAGTCGGTATTTGCATTTGGTAGATACTTCCTTTTGCATTTAATGACTTGCACATTGCACCAGTTGAAGCTTGTAAATCGCTTTATCATAACGTTTCATTATGCTCGTATCAACGTCCGATGTCGGCAACGTTTCTACAGATTCTTTTTCTCCTTTTTTTTTTTTATACGAGTTCGAGGGAGGAAATAGTAGAAAGTAGAAAAGAAGGAAATGTATTGTAAGGGAACGTGCCGTGTTATAAATTTTTAATCTTCCGTGGTGGAAGAAAAATAGGACGGACCGAACCGGCATTCGTTTCTCACCGTGCGGTAGAGTTGTTTCTATTCGTACGTGTCAACAAAATTCTTGAGGTGAATGATCCGAGTTATAAATAAATGGCCAGCTTTTACAATGGTGAATGGAGTTATTTACAATGTTTTCGTTATTCTCTGTTTTCAAAATCTTTCTCAACATACGCTTCTTCTGTCTTTCTCGATTCAATATATTAGTCCTACGTGAATTATTAATTTAATTTATAGCGCTATCTGAGCGTTATATGTTTTTTATCGTTCCATTTTTTTATTCTTATTCTATTAAACGAAGTTTTCTTTCGTTTGATTTATTTCAATGCTAAAAGCGAATGTGCCGTTTTAATGGAATTTTTTCGATAGGCGTGTTAAACGAGTATCGACATATATAATTATCACGTTCCTTTTATCCAGCGATCTCTTTTATGTTCATACTAGCTCTATAAACGCGGAGGAATTTTTCTTTGGCATTTCGCTCTACCTTGCAATTTGATAATTAACTCTGTTCCTCTCATGGTTTGTTCTCTAAAGCTTTCCTCAAAGGATTCAGCTGCAGAAAGCTTTCACGACGACAACTCGTAAACACACCCCGTGAATTTATTTCTAAGAGAAAAGCCCGCGTGTGTGCGTAGGTTTCTCGATAAAAGTTCACGCTTCTCACTCGTAAGCAACGTCGAGATAGACGCTTCTACCGAGAAGAAATACAATCGAAACTAAACCGAAGGTGGAAAAAATTGATTCCTTCCCTCGTCAATCTTTTTATCCATTTAGTCTCCTTTCACTTGATATTTCTCGCGTAAATCGCACAGACGTTGAATTAAAATCGGCCGATTCATCGGCGAAACTCATTACCTGCGGCACAAAGAACCAGAAGCAAACACCTCCGCATGGTTTCCACCTGCTCTGTCGTTGATTTATTCGCCGAATTCGTCGTTGAACAAGCAAAACGGTGCAAACAGAGTCGTCCTCATCCTCGTTCACAAGTTACACATTGATTCACTCATCAAGATCCACTTGATGTCTTTGTCAATTCGAACGAAATTTTCATAAAAATCCACGAGCTAAACGATTCTCGATCGCGATAATTTTAATTTTTTTTTTTTTGTCTGTGTTGGCGCGTTCTCGATTTCTCTATGTCCGAGACACTGATCAGAAGCGGACGAACACACGGGGAGAAGCTTTCACGGTGGAAGTTCGCGAGCGACTGAAGCCGCCGCTTCCATTCCGCTCGACGTCAAGGTACGAGGCGAGCTTTCGATCCGAACTCGCGCTTCCCCCGTGTGCCGCATACTTTCTCGATCTCCTGGCATTTTTCAGGCTCCTCTCCTGACTAGTTGTACGTTCGTTTCGTTTCGTTCGTCAAACGCATCGGGTCCTCTATCCCCTTAGCAATGATATTCGACACCTAAGGAATTTTTCCTCTATTCGACTCTTTAAAAATCAAACCACGCGCTCCTCCCTCCCTTTGCCATTCCATTGAGATTTATCTTTCCTCGAGCGATTTGGGAATGAGATCTGTGGCTTGAATGCGCGTGTGATATTTTCGTCTAGTTACAGTAACGTTCATAAGTATCTCGGTACTTTGGTCTATTTCTATTCAGTGGTTTAATTAAAGAAACGCCGCTTATCTTTTTAAGTAAACTGCCTGTAAGATCAGAAATCTACAAATCGTACGATACTTAATATATATATAATTTGTTAATAAATAAATAAATATATATATAATGCTTCGTTTAGATAAGAAATGATTTTTCGCTGTTGATATCATAATTTTTTTAAGTACTTTTTTCTCGTAACGTAAATATGTTTCGGTGTTATTTGCGTGATAAATTGGAATTTGAAGGATTAGAAAACTTTAATGTTGGTTGCTTATAATAAATCTAGTACGTAAACGTATTCGGGAATACGTGTAATGAATCGTGCTTTAAAGTTTCAGTCGAAAAGAAACGAATACGAGGGATCGAGAATTATTTACGACCTTGCTAGACATTTTCCTGATCGTGTAAAAAGATTCAGGCGAGGAGGAAAAATTATTTTCATCGGAATATTTTGTTTCTGTTTTTTTCTTTTTTTTCTAATAAAGTCCTCAGTATGTACGACGATTTATTTTTATTGTGTATATATATAGTGGGACAATTACATTATAATATTTCAGTTAATTTAATTATGTAATTGAATTATAATTTAATTATATAATTTAATATAAGAATAATATAATAATATAATAAAATAATATAATAATTTAATTAATATAGTATAATTATTATATCTAATCCTGGAAAACTTTCTAAAAAACAAGTTTTTAAAAATTAATCTTTAAATTAACTAAATTGTACATCGACAAAGTTAATCATTCTTCTTAATTTTTCAACAGAGTTGCATACTTGCAATGTTTTCATTGAAATATCACTAACAAGTGTTGTGACCTGACATTTTTATCTCAGCCGACTTCTTTATCAGACTGCTAAAAAATGATTATCTTTCGAAAAGTTGTTCGTCAAGTTTCTCTTTATCAGTAAGTAATCGCAGACGCTGCGATGTATTGTCACGGCGATCTACCGTTATACAGAATTAAATTAATAATACGACATATACCATACGACGAGTAACAGAAAAACAAAACGATGCATCATGGTTGCGCTTATTTTTTTATGCAAATGAACTCGTCAAGGGATGCACTGCCTTTCTCGAAGCGACGCGCGACATGGTTAAAAAGAGATCGATCTGCACTGGACAGGGGCATTCCAACGCGTCGTCGTTTCTGGCGATTTTTCAGCTACGAGTTTCGGTTCGACGACTCGGCCCCACGCTGATTCACAGCCCGTGTGAACTCAGGATAAAATCCGCAAAGAAGGAATATTCTGGTACTAGGAAGGATGAGTTTAATCGAAATATATAAAAATTACGTCACAGTATTTGAGATAGAGGGATTCGTATGCACATCTTTTTTATTTTAGTGGTTTTCCATCTGTTTTGAACCCATTAATATATCTGTTGCTATCGACGTATTGATTGCATTTATTTACCGAGTTACTTATCGGATTACGAAAGTATGTACGAAAGAGAAATTACGTCACGGACCACGCATGTATGAATACCATCGGCAGGTCATTAATATTCTGATGGAGTAAACGAACTGAACGGTAACAGCCGACAAAGTATCCATGTTTCTGATCCCTTCTCCTCTAATTGAGATGAAGAACAGCTTCTTCCGAGTTCTCGTAGATCTCGCCGCTAAAACGTATCGTCGGAAATTTGTCACACGTTTTCTGTGGAAAGACGTTGCTTCTCCTTGAAGGCTGTTCATGTCTGTAATTAGCGTATTGTTCGGTCTGAAAAATGAAGGAACGAGTTCCGATCATTTTTACCGCGTGTCTGAAAGGCGTGGTTCCTGCCTTTCTCTTATTTTATTATGCTGCAGCGTGTGAAAAATTCGAGGACTCCTCGCGAATACAATTTGAAACGTGACACACTTGTAGTCCGTGTAACAAAAGCTTGTTTCGTGCTTAAATTTCAAATAATTATTTTCTTTGCGAACTGCATTTCATAACTGAGATATTGAACATCTTCTTCTACAATTCAGGCTCTCTTCGGTTATTAAGAGTTTATGAACCGATTGGATTTGCTTGAACGTTATACTTTCGTTTCAATTTATTCCATAGTAATGCAATTTATAACTCCGTCAATTGAAAAGTAGAGCAAAGATGACACGTTACAAGTATCTTCCAAAATTTTGCTGTTTAAAGTATGCCAGTTATTTACAAAACTTTATTTGTATAACGAGGTATTTGTATTAATAAAATTTTACTTTCGTTGCAAAATGTATCCGATTTACTGCAAAATTATTTCTGTTATACCGATACAAATTGGAAAGAGCGAGATATCGAATGGTAGTAGCAAGATCAGTCACTGAAAACGTCCAAATAAGATAAAATACCAATGGAATTCAGTAATCAATTTAAAGAATAAATAGCAAATCAATTTCAGATGATCATACAACTTGCTTGTATTTGTAAGATCGCTGACGCAATCTACGAAGATTAATTCATCGCCTAAAACATGTAGATCTGAAGTATATATGTATAAAAAAGCTAATATCATTTTAATAGTAGGTTCAATCTCTTCTCCATTAGCGATAGTTTGGTAACTTCTTGGCATGCTTTCAACCGACTTTTCGGCATATGATACAGCAACTTTCATATTTTTCCAACACGATCATTCTCGAAATTTACTCTTCGTTTGTAACAAACCGAATATTTTCCATGAAACACAATGACAGACGACAGGAAAGGATATGAAACGAGTCCTTGGAGATTTTCTATCGTAGTCGCAGAAACAAAATTCGATGAATTGACCGAGAAATATTGCAACCGAGATATTATCTTAACGCAACGTTGGTGCTTAACGGGTTAAGCATGTTCGACGAAACGTTTACATTTTACGATTCCTCGAAGTCCTTCGATCTTTCCGAATGCGGAAATATTGGGGGCGGAGGATGATGGCAGTATAAAATGAATAAGGGAATAAGGGCTACGGGGGCCCGGTAGCTCGGTATCACGAGAAACTTGCGAGTTTAATCAGTTTTACGAAAGTGGTTGTTACGTAGGTTGGAATAAGAGAAGGCTAGCTCCCAGAAAATTGGAATACGTGTTTAAGTTCTGAATACGGGGCGGCTATTGATCTTCTGAATTGCAAAATAAGGTAGGGTTTTAATTGATTGTTGTTCTGTTGAAAATAAAGGCGGTGTTTATTTTGGCGAGTATACGTCAGCCAACGTGGAAAATAAATGAAGGAAGTGTAAACTTTGTTCGCGTTTTGTGCAGAACTATTTATTTTCATTGTTTTTTCTCCTTTTTTAAATAAACGCAATGCCGTTATAACGATGATGAGATAAACGAATAAAATTTGCTACGATAAATATCGCGAAAAGTATTCTGAAACGCGTGGAAGAAGTATTATCTTAATTACTGAATTCATTCAGAGTGATGTAAAATATTTTTAGTACCAATGTCGATATTGGTATCAAAAAAAAAAAAAAAAAAAAAAAAAAAAAAAAAAAAAAAAAAAAGAAAAAAAAATGAATGAAATAGAAGGAATACGAGAGTGGAAGCCGTTGTCGCGAAAAACACGCGTTTTTAATTAGCCGTTTAAAGGAAACGATTATTACGCAAGACAAATATAAAAAGATATAGACCATGACTCGCTTAACTTTACGACGGGTCATTATTCATTTTGTTCTTTGCCTTCCGTTTCATCTACGCAACTGCAGCGAGAAAAATCCCCTTGGCAAAATGTTTGAGCAAGTTCGTAATTTTAATCTATCTTTAAAAAAGATTACAAAAGGAACAATTTGACGTGAATTAAGCTTCCAGCGAATTCCACGATTCCACGGATTTTAATCCTCTTAAATTTACAGGTCTGCCAATCCCGCATTTTTAATACACGCCCATAAAATTCTTTCGTCGTGATGCTGTTTGATTTCTTTTTTTTGTCTTTTTTGCTAACAAAACTACCGGCAAACGAGACAACATTTGTAGCAACTGACCCGTTTCCGATGATGAATAGACATTCAAGGTCGCAGTTTACGGCAAGTGATAATTAAGAATACAATGAACGATGCTCGAAAGAGGATCGTCATCTCACTAGCTACGTGTTAGCTGTTACTTAGCACCTATATATACAGTTATTTACTATGCATCTTGTCCCTAGATACTAATGGTATACGAGTGTATAATCTTGCAACAAGCATAAAGCAACCATTATAATATTTATCGCGTGTTTCTATATGTTTTCTCGGCGATTACACGTGCTTAAAAGACCGCCGTGTTAATTTCGTCAATGTACACGATAGTAATCGTTGCTCGTTGAGAAGCACGCCGTGAATTCGCAATTTCCGTGGAAGAAAATGTGCAGAATGTGGACTTTCCGGTAAACCGCTTTTTCGTGCCTCGCGGTTGGCAACAGCTGAGCAAATATCATTATCTTTATCGTTATTTTCTCGTCCTTGAATTTAACCACCACTTTGCGCCAAGTTGTCGGCTTTTTGCATTAACAAAAATGCGTTAAGAATAGCTACGCGCGTAAAGAACTGAAAACATATGGTCTTTCTGTGACGAGAAGAAGATAGAATAACGACCCGATCTTTGTTTTCTTCTCTGTTAGTCGATGGTAGTTAAAAGAACGTTGTACATATATTTAGAAAAAGAGAATGATAATAGAAAGTTTTTATTATTAGTTAGTCTATTTACGATAAACGTAGACGAAGGTGTTTTTAATTGCTTTTAGTCCCTTCTAGTTTTTCCTTGTTGTTATAGAATTATTATAGAACATCATATCATATTTCTATTCTCCTACAAAACTTTCATTCCTGTTCAGAATATTTATATCGACCTCGTTATACATTTGAACTATTTTAGTCGACCGAGATATTTTATAATATTTTGTCGCGCACATCGTTGATGCTTTTGTTGAAGTTAAGTCATTGGTTAGATATTTAGGAAACTCTATTAATATTTCGCAATTACGATTATCAGCATTTGAATCATTTTCATCATTTGGTTCATTAAAATTCCATACGGTTAAACATCAAATTCCGATCGTTTAAATTTCAAGTACTCAAGAATTTCAAACATTTCGCTGCAATTGTAATTAAGCTACCTTTCGTTCCATTTGTGTGTAATCAAGCATATGATGTACGATCGATATTACTACGTTTGTCAACTGTAAATTACGCTCCGTTTACCATATTCGCTCGACCACTGTATTATAATATTATACGATCAATTACGTGCGAACTGTTCGATTGATATAATTAACCATGAACATTTCAAATACCGTGAAATTCCACTTATTTGAACGCATTAAGTAATAGTTGATGGTAATAATAAACGCGATGAATATTCAGTAATAGGAGTAATTTATGTAAAAAATTCAGCTTGTGGAACATTTTAAAGGCTCCCGAAGCGTTGGTGGCTCTCGCGGTTGTTAATCATCGTTTGCATTCTGCTGAAATACTTGTTCGCGCGGTTTTTCGTTTCTAACTCTGCAAAGCATCCAGGAGAACGAAGGAGACGCAGGGTTAATTCGTATTTACTGTCACGTACCCGGCGTGTACCTTTATTATACTCGCGTCCTATCCTTGCTGCACGTATCCGACTCGCCTGACCGATTTTATCTTAATTACTTCGTTTCATCTCACTTCATTTTCGCTCCGATGCGACGTTTTGCTCGTTCTCTCGGTGCACTGCGTCTGTCGATTCGTTTCTCATTCCCTGCGTCTTATTGCAGCTCTGCGCCTTAACAGCCTTTAATTTTCTCTTAATTACTGGAATTACAATAGCCAGAGTGACAGATGCACGATGTTTCTTTCGATACCAATGACTTATTGGTCTCTATCTTTGTTTATCTTTCTGTTCTCGCGGAATAACGAGCTCGCTTCGCTTTCCCGAACTGCGATTGTTCGTCGAATTAGACGCATCGCGATCTGCAACTCCGTAGTTCTTGAAGCGCGACGAAATGAACGCTTCAGAGGGAAATAGGATCACTCTGTTCGATATAATTTCATTTGATACTAGAATTATCGTTTACGTACATGTATCTAAACATATGTCGCAGCGGGCGTGTTTCGCGCTCGCGCGTTGGTCTGCAAATGAATACGGAAGGCTTGATTTGTATTTCGTTTGACCAGCTTTTTCTTACATTGTACGGACTGCGTGATTTATGAATGCAGTAGGTGTAACGTCGGTTTTATTTAGTACTACGCTATTTTTCACTGCTTGCTAAGCTGACAGGCTACGTATGTTCGAACGTCGCGAAGAAAGTAGAACAGCTTTTGTGAAATATTATCGGAACTGTGTCCTTCGGTTTTGGTACTTCGAGTATGTCTCGCGTGGAAAAACTTTAATCGTTACAGGACTAACAACAGCAGCCATGTCGATGTCTTAGAACGTTATTTCGATGAAATTCCATAGCGCACTTTTTTTATTTTTTTTTTTTCGAAAAATCTTATGAAATAAAGATTGTACGGAAAAGATTACGCGGAAAAGAAATCTGAGCACCTTTTAGACACACGTGGAATCTTCAGGGCAAAAGCAATACGCGTATCGGCACAGTGAAAAGCGAAAGTGATACAAAAATGAACGTATATCAATGCAACGTGTAATAACTAGCAAACAAATTCGATACAGAATCGCGCGGAGAACGGTTCACCAGTGTTGGACGACCAGTCTCGTTGCGAGATAAAATCCGGTGACGGATTACTCTTTGGAAAGAGTAAATTTCCGCAATGACTTCGTTAACGGAGGAATTGTCGTCGTAATTTCTGGAACAGGTTGTCTGAAAGCGTTTTCCCGAGCACGGAAGAGTAACGGTTTCGACGACGTTCCGGATTCCCTTCATATCAATTCGAACATCGAACAGATGCGGCTATCAAATAAACGTCCAATTGGCACGTAGCCATTCCCTGCAGTCATGATATTTTCGAAGTGGGTTTATACCCTTAAGTTTAGTCTATGTTTGCTCGGTTGCAATAAGCGTGTACATTGATATGTAGCTTGATTTTGTTGCGCTTTATTTAAGTTCGCTTCGTATGGGAATTAAATTCTGCTTCCCAGTGGAAGGGAACGAAGGTCGGATTGCATTCTGTACCTTAAAAGCGTAACAAATCATCGTACTACATCGTGCAACGTTTTTATTTTAGATTTTAAACTTTCACGATGATTGTACGACATATTTGTAGTCCGGGCTTCGATTATATTTTCGATAATACGTTGCGCTCCTACGTTCAATTAAAAAAAGAGAGAGAAGAAACGAGGAAACGGTCAAATAGTATAATAAAAACACTTGTCAGCAGGATTTGCGAAACTCGTACGTGCGTCATGATTTAAGCATGAGGAAAATTCATTTGTATATTTGTATATTTGCGATGCAACAAGCCGCCGATCATCAAAAGCGGATACGACAAGCATATGTAATAAATATCTTTGTTACGATGGTATAATATCGATTTGGTTGGAACAGAGCGAATCGGTCTGCTGAACGTTTCCATATACATACATACGTATAACGTTCTCTACCCCACAAACCCGCTTACAGAAAATCGGAAGCTATTTTAACTGAATTTGTTTGGGAAAAGTGTTTGACGATTGAGAAAGAAAAAGAGAGAAACTTGGAAGCCACGGTACGATTTTCAACGAGCTCTTGGTTGGTTTTTATTTTTTCTCCTCTTCCTCTTTTTTTTTTTTTTTATCGAACATAGGAAGCCTGGTTGTCGAAGCAAAGTTAAAAGAGTTCGTCTCGTTATTCTCGATGGATGGAGAGAGAAAAAGGATTGCTTTTAACAAGCATGTCAAAGCGATCTCTATACATAGCCAAGGAACGTTCAAGTGTTCGAGTTTCAAAGGGCGTTTCGGACGCGTTTAATCATCAAAAATCATTGCCTGTTCGATCACCTCGCTCGATCAAGCCGTTTTGTAAAACTAAACCCCGCGCCATCGGAGTTGAAATCGTGAAATTCTCAGTTTTTTTTTCAAAGAAACCTTTCGCGCTCCATTTCGCTATACTGAATCGTTCGTAAATGGCACGATGACGCACAAAGGGCGCCGTCGTAATTGACTTAACGCAATTTCATCGCCTCGATATCGGCAGACGCCATTCATTTCGATTTAAAGCATCATCGAGAAGTAAAAATGTACTAAAAAAATTACGAAACTGGTTTTTTTTTTTAAATCAAATTTCGTATAGAATTTATTTCAAATAATTTAAAAGCAGATTTATTTAAAAGAAAAAATTCAATTTATTTATAAAAAACGAAATTCAGAAAGCGTGAAATCTTCAGAAGCTTTTGTCATTATGATCAAATATAGTTCGAAACTTATTACAACTTTGTCGACTATTCTCGTGGTTTTTTTTTTTTTGCTTAGTTTATGTACTCATTGTTATTATTTCTGTTCTAGCTTGATGCTCGTTAGAAGTTTATAATAGGTAGACAGTAGGAAATTAAAAATGCAAAAATCTGAACTGTAATGTTGGGTTAGTTATCGCGGTTGTTTCAGTTTTTTCCAAAAACTTATTAAACTAGTTACATGGCGCAAAAGTATGACTTGTTTTTTTTCGATTCTCTTTTCAGTTTCTAAAAATTGTATGGAAAATTTCGATACTACAGTCGAAACAATGTTGCGATGTTGAAACAAAACTGCAATTCTATAGGATTGTTAGTATGAGGAAGAAAGAAAGGGAAAATGAAAACTATATTCGTTATAGTTATATTTAGCTAAACTCGATTGGATTAAATCTTTTCTTAGAACGAAAAATTTTATTCGATATTTAATTTCGTAATTATTTAAAATAACGAAAGAATATGATCAATTAAGAAGTTCGCTATTTACCAATTGTGTATTGATTTATTAAAATCTCCAGCTGAACTTGACCAACTGGTTTTGGAAAATCAACTGATTTTCTTTTTGTACGTAGTATTAGGCACTTCGTTAATTACGGTATTATTATAGTTTTTAGGCGAAGATGGCAGCTTGCTGCATTATTATAACTTTAAAGTTCATAGTTCTCATTATATAAATTATAACTTGAAAGCAATTTACGTCGACCAAGTATGTAAAACTAGATATAGTTTATATCTGGTTTGTAAGATGACGCGATAAACCTTTTGAACGACGATATAAAGTTGGGAACTTTTTTATAACATTTATTGAATATTTCACGAATGGAAATATAATATTATGTGCTGTTTTATATTATTAAATTGCTCTTATCTTCCTTTCATATCTTTTTATGCGAAGTTATAGTTAAAATGACACATTTTTACTACAAATAAAAAAGGGATTGAGGCTTTAAGAACTTGTAGCATTGTATATACATATATGCAAAAAAAAAAAAAAAATGAAGGAAAAAGTAGAAATTGTATTTCTACCGCTAGCACACGTTTGTAAATATTTATAAAGCACCTTGATTTAAAAAATTTACATTATCGATTGTACGTATTGCATAAAGCAAATTTGTGCTATTTTGTATCGTAAAAACGTGTAAAGCGATTGGCTGATTAACGTTACTTCATATCATTTATGTTTTAATCATTAGCCATGAAATTATTCATTTTAATTTTTTCCTTTCGCCAAGTATCTACGCGTGTTTTATGCCGATGTGTTACTGAGTTATTAAATTCAGAGAAAACGGGGTCGCGCAATATTTAGGTTAATAATGTAAAATGGAACGAGGTTTCCGAGTAGATAATGTAACAGTATCTGAATCCACTTTTTCTACCTTGAATGCAACAAAATACGTGAATTTGAATTGTTCTTTTCTCCATAGTAGAACAAAACATCATTTACCTTTGTGTCGTCATTTTAATCATATCTCTGATTTTATGTCATCTTCATAAAGTTCCGCACTTCGCTTCAAAGCTTTTCAGATTCATAATTTTCTATTCTATATCCGAACAGACTGCACAGAAGCTTTATGTTTCGTGCTCGAAAGTAATTTTTTCGGAAAAAGGTACGTAACAGGAATGAGATACCCTGTTCGAATTGCGAATGCAGAAAATAGCGCAATGGTATACGTTTGTATATTTTTAAACGTTCCTAAATATGCAATATCTTTCAAATATTTATCGGTAAAAATTCATTAGGATGCTAGAAACAAAAGCACGTCTTTTTAATTCTTCGCAGCAGTCGCTCGAACATCAGAAGAGACGCACGCAATAAGTGAAACCTATTTTTTTTTACAGGAAAGCCAGACTTACATTTCTATACGCAGCACGTGTCTCGTTTCTAGTTACATCGTATTGAAATCCCATCAAGCAAATTATTTAGAAAGTGGAATTTCGTGTATCCGTCAGTTATTTTTGCGGAAAGGAATTTCACAAAGTGCTCTCGATACAGTTGGTCGGTGTACAGCTTTCAGGCTCTTTCGCACAGTTAGTTAATCGCGAATAAATTGACGGCTGCTTTGCCGCGTGACTCACACGACACGCGAAGAATATCCAAGTTTTCTCTTGACGGCGCGCCGCCTCGATTATTCAGATTTCAGATGTTACATTACACCGTGGATATTGCATCGTTGGCTGTTTTCGCTGGTTCCTCGGCACGTTGTGTTTAATCAGTGCGGGGCGATCTGACCGAGGTCGCCGACGAATCCAGGCCAGACAAGAGCGAACGAGCGGTGAAATCGCGCGGTTTTGCTGAATTTTTATCATCGCCATGAGATTTCGACGTTGTTCCGCGTGATCGCAGATAAACGAGGCATCTCGCGGACGAAAATCCTTTTGCTGTTTTTTGCCGCTTTTTCAAACCAGTTCCGCCGCTTGTGACCGCTTTTTAATAACGCTCCCTCGAAGTTCCCTCTGATCGTGCCGTATGTTGAACGCTCGAAGAACGCGATAAATCTTGGAGTTTCGCCGAGTCTCGAAAGTTTCCGAGGGAACGAGCTTCGCTTCGACTTGAATTTTCCGCAACTTTTAACCGTGTCCGGTTATTTGGATTATTTAGACTTGGCGCGAATCGTTTGATTTCGTCTCTTTTATCCGTTCTGTGTATTTAGCAGATTCGAGAATGTTTTCATGGACTTTTTATTTGAACATCGCGAGGCAGATAAATGGATGAAACATGATTTAACGTATCGTTGGACAAATTAGATATACGAAGTCTCGGCTCGAATATGTATATTCTCTAATTTATTCTCTCCTACACGGTCGAATTTATTAACTCGGTTGCATACTCTGTTTTGAAACGTCGTATTATATATCTTTCATATTTATCATTATTGCTGCTGCACAATATAAATTCCTGTTTCGAATGTATTTGAAAACCACGATAACATTCGTGCACGGAAATCGTAGGACTTAAAAAATAGTGGTAGTTTATACTTTGCAGTTGATTTCACGGTATATTTTAGCTTAAAAATTGCTGAATATTTCACGATTGTTTCATATTCCGCGGGACAACGCAGTTTCTCAGAATTATCTAGAATTAATAACTAATGGAATACTTGCATTCCGGATTGCTACGTACCATGCAGAGGAATTAGCGTTTCAAATTCGTGGCTTCGCAACTTGTAACTCGGTTTCAGCTTCAAGTCCTTCCAATACAATGCGTTGTTGTATCCCGTCGAAAATTATTCTGTATGCAGTTTGGCTGTCAAATTTTCATAACAAATTTCCATTGCTGCCCTTTAATTACCTACCTGATCCATAAGCTTGTTACTGCTCAAGTGATTGCTGCATATCGTAAGATATTTCGTCAGCAAATCTATTAAATTTTTACACCTTGTATATATATGTACATACACACGCACACATATACAGGGTGGTTGGTAACTGGTGGTAGAAGCGGAAAGGGGGTGATTCTACGCGAAAAAAGAAGTCGAAAATACAGAATAAAAATTTGTCGTTCGAGGCTTTGTTTTCGAGAAAATCGACTTTGAATTTTCGCTCGATACGCGTGCACTTTATCGCGTCTCGTTATAACGGATCTCACTGTGGATCGTTGTCTCGATTGACGTAATGTTGATAAACACTTGCAATGTGACCGAAGTGTTTTCCTACCTATTAACTTACTATCCGACTTTTTTATTCTATATTTTTTTATTCTATTTTTTTTTATTCTATATTTTCGATTTCCTTTTTCGCGCAGAATCACCCCCTTTCCGCTTGTACCACCAGTTACCAACCACCCAGTATAATACAACGTGCTCTAATATAACGTAACACAATATTACGTGATATAATATAACGTAACACAATATTACGTGATATAATATAACGTATTATAATATAACGTAACATAACATAACGTGATATAATATAACATGCTGTAATATAACGTGATATAATATAACGTACTGTAATATAACGTAAAACAATATAACGTAACATAATACTATCCGACTTTCTATTCTATATTTTTTATATTCTATTTTTTTTATTCTTATCTTTTTTATTCTATATTTTCGACTTCTTTTTTCGCCTAGAATCACCGTCTTTCCGCTTGTACCACCAGTTACCAACCACCCAGTATAATATAACGTGCTGTAATATAACGTAACACAATATTACGCGATATAACAAGCTGCAATATAACGCGATATAATATAACATGATATAATATAACGTAACATAATACTATCCGACATTTTTATTCTATATTTTTTTTATTCTATTTTTTTTATTCTTATCTTTTTTGTTCTATATTTTCGACTTCTTTTTTCGCCTAGAATCACCCCCTTTCCTCTTGTACCACCAGTTACCAACCACCCTATATATATATACTACTTATTTTTCCACTATTCGAATATTCCATTGTCCGAACAAAATGCCTGCTAGTAACGAGCATTTTCTTGCCGAGAAAGAGGTTGCCCTATTTTCCGGAAGATCCATTATCCGAACATTTTATACATCCAAGAGTGAACCCGCTGATCGTGCAGACTTGCACACGTCGTAAAACAATTTGTGAGAAGGAAAAGCGTGCGGGGGTTAATCGTCGGCGAAGGAGCGTAGAGCAAGCGTGGTTTCGTCTGGGAAAGAGAAGAGGAGAACCGGTAGTCGTAGTCGTAGGTCGTAGACTGTAGACGAAGGGGGAGACAGCAACTCGATCTAGCGACGATCTCGACCGGATACCTCAACGGATACGTTCTTCTTCGCCTATACGATCGATCTCTGGGCCGTTTTCCACGAAAGGAAACGCGATGAACGCATGTCGCGCAACGTTCTCGTTGCCAGCTAACATAGTAGCGCAGCTGAAACTGGAATTCGAGTATCAATAATTTAGCGCATCGTACGTTCTTCGAGCAGAGGGAACAACCGATGCGGAATTTCTTCGCGAATTAACGAGCTAGCGAAGCACCGAGGAAAAATGTTAACTAGACACGCAGGTGTCAAGCGGATGATCGACGCGAGGTTAACTGGTTCCGCCGTTGTTCTCTCGCGTTAGTAGTGTCATTTCCGGTTGAACGTGACGGAAATCCACCGTGTCTGTAGCCGTGACGAAGGCGCAGAAACTTATTTCTTGCGAGAAAACAATCGCTTTCCTGACGCAAAGCGTGGGTCGCGGACGAGTAGAGCGTTTAATTGTGATGCTAAATCATTGCACGAACGTAGCTCGTAGAGGCTCGCTGGATCTGCGGTTCTAGGATAGAAAGTTTCGTTAGACAGCCTGTTTTTGTAACTTTGTTCGTGGAGTAGTGGGATTTAACCTTTTTACGAAGTTTCATGTTCGTTGCGGAGATATCGAAGAATATGGCTATAAAAAGTATTTACACGACATTGTATTTATTATAGCATTTACATACTAATTAATTAGAGCCATGTTTTATCGTAAAACTGCTCGCACGAAATATAGAATGTTGTTGCAATTAAGTGGTAGATTTTATAATTTTACATTATATCGGAAACATCGATATTCACCAATATTCCGTGTTCAAAATATTCATAATATACGGTGTTAAAATTGTCATTTAGGTGTAAATGTATTCGGTAATATTAAAATGTAAATATTTTAGCGTGCCATGTAATAATGCATTTCTGGTTAAAATTTGGAGATTATTCTATTTTAATCCTTTAGAGACAATTTCATCAAACGCGCAGGAAAGAAATTACATTTGTACTAACGTAATAACCTCAACTGGTTTGTTCTAAAGTTAACAAATTTCAAGTAAACAATTTATTCACGAACGCCTTGTAAATTTCATAAGAGATTTCAGAGGAAAATTACTTTCATGCAAGCGGATGTAGTTTGAATTTTCTGTAAAATGCCTGTTTAATTTATTCGTCTTTCACTCGGTACTCTTGGAATTTTTATAATTGCATCGGGAAATTCGCATCGCCTTGCAAACGAAGAAGTTCAAAAGTGGATAGAATGACATAAATAATACGATACTATATACACACGTTTTTAACGCAGCTTTGCAACTCGAGTTCCTGTCACACTGTACTACGCCATACACAGCGCTCAAAAGTAGCGAGCATTATCGCTAAAAATATATTTCCTGGCCGCACAAGACGTAATTTCAATTTATTTCATGCAAGACCCTTCCATCCACCGTCTTTATCTTTCCTAAGTTCAACGACTGCGAGCAGGAATTTATATCGTCACCATTGCAATACTCTATTTTATTTAAGCATAAATCGAGTGAATTTAATCTCGTTCGAATAGCGGAATGCTCTTTCGTGCCGTACGCTATATACACTGTACTGTATGTTATTATACCAATGCAATGCCGGAAGAACGGAAGAATTTATGGCGATTCGATGGTTCGGTTGTGCGACCCTGCAAACCTTATAACTCGCGTAACCTGCCTTTTCGTCCAGCATCGTCTGGTAATTTAATCTTCGCTTTAAATTACGATGTTCCTGTTGCTACAATGTTAGTTCTCGTTCGCGTAACCAGTGACTTCGTTCTAATAAGTGTAATCAGCCAGGTTTCTTGACGTAGAACGAGATTATCGGAGCAGTGTTGATTTCTGGATCGAAAAAAAAAAAAAAAAAAAAGAAGAAAAACCGATCTCGTCGTATTACGCCGGTTAGAGACGTTCCGTTGGAAACATTGAAATTTTTCATCAGTATCTGCAAATACTTATGTAATTTAATCGTTAACATAATCAGGTGACGACGAGAGCAATGGGATAGTTTAAACGATGCTGCGTCGTATTTCTAAGATCTTCTTTAAAGTAAGTGGTTTAATACTCAGTGGAATATTTAACGAGACATTTTATCTAATCATTGTTTTATTAAAATACGCATTTTAATGACCGACTGTGAACGTTTAATTAATACTTAATTTTATGGGTTACAGTGTTAGTAATTGGATTTAAACGATCGTGTCGTAAAATTGTTTCTGCATAAATTGACTTAAATTGAAGTTACACAAATTACAGGGTCATAATATAATGGGATTTAATCTATGTATAAATTTATGGTTGAATTAGTCATATTTGTACGACATTTATCTTTATCAAATTTATAGAGAGATAGAAACTTCTTTAACATTTTTAAAATGTTAAACCGAGCACGATGTTTTTGATCTTAATAAAGTGGATAAGCTAGAACTTCGTTCAATAACTTAAAAATAATCTTGTTTATGGCCGTTTTGTTCGCCTGACATTTTTTTAGCGAAGTGATATTCCGAGTTGGAAAGTTGGTTCAGCGTATACGAAACACAGTGAATTTCACGAATTAAAGAATGCAACGTTGTCTCGGTGACTGGGGCTTCTATTGCGTTTTGAAAAAATTATGAGGACATATAAATTTTTGGCGAGCCGGTAGCGAGCTGCGAGCGTGTCGCATTAATTTCCTACGACTGCGCTGAAATTTAGTTACGCGCGATATATTCGTGGTTCGCGGCAAACCGCGAAATTGGATTCGAAGAAAAGACTGAAAAATTTTTTCTTGCAAAGTAGTCCGTCATAATGCCAAAAGCGGGCGAACTTTTCTAATAGAAAATGCAGGAAAATATGCCATTTTTTTAAAAACTCTAGGCCCTCGTTTATTAGAACGGATTATCGGAATATCGATTATCGGAAAATTTGAGGGTGGACCCTCGTAAAAAAGATTAAATAACAAGAACAGAAACTGAAAGAAATTGTTACATTTTTATTCAGATTTTTTTGCTTCTTTTTAATATTGATATTTATAAGATACGGTTGAATTCACCTACCTGGGCTTCATTTGTTGGAACAAAATTTTAATTAATACCCGATTAAATACGCCTGAAATACAATTTGAATACTATTTATATTAAAATATGGAATATACAAATTCATGCATAAAAGATTAGAATTTATAATTAGAAGGAGGACAGGATGAAACGATGGCTACAAAAACTTATTCAGTTCGTTAAAACGCGTGCGACTAAATCGTAGAGATAATTGCAAGACATAAATTCGAAGCAAAACTTCGACTATTTCATTGGCCCAACGTAATTATACCGAAATTATATTACCGAAATTGAATCTAAATATTCCGTTGAAATTATTTTATTGATCTGAATAGGTATATGCGGATTTCGAATGTGAAGGGTAAAATTCATTGGTTGCTCGATGAGTTTCCAGGTCAGTTTCGAAAGTACATTAACGTGAGATCATGTGCATTGTGAATCTCTTTTTTTTTTGATTGGCAACTCTATTGGTATTATCGTATTACGATTGTGAGTCATCCTCGTGAAATTGCGATTGACTCAGCCATTCATGGATAAGCATAATTTGTCAAATACGAATTCGAATGACGAACCGATCGGCTGCTTTAAATTCATTGTTTCCATTCGCTTGAGTCACGCATAGCCTCAGTGATACGTAATCCTATGAATGGCCGATGTTCTCACGAAATATTTATCCATGGAACTTTCACGGTTACAGCACCGTTATATGTATATTGGAAGCGCTCGGTGTCCCAAACAATAATCTATCGAAACGATAGGAATTATTAAGCTTCCTCATTGACGTAAGTTCTCTAGAAGATATCTCGACAATTTTGTTTTAACGTTGCAAAGGTTTTTGGAAAAGTGAAGGACAATGATATCTAACGACAAATATCACATCGTAGGTTAATCGATAGGAAGTTGAGATAGGAATTATTAAGCTTCCTCATTGACGAAAGTTTTCTAGAAAATATCTCGACAATTTTGTTTTAACGTTGCAAACGTTTTTGGAAAAGTGAAGGACAATGATATCTAACGATAAATATCACATCGTAGGTTAATCGATAGGAAGTCGAGATAGGAATTATTAAGCTTCCTCATTGACGTAAGTTCTCTAGAAGATATCTCGACAATTTTATTTTAACGTTGCAAACGTTTTTGGAAAAGTGAAGAACAATGATATCTAACGATAAATATCACATCGTAGGTTAATCGATAGGAAGTCGAGATAGGAATTATTAAGCTTCCTCATTGACGTAAGTTCTCTAGAAGATATCTCGACAATTNTTGTTTTAACGTTGCAAACGTTTTTGGAAAAGTGAAGGACAGTGATATCTAACGATAAATATCACATCGTAGGTTAATCGATAGGAAGTCGAGATAGGAATTATTAAGCTTCCTCATTGACGTAAGTTCTCTAGAAGATATCTCGACAATTTTATTTTAACGTCGCAAACGTTTTTGGAAAAGTGAAGAACAATGATATCTAACGATAAATATTACATCGTAGGTTAATCGATAGGAAGTCGAGATAGGAATTATTAAGCTTCCTGATTGACGTAAGTTCTCTAGAAGATATCTCGACAATTTTGTTTTAACGTTGCAAAGGTTTTTGGAAAAGTGAAGGACAGTGATATCTAACGATAAATATCACATCGTAGGTTAATCGATAGGAAGTTGAGATGAAGATTGGTTTGAAGGTTGCTTCGAAAGAACAAGAATCACAGAGCTATCCTATCAACTTAATGCACCGAATGCCACTGTTTTTCGTTATTTTTGAATTTTGTATCGCCCTGGTTACATTGCCTGATATCGCTCAACTTGCAACCAAGAAAAGTACTCAAAGGGATATGATAGCGTTTTGAGATACATACACACTCGAGAGGAAAGTGAATCAGGGCTGCTTCCACTCAAGCTACTCTCGTGCAAACACTTGACTTATCAGCCGTTTCGCTTTAATAAGCTAATCGATTCGTATGTATAATTGCTAATGGATATCTTATCGTTGCTGCGGTTCTGTTTTCATATTTAATATGAGCTGCATACAATGTAATCTAAATGAATCTAGATCGCCATTACGTCTCTTTCCGTGATAGCTAACGGAATTGCGTATTGCGGTTATCGGTTTTCCATTCCAATGATAATAATAACGCGACCGAATATTTTCTTCACGATTATCCGCTACGCTTTTCATTTTACTATATGATGCTTTTTTAAATACTCGATTATTGCGAAGCAGTTTTGCAGAATTATAAGTAGCATAATAGTCCACGGCGAGAACAAACTTTGCTTATCTTCGAGGTATTACGGGTTGCTGCAGATATCTTGAAATCGTTTATTTCTTATTAAATGATAATACTTCGACGAACGAGTCTCTCGGAAGCGGGATTGACCAAACGCTTTTGTCGATTCTTTAGTTTCATTATACAAGCGCACGAGCGATCTCCAATTCTCAAGAAACGCAGGGCCAATATCCTAGGACCTTAATCGATACAAATACGATAATTTACAGAATAAACGTTCAAATGTCTGGAACAAATTTATTTCGCGAATCCTTAAACACGTTATCTAATACTTTTCCGAATATTACGCGAGATGTAGGAGAGGAATGTTCACGTTCACATTTCTGACATGCGAAACGTTATATAAAGGTTTTCCTTTGCACTGAATTAAGACGAACGCTCTTAGCCAGCAAATATCGAAGGCGATATTTCCACGAGTGTATTTATTCGAACTTTCCGGCGTGAAACGAATTCGGTGTGTTCGATGAATTTAAATTAGTCGCGCGCCGTCGCGAATTCCTCGTTTCGCGTAAGCATCCATGAATCCACGGACGATCTCCGCTGCATTTTATAATAAATGGCTAATGGCATCAAATGAATCACGAGCTGCAAGCCACGTCTCGAAGCTGAAATCGCGTAGGCGTGCAACGCAGCGTGGCCGAATAGTTCGATGATAACACGATCTCCTCATTTAGATAAATTAATCTAACTAGTACCTTGTGCTCTGTTCATACGCAGGCCCCCGTATCCTTTATCCATACATACTGCCAGCTCGAAGCTGTAATTATCTTTCACCAACGCAGTGGTGTCTCTGAAGCACGGCCACACGCTTGATACTCGTCCATACCCGTTTCATGTCGATGCAATTAAAATAATAGCAGCACCCGGGATCCTAATTTCGCGCAACCTTACGCTGAAGAACGACGAGAATCCGATGATACAGAGGTTTTCAATAGAAGATCGATGACGTATTTTATTAACTTTCAAGAGAGTATTCCTGGATTGTAGTTATCGATTTTGACGATACTTTGGAATATGACGAGTGTAAAAAGAATATTCAACGAATATTGACTTTCATTGACAGTCTTCCACAGCGTAGGGCTGAAAATTACCCTCCGAGGTAATTTTTAGGGGTCGTAAAAATATTTGAGTAAATATTTTGGAAATTATTATAGCTGGAGTAGAAAGTGTAAACGGATGAAATTAAACTTGTTTCGAAATTCGATATAATTCGATATAGTCGTAGATGTTAATGAAATATTTTATAATTTTTACCATAATCTTGTACTGTATAATTTACAAAAATTCACACATACGGAAATTTTATATTTTTCCCATTTCTTGAGAATTATACGAATTTTCAATTCATTTTTACGCGGAAAGATACCAATGAGCAGAGTTAAGCACCGTCGTTTCTTCGTGACGATCGGTGCAACGATAATTACAGGGTTAATGCCTACGTGCAACTGACTCACAAATAAGAGTCTACGAAAGGAGCAAGATTCCCTTAAACATATGTTCGTAGGCGCGCAGGACGTCAGAAGCGCGTTTTCCGCTCTGCCATTATCCAATTACCGAATCGTATCTACCTACGGGATACTGAAATGTAATTTAAGAAAATTACATAACGTCAACCGTTGAAAAATTTTAGCGACGTTCATGACACGTGATAATAGGATTTGTATATTTTTTATTAATTTCACGATGTGTCACCGAGACGTCAGCTCGGTGTAATCTCAATGGACCGAAGAATTTGTCTTCCATCTATCTGTTTTATTAAACAGTTCTACGAAAGGGAAAAATCATTAAAGCACATTTGAATACTGCACGCGTCGTTCGATTGAACGAATTAATGAGAAATCTGAGTGCAAAAGTGATTTGAATAATTAGCACGATGTCATACAATTATTCATCCTGGACGCATAATAAACTGCAATCAATTATGCAAAATTTTTCATAATCTGGAAAATCGCACGGAAGTCACTGATTTAATTGTCGATATTCAGTCGAGATTGCTGCACAGTCTTCATGTAAAATCAATTTACCGTATTTTTACTGTCCAAGGTAACTGCCATCTAAATCAATATCTATACTTTTATGCATATCTTCGTTTTCCAATGATATTCGCATTCCTTTCGTATTTCCAATGATAAAGTATCACAGTCAAGTGCTTTTCCTGTCTACGATATCTAGCTGTACCGGTAATATTACGTGATCGCTTCAGCAGTAATAAGAATATTCAGTAGTAAGATTTATTTAACGCCATCAATGGAGAATTTTCTTATCTTTGATATTCTTTTTAAATAATACATAATATTGCCTTTTCATATCTTAAAAACAATCGTTACAGAATAACCTACAATTATTTTAACTTAAGAGCACAAAAATAGACATTCGTTTTTTTCATAATAACTTTTATAATTTCTTCTCCCATAGTATCTTCTATACTGTATCTTCTGTAGCGAAATACCATATTCCACTTTGCTTTATAGATGCAATATATTTCATTCACACGATTACGGTCTTCGCCCAAGGAGTTAAAATTAAGTTAATTTGCAAGGGATATTGCCTACTAGGACGTCAATTAGTTAAATACGCGAAGAACGTTGTTTTGATTGTGAGTTTCGGTATTGGTAAATGTGGCGCAAAAAAAAAAAAACGTTCGCAGAAAAGAATGTGCGTGATTTCTGTGCGCATTCAGACACGTAAGTAATAAATTAATGTACAATTACGGGAACACGTGTGTTTCTAAGAAAACCTGGACTTCATTCGTCTACGATGTAGAATGGAAATAGTTCATGAATAAATCGTTTGGAACGTACGATATATTTTTAATTAGCATGCAACGTCGCGATTATGTCGATCGCCGATCAACGCTGTAAACATTTTGAATTAATTTTGATTTTATTTTAGTCGCAACTCTTAAAACGTCGATAATTTCGATCTGACATAATTCCCTATTATCGAATTGTATTCGCGGAAACGTGAATCACGTAAAAATCCGTAGTCTACAAATGAAAAGTATTTATAATTAAATAATTTGTTATTAATGTAATGTGTCTACTAATATAAGACGACGATAAAGATATTATGGATTGCATAATTACACGATAATTACAGTTACGATACATTATCATATTTTAATATTTCATTTCGACATTTAGAGTTATCAATGAATTCTACTAACATCGGAATATTCTATTATCTTTGATTCGATATTTGTAATTCATTTACTAGGTCATCCTGCACGTATTTTGATTGCATTTTATATGTTCAACGTATTTTATACGTTCAAAATATTTATGCTCTTTTTAGTGTTTTTTTCAAATGGATTTTTCGTGAAAAGCCTACGAATCGTTTCCGCTTTATATTATTCGTATGGGCAATTTACCATTTATTCGATTTATTTTCCTGCGAATGTTAGCGCGCGCAATTGATAAATATGCGGCGTTTTATTTTATCAGCTTCTGCAACGCTATTTTAAACATCACACGACCTGCGAAAATCACGTGTCAGTTCGTGCTGTACTTGGGTGCAGGCAATCAACAAGAGATTTAATGTGCATCGGTGACAGATTTGGATAAGCTCCAACTTCTTAATGATGATGGACATTCTCTAACTGTGTCTGCCAACAAAGATGTCACGTTCAATTAAAACTATACCGTGTCTTCAAGACCTTGTGAACTGTCTTCTCATCGATTATGATCAGTGGTGTCTTGAAAATTCGCCTGACATCCTTTAATTTATACTTGACCGTGTGTATTAAAAAACGTGTCAAAGTATGTAATAAAAGCGTGGTATAACTGCTGTTTGATTGTGTAGAATTAAAAAGAAACAGCCGTCTGAAATTTAAATGGAATATTTATTAAGAATTCTTTTTTTTTTCACATGAAAATAAATTATCTATACCGCGTTTAATCTGAAAAAATTCTTCGTACTTTACTTTGTAACGAGATTTAATTCCATTAACGTTAATCTTTAATTCGTGGTATAAAGGATTAATAATACCTCCATACCTCTCGCTCTTTCCTACATTTCATGCATTTTTTCGATCTGCATATAACCCGCCTCGTGTTAGTTCAAATATTAAACCAACGATTTTTGTAGGTAAAAACTCGATTAAAATATAACCTTTATCTGGGAATTGATGGCTATAGTCTCGTTATCGGCGCAGAAATATTTATTTTGTTAATTAATTGTTAATTTGAAAAACAGTCTCATCAAATGCTATAATATTTAAATAAATTGGTTTCTCTTTAGATCCGAGGTACCATTTAGTTACTTGCTAGGAAATATTCAATAACAAATATTCCTGATAAGATATTGGGTTGTATACTTGGTCCGATGGGAATGTTGATGCTTCTTTAGAGTTAATGCGTTTTTTGTGTCGTGCACTGAAAAGGTAAATGGAGAGAAAAATTGCTGCGAAAAGTCCATTCTTTAAAACTTTGAAACTTTGCGTTATCATTGTACCGGAAGCTTACCAGTGGTTTAATGAAATTCGCTGTCGTTAATTATTATCGGGCTTGATGACTGGCGTACACATTCACGACGTATTCGCGTTAATTAAAGTCACGTAGAATGGTACACGTATCGACATCAACGCAAGGGGGAATCTTGTTAACATTTTCCCTGTTTGCCATTTTTACAATTAGTTATTTATTGCGCTTGTGTCACGCCCTATCACCGCACGAATGAGGTTTATGATTAATAACCGAGCGGATGCAGCTCGTTCTTATTAAATTGTAATTATGAGTGATCGATTCATCGAAGCTTTCGTATCTTACGAGATTGAAAGTCGAAGAACTTTGAAATTAAATTTCCTTGTCTTAATCATGATGTATTAACCTTAATAATATCTTGTTTACAAATCCGAGCAAATGCAAAAGTGGCGATAAATATTGTTATTGAATCTTCTTATTTGATAAATGCATGAGAAGAACGCGTTAAATGAATTTTCTATATCTTAGACTGCTATCTAGAAACGCATAAAGTGCATATAATACGCAAAAATATATAATATTAATATTATAAAAATTATAAAGTACTCCTTACGATATTTAATAAGTAAAATAATTCCCAGATTCCATTAGTCTAATTATATTCGTAAGTATATGAATTTGTATAAATATCAGCACTCTACTAGTAACGAATGTTTCACCTACAGTCTCTTATCATCGATTTGTCCCGCTTAACATCGATTTCCTCGTATTTGGATTTAGTATAACTGCAATGTGACTGGTCACAGTCATCGACGTAATTGGTCATTATTAATACCGGGAATTTCTTGTAAGAAGTCCGTCCACTTTCGATACGAGCCTTCCTTTCCGGCAGTGAATGTGAACAGAGAATCAATTGTATGTATAAACGCGTACAAATAATGTTAACACTAAATATCGCATGCGTGCTGACCGTTACGCAATGTGTTTTAAACGCGAGCCAAATGCTGTATTCTGATATCGTATTATGTGCTAACCTTGATGGTAGTTAGGAGGAATGGTAATTAGTACGTAGTATGTAATTATATAATCAAATCCAACGCGTCTGATATTTTGACATGATTCGCTGTTCTCAGACTTTGGATTCTTCCTTCATTTCGTACATTTTCTTGTCTATGGAATTTAGTTTATTAATTTCAGGACAAATTTTGCTGGAGCTTAAAGATTAATCTTTTTATTGTTCAATTTTATCTTTTGTTTCATTTTTACCTTTTTTTTTTAGAAAGAATTATGAAAAGTACAAGATTAATTATTAACACATATTTTTCGACAGAGATGAAATTAATAATTTAAGGATTAAAATTTGTAGGAAACAATGGTTGTGTGTAACATGTATTAATTACGATGAAGATGGTTTGATCAACGAAGTCATTGTGTCATGATCAATTGATATTAAATTTGCTTTAAATAGGTCAAGGCTACCTATTAATAACAACTGCCGTTCGCTTGAAATTAACGGTATCGAATGTTGCTTACGCAATGGCTTAATAAAAATTACTTCCCGGAGAAGTCCTAACGATATTTCCTTGAACTATTTAATTCTCCTGTAATAAGAAGCGTTTTTATGCTGTTAAAACGCGATGAAAAATACTATTCGATGGAAATAAATTTGCACAATATAAACTTGCAATATCGTCGCGTTTAATTTATTCAGCGTTTAATATAATTATTTCTGAACTTGAAATTAATAAAATTTTTCTCGTCACCTCGGAGTAGTACGATCAAGTTTAGATTATGAAGCGTAAAATCATATTTCTGTGTGTTAAACTTTTGAAAAGAACAGAATGCTTATTTTAAATGCCGCTGTGTCATTTTTTGAACTTGAGAAGAGCAGAGAAAAAATGAAAATTACAAATTCTAAGCGGGAAGATTACCGGTATCGGCTTGCGAGGGCACTAACGACGCATCGCACAGGACCATACGATAGCAACACGCTCGATAACACTCTAGCCAGTGTGTAAATCAAATTTTATCCTTACGGATAGGTTCACTGATAATCGCGTGCACGAAGGTCAGTCAACTCCATGCGGTAATAATTTACTTGGTCAGGAGACAAGCTAAAACTGTGCATACTTGTGCACACACAGTCACGGAAGATGGGAAACTTCAGCTAGCTGAATTTACACTGCTCCACCGCTCGACATGGCGAACGCGAGAGGAACAGAGAATGCTTCACGGGTTCTGTTTGAAGTAGCCCGTAACTTACACGATTTTGCTATTTTCCTCCATATAAGAATCCAGACTCGCTACTTTCCTTCTACCGTTACTTCGTATTTTGTATTCTTCTGTACCGCTTCTGCTTCCTTCTGCGCTTTTGTTTACAGAAAGGATCGCAGCTGCGAACTATGGATTTCCGCCGTTTTTTCGATACACCGAAACGCCCCGAAGTGCTGCAGCTCGATTTAGAGACGTTATTTATGGGTACGGTTTTCGGTAGCGTTTCCACGAGGAACTTGTTCCATTCGTTGCTGAATAGAGCGATGTTTCTTAAAGCCGGCGATCCACCGAGGCTAACGTGACACGTTTATTTTGATGGAACTTTATAGATACATAATGTAGCCTTTCATAATCCTAACAATATAATGGTCCGGCAGTCAGCGACAGAAATATTAGGATAGTTTGGCTAAAATTTATTTTAACATTATTCTACTATTTCTGTCTGCTGAGGTACGCGCGGGTCAATGCCCGGCAGTAGGAGCGTTTCAATTGTGCCAAAAAGATAGCGTCGTTGACTGAAATCATATTAACGTTTAAACTTCTCGTATCAATGGTTTATAGTATAAAACATAAGAAAAGCGTAGACTGCCAAGTCTTCCAGAATGCGATCTGCCACGATGATTTCTCTTCCCTTCCCGATCAAATAATCTAATTTTTTCTAATGAAATGCGACTCGTATATAGACACAGTTTCGATCGATTAACGTTCGTGAAATGCCGTGTGTTTTCACACTCCAGGATATAGAAGGGATGTGAGTTAAAGAAATTGTTACAAAGGATAACAGTAGGACAGAATATTACATGGAGGGAGAAACTAAAGTAATTAGTGAAAAATACGGTGTATGTGAGGAGACGTATACAGAATTCTGATTGGTTTTTAACATTAGGTCGGAAAACTTAGAATCAGCTTTTGCGTTTTCAACTCTCTGCGAGTCCTCCTCGAAAAAACTATGGTCACCTTGACGCAGCTAGTCACTGGCTGATCGATATACGAACGTAAAAAAAATATCGAAATATCTTATCAGATTTCGTCCATGAAGTCAAAGAACTTTCATGTGAAATATTTTTCCGTATTTTCGATATTATTTTAAGAAAATAATAGCGTGTATGCAAGTAAACCGGGCATTGCTGCGCTTGTCAGTGTCGTTTCGTTGCGAGCGTTTCACTGTTCGCTGTTCACTCTGCGGTATGAGAGCGCCGTTTTTCCATGAATCGCCGGCTGTGTTCCTTCAAAGTGAAACAGTGTAAATTCGCCTTAAGCCGATCCAAGCTTAACCGAACCAAACTGAGTCACGCTAAATTGCCACAGTTCTCGACACAGACCCTTTGTATCTGTTTCAAAAGGCAATATTTAACAGTTTAACACATAGCACTTGAGTTGCGAACAAGACCACCAGCCGTGCTTCCTATTGCAACGAAGTTTCTTCCCTAAAAATCAGTAAATTTGTAAGCGCTGTATCCCAAAAACTAATTGAAATCGATCGCATTACATGAAAGCTTGATGAATTTGTCTTCAGAAGCGGCATCGAACGATCTGAAGAGAAATAAAACGAATTTGACCCGCACACTGCAAATTTAGGATGTGCACGGCGCACATCAGGTCCTCCGCACATGGCTCGTTGTACTAGGTCGTCCGAAAAGTGTCTTTCTTTTACAGACACGTTTTTTACAACAATGCATCTTTGTACAAACACGAAGCCTAATCTGTCGAACGTTGTGATCTTTATGTTGATAGAAGAAAATGGATCAACGTAATTCGATAAAATAATATGAAACGGCAAATGTTGTGCATCCATTATTTCCTTTTAAAACGAAAGAAACTTTTTGGGCGACCTAATAGCAGGAACAACAAATAGCTATGAAGTTTCCCATCGAGTGGGTCGTGTAAAATTCATATAAAATGGATCAGACAAAATTTGCTATCTGTTTTTTTATTATTCGCGTATTTGTTAAATTTGCTTTTTTAAAATTAGGACGTTTGGCGATTACAACATTAAGTATTTAACGTTAATTGTGTATTTATCGTTTATTCGTTTTTTTTTGTTATTTGAATAAATTTTCGTTGCTAATCGTAACAAGTTTGTAAACTGGCAACTGACGAGCAGAAATATTAGCGTGGCGTGGACTGAAAGGCTCCCGTGCTGGGCCTTGTGAGGTCTCTGAAAAATTATTCACGACGCAATCCAGCATTAGCCCGAGCGAAATGGGCCTTCCAGGCGTTTGAACTTGGCTTCGATGAAAAAGGTTCTCCATGCATTTGTATCGAATCGGTTTTTCAAATGGCCCGGCCAATTTAGCTCGCCAATAAGAACGATTCCGTATAAATGCAACTTGCCGGTGCGTCTCCGGCTTTAGAAACGTTTAGTGTCTCGTATTTTATGTTTTCGACGTTGTGGCCATATTTACTTCTTTGTGCGTTGACGTTTATCGATTTTCCTGTAAGTTGAAAAGTTGTAAGTTCTTTGCGGTTTTACGGCTTGCTCTTGAAATTTTCAAGCGTGGCTTTACTAATGCAGAATTGAATGGAGCGTTAACGTAATCATAAAAGGACTAAAAGAGATTCCATTATGATGTTGGAATAAGGAGTGGTTATAAAAATTAAAGTAACACAGGAAAACGATTCTCTAATTGCTTTCAGCGGAACATAAAAATACGTAATAAAATTATCGATATTTCGTAAATGCGCATATACACCGAATAATTTAGCGTATTATCAACGTATATTTTGCATAACTAGTTCTAGTCGCGTAAACGTTCACAGTCTAGACATTAAATAGCACTTTTAATTTTTGTTTTCTCGTTCTTTCCTCCTTATCCTTCCTAGTCGAGTCTCGCGCCCCAATTGGAAAAACGATACTTAAAATATACCTGCTCCTCTTACTCATAAATTTCACGACTCCAATTTGAAGATATACGTTCAGATAGAACCAAGATACAGGGAATAAAAGTTTATCAAACTCCATGGTATTAAAAGTTGGCGAACTATGTTATCTCGAAACTTCTTACACCTGTTTAGCATGCCAAGAACTTGGTTCACACGCTCGTTGCAACTTTGTTAGGCACTTCTCCCAATTTCGTGCGCTAGGTTTGTCATTTCATCGCCGATCTTGCAAGTGCTATTAACACGTGATTATTATCTTTGTGAACAGGGTAACCTGCAACCCCTTCAGTTACACGCCCTTCACGGCTTCTCAATTTTCGTTCATTACTTCTTTGCCATTATCGTGACTGCGTTATTGGCCTGGAACAACACGAGCAACACGAGGATCGCCAGCTTCACGCGCACTTTGCACACCGTGGTACAGTTAATGCAACTGATATCGCAAGGTCGTAAATTCTTATATATCGCAAAATTTCTTCGTTAAAACTGTACTGCTTACAGCGTCTCGGTAAAATTGTACGATATTAAGTTGCTGTCCGTCTTTGCTCAATCGTAGCCGGACTTTTATCGTGCTCTTGGAAGAGACGAAAGTAGAAAATTCCCAGTTCTTATCATGCACGTCCTGAACTGCGTTCTAGATTCCTGTGTCCTCTGCAAAGAGTCAGAAATTATTCGCTCGAAACGTATCTTCGATATTCTCGAACATACTGATAATTCGCGTTGAAGTGGTTAACACTTCTAAGAAAACTCTATAAACAAAAGACAGTCACATGACAACCATAGACAATAGACAAGCAACGATGGCTTCGGGGTTTTCAGTTAACTAGGTAACACTGCCAGCGTGCGGATCTGGACCAGCTGAAACTGTATTCATACTTGTATACAGGGTGGTCCACCTAAGTAAGGCCACCTAAATATCTCCTCTAATTGTGGGGGCAGAAAAAATGTTTTGCATGCTATTTGAATGGTTTGAAAAAACCATTCTATTGCGAAAAATGTTCTTTTTTCTAGGGTAATTTTTTTCGGAGTTTACAAGGTTATCGATGTTTCTTTGCGTGTAATTGTATAATTTTTTTTATTGCATCGTGTAGCTGATGTAATGACTTTGAGTTCAAAAATTAAATGGAAACGAATAATTTTTGTCTATCGAGACTTTAGAGACGAAGGCGTCGTTCGGGAATCTGTAAGACTAAACAAACATGTTTACTATCACACTACGAATGACTTCTGACACCGCAGAAGTCTGATCATTTTCAAACAGTTCGTCAGTTTATCGATATTATCCTTCGCGATGAGTTACTCAAAGCAAGAGAAAATCGATATGATACTGATTTATGGCAAAAGTGATCAGTGTTTAAGGCAAGCTGTTCGATTGTACCGAGCGAAATTTCCTGAACGCAACTGTCCATCGCGTATACACTTCTTCGTTAAATATACTTTTCTATCTTACAATTTAACCACGCCTCCATTCCTCTGTCCATATAACCAATAACCACAACAATTCGAAACGTAACTTTACCTGTTAGCGAGTTTATTTACATTGATTTTACGATCTCGTTATGCTTCTTCTGCCGACTATACACCCTGATGCATAGTGTTGCGTACTTGCCAGGCGAATGCATGTAATTCGATGCGAGCCAGCAATTGGTGTAATGTAAGTGCGGTATAACCGCGGGAAGTGCGCTGGGTGGTCTGATTATATGAGATCTAGGTCTAAGATCCGAGCATCAAGCGGCGAGTAAAGATTGCATGCCTGCTTGCTTGCATCTAGCTGCGTCACGTGCGCAAAATTAGCTTCACACTCCTAACGCCTTTTAATTCTTCAAGTTGTCGGAAAACGTGCGCTTCTCGCTTACAATCTTCCACGAAAGTGAAACGTAAGGGCTTTGTATCCTTTCGGGCTGCCTGCTTGTTGGCTTGTCAGAAGGTTAGGGTAACTTGAATCAAAATAATGAAAGAAGGAAGTTGACGAGACTCGAGACTCGAGACTCGTACGTGACTTTATATTTATTATATTCTGCGTTTTATTAATTGGAAAACAGTTCTTTTCGAATACCTAACATATTTATAAGCAACGTACTAATTACACGTAGCATACTTTCTATTAGTTTTTCGTCGGTAAGGTAGTGGTTGTAATAGAAATGTGGTGTATCTAGAAGCTCGTCGTTCGTTGTATTCTTGCCGTGACACGTTCTTTTCTCTTCGATCGAGCCTTTATTATTTATTTTTATCATTAACGACGTCGACAACCGGTGTAGCTTTCGCGGAAACATCGCTGCTTTCAGCAACGATAGTTCAGTTTCGCTAGAATATGTACCGACGACAAAAACCGACCAACTCTTGGGCCTCGTACTGCGCAGGTTTTCGATGTTTATGATAAGAAATAAAAATAGTATCGGAGGCCGATAGTCTGGCATCCACTGACTGATCGTTAATCTATAAACGTCGAGTTGTAATCTGCGCTTGTGTAATAACGATCAGCAGTCTGTTCCATCAATCCGCAAAAATGTTTTACAAACTTATTGCACGAGCAACGTGAAATTTGTTTTATCGCGGATTTTTTGTGTCGGCCTTTTGATATGTTTGCTTTTACAGATATTTTATATATATCAGTAACAATAGTTTAACAATTACATTATGTAATAACGTAATCGAAGGTTTCTCCATTAGAAAAATTATCATTGTTCGTTTGGCTCGAGAGGTACGTGTGCGTATCTATATACGTATAATAAAATTAAAAAACTTTGTTCGACAATTTTGAAGAGAGATGTAACAATTTGATTGGAAAATATTCAAGTTAAAATATTGTAATTGATCATATTTGTTATTGCTTTCTCTCGCGTTATAAACAATAAATTAACTTAATTAAGTCAATAATCTGTGGACTTCGTACGAGATTGAATTCCATTTATTTTATTAAAGTATTCGTTGCTTCGCTCTTGTTAATTGATATTCTATTATACGATTTCAATAACATACATTTTCTTCATTTCCGTGCCATTTCGACAACACGAGTAGATAACAAAAAGGGAGACAAGTTCCTACAGCTTGTGAAGCCTGTATTTATTGAATCTGACATTCGCATTGAAATGTTTCAGATAGGTACTTCAAAGGGACTTTGAAACGTTTGAAATCTTCAGTTCTTTTGAAATTTTCTAATATTCCATTTTTTTTAAATTCACAGAACATTTTATTAAATTTATGCGAGACGGAAAACGTATCAAAATTTCAATAGCATTATTATTTAAAGTAAAAGAAAGACACTGTTTAATTTTTTCTGCTATAGTTAATCCACCATTCAACGATAGCGGTTGAGCTAATCAAGTTAAGCATCGAGTTAAAGTTATTACACTGCTTCTTCTGTTATTAATAAAGTTATTTCGATAATACGCGATATTATTGGCGAACGTTTTTACGTTTTACTTCGCAGTACTGTTATTGGTAATGACACAATTCCGATGCCAACTCGTAACTTGTTTCAAGAATAAAATCCGTGTTGCTTGATTTGTTAAAATCCGTACGCGACACTTCCGATGCTCCCTTTCTGGATATGACGCTCTCGGGTCAACTATTCTGCCCCAGTGAATTGTCGTGTTGTCGTCATTTGCGTAATTACAAAAGCTTTGCTGTTTGACGAGTGTCGTTACGACGACCCAAAGAAAACTGTTGGCTCGAAAGACTGCCAATTAACTGCAAAATCGTAGCAAGTAACGAAACATTTGTTCAATACTTGTTAGCAAAACTCTTAAAAAATATATCCTTGTTAAGTAGTTTTCTTTTTCTCTGATCAATAGCGTCTATGAATAGTGCCATTGTTATCGATGATCTTACGTACATCGTAATATTCACGTGTCACGTGTCAACTTTATCTCATATGACAAATGGATATGAAGTGTTTCGTTTACGACGTTCTATTCCCGTTTGTCATTAGCTAATGACGTTAGGATGTTAAATTAACGCAACTGCTATTTATTTAGCTGCTTACGTGAGTTCTTTGAACCCTTTCTTTATAACGTAGCGATTATTCGTAAGATTTAATGGACTTGATCTTTGTCGTAATTTTAACTTCATTTCGCCAACTGTGACAGTAGTAGTTAATATTGGAACTAACTCTTTGATTCGTCATCGCGTTATTTTTAAACAGTTGAAAATAATCAGTGGAGGAGACAGCGGATAATATAACGATATGAAATCGCAATCAAGAAATAAAAAAAGATATGTTTTGTCGGTATTATATGAATCATCTGATATCTATGTTTCTTAATACTCAGTTTTCTTGCGTATTCTTACGGGACGACAAATCTGTCGCAGAAGTATTCATCATGTAACATGAATTGTTTAGTCAGAAAGAAGAAGCAAAAAAAGTTGAAAGGTTTATAGAGAAAAATGAACATCTCAGTCTAAAAGTTCCTCGGTCTTCGAAGAATACGGCTAGAGCAAATATTTATTTCACGGCAAAATTTTGCTTTCCGACGAGCGTGATTCTTCGGCAAATAATCAGCGATTTCGACGATCATAAATCCGTAACAGAAGCGCCATAAATGCTCTCGCGTAAATTACGGTTGTCCGTCTTCTTTTTCGATGAGAAACGAAATCGCGTTGTATCTTCTGACATAGTTGAACGATGACGTAGCGATAACGCGTACAGAATTTCTGATGAAAGTATTGTTCAAAGAGATGGTGTTTGCGAGATATTGATTCGACGGTGGGCGCTAGCATTTTGCAAACAGCGCAGCTATACGTACACGCCAATCTTGCCCAGGCGTAAATTCGAACGCGTCGTCATTTGAATCTAAAATAACCTACGCTCGATGCGTGTTAAAATTCCTCTTTTTTCGTAGCTTAACGCGTGCACGTGAATTTACACGCGAAAAGCTTGACCCGTGCGAAAAACTGAAAATTCTGCACGAAGATGAAATCGTGGAATAACTATCGCGAAATAAAAAATTATTAGATAAGAATTGAAATTTCTTAGAATCGACGCTGTTGTAACGTTCTAGCCCATTCTAACACAGGATAAAATCGTCCTCAGAATCTGTCCATATTTCACGTACTTTCGAGCCATAGCGTATATACGTTGGCCACTGTATTTACCGAATTAATATATTCGCTGATGTACGGATCAAATGATTCGTGTTCGTAGTCTTCACGAGACATTAACCTTCAATCTCAAACGGTCGATGCCTTAACTCACTCCTAAGTCACACCTATGCCCGTGAACTCGCTGTTACTTTGACGTTGCTTCAGGGTCACTTTCGCGTGCGTTCCCCTTTTGGTCGTGTCAACCCATTGGAACCCTAAAAATAGTACCGTAGGTGCCACTTTAACCGTCGAACAAGCGACGGGAGGTGAAAAAGGGTGATAAAGCTATGGCCATGTCCGTGGGTGTACGACTATACGCGTATCGTGTCCGTTTAAGCGAGGCACAAATGAAACTTTTCTCGGTCGGTCGCGCAAATAGTTGTGATAGAAAATTTGTACAAATGTATTCTAATATTATGCGAAACTTTTCGGAATTTCGTTAGCGCCGTGACGAAACGCGATTATATCAGTGTTTGAAAGCAATCCGTGAACCTTCGTAAAAGTTAGGAAATATTTCGAGAGGCAAACCGATCAGTTTCATTTTTTATGAAACTCTCGATTTACATAATTGCTGTTCGACGTTTTGAAAAAGCACGAAGGACTTGGTAAAATTCCTTCTTTCCTCCCGACTGCTAGAAGTTATAACCTGGTAGAAAACTACGGCCATTGTACTGTCAACGCGCGCGATATATCTCACCATTTATCACGTTACTAACAGCCAATTAAATAGTCTGTTTTCGAATGTAGATCGTTGACAAATCATTCGTAAGAAGTTTTTATAATAAAATACAACATTTCCAAATACTTTCGCGAGGCACTCACCGTAGGTGGAAATCAGAAACACCAAGTCCTGGCCAGCAGACAATGAGCAGGAGCAAAGCAGTATCTTACCAAGGACGCGTGGGTTCATTCAGCGAGAAGGGCTTCTGATTTTTGCCTGTCTACACGATCCTTGATATTATATTCCTCGCGGCTATACGTCATCGCGTGGGCGGAAGTACGGCGATAAAACGGTGGGTGGGTCAGGCTGTAACGTTTTGTTGTTCCATCATCTTTCGATTCGATCTTTGTCGTTCGTGTTAGCCAAAGGACAGAGAAGCTTCTGGATTTCGTACACGCCGATAAATCAGTCGTTTCGATCCTCTACGTCTTGTTGGCGCTGGCCTGAACCGACCGTTTGTAACAGATACAAATTGCTTCGAGTCTTTTCGTGTTGGATTTTCGGTGAACTTTGTAGTATTTGCGGACGGTTTTGGCGTGCTTCGTGTTCGAATATGAATTCACGGGGATCAGAAATTAGGTTCGTTCGACATGCTTGGAATCTGTTCGCTTAGGAATCCTCGCTTTGTTCTTCGTTCGCAGAATTTACGCTAGTCGGTCATTTGGTTCGAGCTTTTCCGCCTATCTAGAGAAATAATTCAGATGTTCTCACGCTATAGAATATCAGCATCCTTAACTTTTCATTGTTTCCCGAAGAACTAAAATTATTTAACACGTTAAGTATTCTTCTGTGACTCGTACGAGATTTTTATAGGAATTGATTGTTCTATAATAGATTATGACATACTATTTTATTGATATTTTATAATAAAATTAACCCTTCGCGGATGGAGCCGCTCGGCGGGCGAGCGTCGCTGTGGACGAGAAGTATTGTTGCGCGCAGTTGAGGAAATATATACGTTGAACGTTTGCATTATAAAAGCTAAAACTGATTACTTACTACTGTGACTGATCACTTACCGAGTACTTCAAAATAAGTGTCCCGAAACTGTGAACTGATTCGGGCAGATATATTTGCCTCTCTTCCGCAAAGGGTTAAGCGACTTCGCGATGGCATGATTCACAAAAATTAATTTGTTTTAGTACAAGTCGCAATGAGTTGGCTGAATCTGTTGCTGCTTTTAGCCGTGAATATTTTCTCTCAACATCGTTTCGTAATTTTTTTCATATCCTGCCATTTAAGAGCTATTAGTGTGGTTACGAGAAGCAATATCCTACTCAAATGACTTTCAATATCAGACCACGTCAGTTTATTGTTATTTTTCCGTTATGCATGTTACAGTCTGCCAATGTAGTATCAGTATGATTGTTCTCGCTCAGTTATCTACGTTGCATGATCGAATTCAATAAGCAGTCTGTTGTTCAGTGGCATTACGTGAGCATGATTCGAAAGCGAATTCCTTACTTTATTTCCTAGAAATTGAAGGTCGTTAGAAAATAAGCGCACTTGAAAGTCCACGAAAGAAGCAGACATCATCGTGAAAAAATACATTTTCTATATTCAACAAACCAACTGCGTGATCTTTTTTTTTTTTTTTTTATTCAAGATTAAACGTAGAATCCAACGACTGCAAAAGGGGGCTTTGTAAACGCCACTTTGATATTTCACGCAATTCACTAACGAAGAATTTGTCAGAGTACTTTTCTAGGTCATTGTTACCAGAGAGAGTTGTTTCGTTATCGCTGTTGCGTCATCGTCCAACTTGGCGCCGCTAAATCTACATATTTAGTCATTCAATGAAATTACTCGGATAGCGTGTCTGCGCGAAAAACGAGGAATTACGGAACATTGGGCTCGAAGATAATTGGAAAAGAATGGCGAAATAATCGCGCGGGAAATAAATTAAAATAGATACGACGCATGGTGGAAGATCTTCTTGAACGCGTGAATTCGATCCTACGTATCTTTGACTCTGCATCGATTTGGCTTTCCCGTGACCGATCGTTATCAACGAACAAGTCTTGTGCACGTTACGTTCCCGTTTATTAGCCAGTGACGTTATCCGTTTCTTATTCGTGGCACGTCGTTCGTATAATTCGTTGCGCGATGAAGAGGCTGACCAAAAAACCATGGAAATCGTACACGACGAGATTCCAAGAAACTGTACCTGCACAGCGGTCGCTTGTCAATTGTGAAAGTTCAGTTGTTTGTCGGTACACGTCGCAAGCACGCACGAGAATACCAGATGCGTTAGGATCTAGTCGTTCCGTCGGTTTACAGTCTTTCTGATCCAGGTTTCTATTTGACTGATTTACATTCTACGAAAGTAAAATTACCAACACAACACTTTTTTCTTTATTCTATTTGTTTACTTGTTTGTATTTACAAAAGACAAGGTATAAATTGTAGATAATTTATAAACTTGTACGTAAAGTAGCCTGTATGCGTTCGTTTCTTTGTTCCGTATTTTGTCAGGCAGGAAACGACTCGATCAAAGTCGTCTTGATGCGAGATAGCGAGGATGTACGGTGATCATCAAGCTACTTGATATCTCACCGAATAAAAATTGCACCGAATAAGCGGTTGATTTATCCACGTTCACCTTTTTGTAACCGCATCCACCAGGTTAATACGATGATAAATTTAAGGAAAAACTCTACGTTCAAGATCCGATCCTGATGGCTCGTTTCTTTACAAATGTTATTCGGAAAACTTATGAAATCACGGTTAAAAGTATGTAACTCGAATACCATTACAAAGACTGGAACCGGCGCGCGTTTGAAAATAAATCTGACAGGCCCACCGGATCTCTCTGTTCCGCGATACGATGTTCGCTATTTCTAGTACCTATCTGGTATTTTTATACGATTCAAGCGACGACTGCTCGCTGTGATGATATGCGTTGATTCGATTTGAATTTATTGCTGGCCAGTACGAGCAATTACGATAGCTACGATTTTTTTTTTTTTTTTTGCTTCAACGTTCGACACATTTTATTTGTCAGTGATTCAATATCTACGTTCGTCGAGTGGATGAAATATCTATCAAATTGAGTAAATCCGTTTGTCCTTCGATGATCGTATTATGTACGATCTAAATGGGAAGAATAATTTCAAGCAGAAATATATTTCGGTTTTCATCGCGATTTAAAACTGAAAGCGTTTCAGTAATATGAAATATAGGCCGTGAATGATTAAATTAATGGCATTTTTTGTCAATGAGTTTAAACGAGTCTCGCCGAATCTGTAGACTTTCTGTTTGCGTGACCTGTTAAACAGTCGAGCGTCTGGTTTTTTGCATTGCACGTTAATTATCGATGGTACGCGCCTTGCAAAAAGCATATTATTCCTCTCGGTACAGCGATTTCATAAATCATGGAACTCGTCTGGAAGTCAATTTATTTGCGAGTGAAGAGGACGAATTAATTGATATCGTGGAGTGCAAATTGACAGCAAAGTGGCCTAACAGATGTTTTTCCCTTCTCGATTAACACTTTACGTAATGTCCGTGCGTTTGATTAAACGGTAAATTTTGTGAAAAATAAAATTTTCAAATTAAACAACTCGCACGGGTTCGACAAAACATAGAGATATGTAGATTTATAAAATAATATCGAATTCGTTATTTTTAAAAGTAAAAAAAAAAAAGATTATGTTAGAGCGAGATTCGATTAAACAGAGATTGCTTTCCTGTAGGATTTAAAAGTATGACAGTCTTCTTTTCGCTTCATCTAGTACGAGAAGAAACTTCGTCGTTTTTATTAACCACGCTTCCTTCGCGATATTGTCCCTGGTATTTAATTAACTTCTCCTCTTTTCTTCAATCTTTTTTTTTTTATTTTTTGTTCAGGTCGAATCGGTGGATTTGGCGTTAAAGATCTTGGATAAGTCTCAAATCAGGGGTAAAACGTTGTCTGTTCAGAGGGCGAAGTTTCAAATGAAGGGAGACGCGTACGATCCAGCCTTGAAACCGAAACGGAAAAAAAAGGATAAGGAGCGACAGAAAAAGTTGCAAGATAAGTAAGTCACACACCGTAGATATTTCATTCTTTTTTAAGATGGATTTTTAATCATAAATTAGAACGAAGGTAAGGCCGTAACTGAATTACTTTGCTTTTCGTCATTTTATTATCTTTTTTACCGAGCGATAAGCAAATCATTATGCAAACACAGAAGAGAAGAAATGCATTTAGCTTAAAATATTGAGAAAGGTATAATAAATTTTTGAATTTATTATAAAGAAATATCGCAGTTGTAGCTTCTATCTTGTTAAGACAGAAGAAAAAAGAAAGAAATTTATTTATTTGAAAATAATTTATTATAAATATATTACGAGTTTCGAGTACGGCATAAATTTGCAGTTTAAATTCACATTTTCGCCAGTGTTTCTTATCTCGATATTGCTTTTATCTTATAAATTTATTTCCGTACTGCATCTAACTTTATTACGGTATTTTCTATCCTCCGTGTAAGAACTTTAAACAAAGTACATTACGTGATTTTACGGCTCCAAGCGCACCGTGATTATAGAACCATCACGTCGCTTTCTTTCACTGTCAGAATCCGTGAAGAATCCCCGATCAGAGTGAACTCTCGCATCGAGCAACTCCGTAAAATCGCGTCTTAAAGCATTTCGAGCGTTTCTTTCCATTCATGTCGGTTCATTCATCTTTTCGTGTTGGCAGCCGTCTGAGAATCTGTTTCGTATGTTACCGCTCAATCTCCCTGGTATCGAGATACGTGTCATCTTCACGCTCGATTTACGCTAGTCCCTAGTTACCGTATACTCACACTTTGGCCAAGGCAAATATTATGCTGCGCTCTTGGAGGATTGATTTACGCTACCAAGTGTCAGCGTATTGACACCTCGATTCGACGTCGTTTAACCTATTTTTCATTTTACGTATTCCTCCGCTAAAAAAAAAAAAAAAAAAAATAGATTAACATTTTAGAACGCATAAAATTTGAATACGTCACAGTAGAAACTGTTGTAAAATAAAAACGACGGTTGTAAAATTATTTAACTGCTGGTTTTGAGTCAATTAACTTCGGACGTTTAACTTGTATTTTTATTTTATATCTTAGGCGATAAATACCGCTCATAGCCTGATCTAACAAAGGTTAAAACGATAAGAAAAATTATACACTGTCGCGAACGATTCATAGAGCTAACGTTTTTACCGTAACGTTTTATATTTAAGAACAGACACCCCTTCTCCTTTCAACATTTCTAAAAAAACAAGAGAAATTCTTTCTATCCTCGTACTTCTCAAAATTCCGGCTCCCCGATCTCGTTCCATCTAGCCTGATCCAGCTACGGAAATAGAAGCGCAACAGATTGTCCAAAACGAATCGAATCGTTTCGCTGTTTCATTTTTCTCTTCGTTACGAAATGCGACGTGTTCGCCAGTGGCCATCGTTGAAACTCGCTTGTCTCGGCACAAACCGGATGCCGCGAGGGTCCAAGTTGCTCGAGATGCCGCCAGACTGCTTGGCGTTGGCGGATTCCGGTAAAAGCAGCTGCACGAGTCGATTACTCACGCCGCGCCTGAACGTTACGGGCCGAGCGTATAACGCGCTTCGCGCCGCTGTACTTTCTTACACGCGTCTACTTTCCTTTCTCAACTGCGAGCAAAAAGGCGCGGCTCTCTTCTCATCTCGCGGATCAGACACACGCGATGCTGCGTCACGATGCATCGTAACCTTCCTTTCTCTTTTTCTTCTCGGCGATCGATAAGGATCTTGCGGGTGTTCGCGAGGCAAATGAATCTACTTGCTGAGTTTTTTTTTTTGCAAGACCTCCGCTTTTGCAGTTTTTGGCAATTTTCCAGGCGCTGTAGAATTCTGTCGGGGAACGAACACAGCGATTCGTATTTGGTTCAGAGTTGGTAGCTTGGCATGTTGTTGCCTCGAATGTTTCGTCACTGGACCGCGCACCTGCGTCTATGGGAAATTTAAAAGTGCGAAAGAGGAGCGTAATATAACGCGCATCGCGAAACACGGGTTTCATTTTTGGAATTTGTCACGGAAGAACGGGGCACAGTTTCGAAGTTTGCGTTCGGGAAATATTTGGAGAAGAGCGCTTTGATTTTTATCGTCGATAAAGCACGCACGCTCCACGTTGCGTAGAGTCATCGGAATCTGCCCTGGTAGGCGGAAAAATGGCATAACGTGCAAATTTTGCACCCTAAAGTTTAACAAAGGTCGGACGTTTTTTGTGAATTTAAACGAAATTGGTACGAGCTTTGTCTCAAGTGTGCCGTGCTTTCCTAATACCACGTTTTTATCACGAAGAATATATGCAAGAAACGGTTAACTTTGATAAACGCGTTGGCGAAATGTCCTTTTGACACGGAAACTTTTTACAAATTTTCCGCGAATTTTGCTCGCGTATTACATACAGCGATTGTATAAATATATGTAATACAATTTTTTAGCGGAGGAAGATTTTTATAAATTTTTACAGCCTCTTCCTCTGTCGATTGGAATGAAATGAAAAACTTAATAAACTCAACCAACGCAGAAGATAAAGGAGGAGAAAGAAAACTTTCAACGAGATGATTCATCACTTCGCAGAGAAAATCGTTTCGACTGTTAGCGAGCAGCGATTCGATTAGTTTATTTCAGTGTAAATCCATCGAGTTGCACGTCCACGTTACGTTACATTTCCTGTTTCGAGAAACACACTCCATGAAGCTATCTGTGGACACGCAGAGAAACGTTAGGATCGCTCTGTTTATCTCGGCGCGATATTTTCTTCGGGTCTACGTCTTCGTTAAGGTTTCTCTTTCTCTTTTTTATTACTTTCGAGTTCCACGACGTTCTAGAAGCCGTGCAAGCGGAATATTCTAGCGTAGGCATTTCAACTTCTACGACGATGAAAATTAACATTTTTTTGCTAGCGCTTCTCCGAAGCGGAGTATTTTATTCTCGGTAGAGCGATGAAAAGTGCGAGCGAAAGGTAAACGGAGGATGGCAAAAAGAACGAGTAAGAAAGATCGTTAATTAAATATCGAAACTGTTCTTCGGAATTTTTATGAAAATGAGGTACCGTGCGTTGCTGGAAAGATGACAAGATGACTAGAACGGGGGCAAGGGATGGGCTGTTTTGTATCGTTCATGTCATTTTGTTTGCTCCAACATAGAAATACTTCAACGACTACAGTCGAAAACATTAAGAACCTTATTAGACGCACCCTGGTACGTTACCAACGAAACGATACATCGCAACCTCAAGATATACCCACAGTCAAAGAAGAAATATCCAAATTCAGTAATAGATATAGCACGAGAGTTAACAACCAGCAAAACTCTCTAGTTACTCGATTACTTGACACGACGGATCAGATCCGCAGGCTAAAAAAACACTATTCCCTAGACTTAAGCACTAGATTCAATTAGAATCAAACATGCGATAAACTCTTTATACTCGTGACATTGTAACACGCCAGAAGAACTTACTAAAAATTCTTTCATAGAATTGTTGTAATTTTCTCAAATAAATTAAAAAAAAAAATTTTGTTTGCGTAGCCGACACTTTCGACCAATACGCGTGTTTATCCTTACGATCGTGTCGAGCCTATACGAAATAACTAATCAGACCCGCATTCCTTACGCTAGTCATTCTGCCAATACTTGCGCCGGTTTTTTTTTTTATTTAGAAGAAATTTACAATCAATTCTCAATGAGAATTTTAAGTAAGTTTTTCTGGCGTGTTACAATGTCAGGAATACAAAGAGTTTATCGCATGTTTGATTCTAATTGAATCTAGTGCTTAAATCTAAAGGACAACGTCTTTTTAGCCTGCGGATCTGATCCGACGTGTCAAGTAATCGAGTAACTAGGAGGTTTAGGTGATTGTTGACTCGTGTGCTATATCTATCGCTGAATTTGGATATTTCTTCTTTGACTGTCTGCGCCGAGATTGGCAAGTAAGATCTAATTTTGCTGGAAACATCCTCTTTTCCTTCTTCGTGCTTTTCTTTTTTGCATTCTCTGCGACTTGGTTTCTACGGACATACCGTGAATCACGCACTTACTTTTTGCTTACAAAACAAGGTGCACGTTTGGTCGGAATATTCCTTTTCTCCCTTTCCGTGTTCCTTAATTTTCTGCAACCACAAGGAAGCGTATATTCAAATTATTTCCTCTATCGCAAGTTGCGTTAAAATAAACAAATTATTCGTTACTATTGTCCAAACACGAACTCAATTCGTAAAAACTTTCTTCATCCACGTTTCCGATATTTTTGCTTTCGCGTGGAAGGCAGATCGTAAATCGAACCCACGTCTGCCAATTAATCGTTTCTCTCGTCGTTCACAGTCGCCTGTTGCCGTTTCAAGTCGAACAGCTTCGAGTCGATCGGTTTGGTGACCAAGGCAAGACGTATCGGCTCTGAAATCCTCGAGTACACCTGGAACAGGGTCCTTATCTGCACGCGGTATCCGTAATCATCGGTTAGTCGAGCGTTTGCTGTCTTCATCGGTGCGCACGGGTATCCGCCTAAGGACGAGAGCAAGAGAGTTCGATGGCCTGAACTTCGTGAAAACCAGTTATTTGCGAACGAACCAGGCCCTCCTCGACTGTTCTTTGCCGGAAGTCGCGGCTCTAACGGTCTTTTCGCGTTCGCAAATCCACTGAATATCTCGTTTTCCTATCCCTACGATTTTCTCTTTTAGCGCATGTTTTAGCATGCGCGTCGATCGGCCTGTTCGATTCCATAACGATTCCCACGTTTTCAATCGCGCGTACACGCCCTTATATATTCGCTCTTACCGTGGAAAATTTCCTGAAACGCGGCAAAACGACCAAAAGAGACGCGGCAAATGACCATCGCGTCTAGCGATAGTCGTTACACTAATACCATAAATCTATTCGAAGAATATCCACGCAGAACTAAAGATTTATTACGCACACGTAGGAAGCGCATAGTGCGCAGCGTTTAACGCGTGTCCATTTATCAATACGTATAATTTTATGCGGCCCGGCATTGCCATGTTTAATAAGCTGATCGCATGGCATAACCTCGGCGAACCTTGTTGCACAGTGACACTTGGCCAATTTATCTTCTCGATCAGCTTGCGAATTTTATCGAGCGTAGCGACGTATAGCGGCAGATCTGCTCTATCGACTACCGATTTCACACTTGCTTAATCATCCCATAAATATTAATGATGCCTGGATGAGACGAGAGCTCTAATCGACAATCATATCGCGCCGCCTTAATTAATATTATCTGATTTAAGCTAATCGGAGATTAGCTTAATTGATTCCCGGGGGTGTAGATTAAGTTCGTATGTAATTGTGTCCAAGGGTGTCATAAGTCATCGCTTGCTGCCCGGATAATATAGTATACGTATAGTAATGATATATCAGGTTGTCCGGAAAGTTTCTTTCGTTTTATGAGGAAACAATAGTCGCACGATATTTTTTCTTTTCTATTATTTTACTGAATTACATTATATGACTCGTTTTCTTCCGTTTCTATTATTACGATCGTACGTAATTCGAGAAATGATGTGTTACGAGGAAACGCACGACATTTTCCCTTTTCTATTATTTTGCTGAATTATATTATATGACTCGTTTTCTTCCGTTTCTATTATTACGATCGTACGTAATTCGAGAAAATAATATGAAAAAAATGTCGTGCATCCGTTGTTTCCTTATGAAACGAAAGAAACTTTCCGGACAACCTAATAGATTATCGATGGTATCGAAGGTATCGAAAAAATATGCAAGAACCAGATATCTTTAGAATTAATAACACGATCCAAGTTTGTCGCTTTTCCCATCTTTACGTTTCATCCTTCCTATACGTTAAATTTGCCAATTCCATACACTCGCCCAAACTATTAGGTCGTCCGGAAAGTTTCTTCCGTTTCATGAGGAAACAATAGACGCACGATATTTTTCCTTTTCTATTATTTTACTGAATTATATTATATGATCCATTTTCTTCTGTTTCTATTATTACGATCGTACGTAATTCGATAAAATCATATGAAAGAAAAAATGTGCATCCGTTGTTTCCTTATGAAACGAAAGAAACTTTCCGGACAACCTAATAAATTATCGATGGTATCGAAGATATCGAAAAAATATTCAAGTACCAGATATCGTTAGAATTAATAACACGATCCAAGTCTGTCGCTTTTCCCATCTTTACGTTTCATCCTTCCTATACGTTAAATTTGCCAATTCCATACACTCGCCCAAACTATTAGGTCGTCCGGAAAGTTTCTTTCGTTTCATGAGGAAACAATAGACGCACGATATTTTTCCTTTTCTATTATTTTACTGAATTATATTATATGATCCATTTTCTTCCGTTTCTATTATTACGATCGTACGTAATTCGAGAAATGATGTGTTACGAGGAAACGCGCGACATTTTCCCTTTTCTATTATTTTACTGAATTATATTATATGACTCGTTTGCTTCCGTTTCTATTATTACGATCGTACGTAATTCGAGAAAATAATATGAACAAAATGTCGTGCATCCGTTGTTTCCTTACGAAACGAAAGAAACTTTCCGGACAACCTAATTTAATACGCGCGTATGGTAATTCGCAGTTGTACGTAATTCTCGATCAATTTAACGCGGTATAACGTGGAAACGTTTATAAATCGTATCTGATCGCGTCATCGATTCTACCGATGCAATTTGATAATAATTGGTAGTGAAGATTACGAATAATAGTTGGAAGGTTTCAAATGTTTTCGACGCTTCCAAAAATCCGTATTTCTTAGCTCCGTTGGAATGTTGCTGCGTTCAGAATTCGCCGAAGATATGATCAAGGTTCGTAATGGTATTGTAAAGTACGTGGCATTCCTAGAATTTCCAGAGTGCTTTCCAACTATTTGATAACGTTGCAAAGCTGTCTGGGGTGGAATCAGCGCTCTCAACAATGTTACAAAAGCTTCCCCGGTGCTGACAGAATCGCGTGCCACTTTTCGTGTCGAGCAAAATGTTGCAAAATCGCGCGCGGTATTTCTAAATCTGATACTTCTACCAGCAGCAACATCGTAAGTAGTAAAAGTCGTAAGATATTTTTCAAAATCTCAGTTCGATCGAAGCTGAAAATTCATGGAAATCGTATCGTTCAATCGTAACAGCGCTATGTCACTTAGGCTCGTTCTTTGCTGTTGTACGCTCTACTGTTGTTTGTATTCATGTCTCGACGTAAGTGTAAGTAAATATTTTAATCCCTATCTTATTGTCGAAACGGCCAACAGTAGATCGTTTGTCCGAGGTGCAGAAACAGTTCGTATAATAGGAGTTACTATAATAGAAGTAATATAAAGGGTGGTTGGTAACTGGTGGTACAAGCGGAAAGGTGGTGATTCTACGCGAAAAAAGAAGTCGAAGATATAGAATAAAAATTATAGAATAAAAAATAAAAAATAGAATATAGAAAAAAAATATAGAATAAAAAAGTCGGATAGTAAGTTAATAGGAAGGAAAACACTTCGGTCACATCGCAAGTGTTTATCAACATAACGTCAATCGAGACAATGATCCACAGTGAGATCCGTTATAACGAGACGCGATAAAGTGCGCGCGTACCGAGCGAAAATTCAAAGTGGATTTTCTCGAAAACAAAGCCTCGAACGACAAATTTTTATTCTATATTTTCCACTTCTTTTTTTTTTTTTTTAGAATCACCCCCTTTCCGCTTGGACCACCAGTTACCAATCACCCTGTATATGACTTTGCGTTTGTATGGTAGGAATTCACGTTCGGATAAGTGGATTAAATCGACAGTTCATTTACTCGGGAATTAATTAAAATTTCGTTGGAATAAATAGAGTTGGGATAAACGAAGTTGCGCAGCGCTTGAAATACGATAAAAACCTATGAATACCCGATGCACGTGAATTTAGAATTTATAAATAGCTGACGGCAACATGTCGACAGCTGAATTGTGTTTTCTTCTACTGAAAAAGGTTAAACGCTCCAGTTGGAATGCAGTGGCGAACAAATGTGTTAACACTCGCTATAATCTTGGAACTCGTTGGGAGTCTGCCACACACGATGGCCGCAAAACGTTACGGCTCATTAGTTTGGCTAACCGAACCTTGTAGAGTTACCAGAGGATAATATAAAGAGATCTATACGGATGATATGAACAAAAAAGGGAAAAAAAGGAAATAGCGGAACCATCGTCTTGTTCGTCGTTTTCCGCTTGTTCATCCGTGTCTACATAGAAATAACTTCAAGACGCTTGAAGTTAGAAAAATTGTGAAAAATAGCGAGTTAAAGAGCTGTAGAATTTGAGAAAAATATTGTACCCGCTTGTGATCTTCGAAATTTGAACGCGTATGATACGTGTGTCGATTAGTATATTAACACTAAACCTACCACAACGTTCAAATTGACCTCTTTCAAATTTCCACACAAATTCTACCATATTTAAACGTTATCATGTCGCTTCCTAATCTATGACTTTTCATAAAATATGCATACGATATATTCTTCGGCATCTATTTCTAGTTTGCTATTGTTTGTTTTTTTTTTTTAAGAAAAATTTGTTATCTGTCCTGCCTATCGCGAGCGGTCAATAATTCTACAAAAAGTGTCGGTAGGTTTAGTGTTAATACGAAAAACCCGGGAAAAATCACGAATTACGCGATCTTTTCGATCTTTACGATCCATTGTTTCCGACATTTTTCAGAATAAACGTTGACAGCGCAAACAACACAAACAACGCTATAATTATGTACACATCACGATACAGTGACGTCACGTGTGCAATTTAAGCAAACGTTTTTCCATCGCTTGATGCATCTAAGATGCTTGTGCACTATGCATAAAAAGAAACGACTCGAACGATGTCTATACGTAGTATGGAATTACTGCGGCTTCATTGCAGTGTCTAGTTCACGCCTTGCAAATTACAAAAGGCTATACGTACTACCCACTTTTACAACGCACCGTGTAATATTCTCTGTATATAAATGTGATTATCTCGTTAAAGCTTATGCAAACGCGTTTCTCCCTTCAAATTTCATATCTTTATTTTAAATGCAAATTCAGCTTTTCACCTTCTTCCGTGAAATCTTTTTTCATCGATTCTATGATTGAATATGGTTGAAATACGCGTAATTACGCAAGAAGGATACGCTTTGAATGGAAGTAACAGATATAGTTTGAAAGAAAGCGTAATTAGGTTATAAAATTTGACGAAATTCGCGGTACAGAAGACGAACAAAACGTTGCAATCGTAAAATTCGTCCTCAACGATATTAATTTTTTGTCCTAGATTGTTCGATTGGAGACCTGAACGCGTGTTGGGAGAACCGCTGAAGCACGAGAAGGTGGTAATTATAAAAAACTTGTTTTCTCCAGAAGACTTTGATCAGGAGGTCTCGTTACTGCTGGAATATCAACAGGACATTAGGTCCGAATGCCTAAAATGCGGCGATGTCCGGAAAGTTGTCATTTACGACGTAAGTAATCTCGTATTTTCTTTTCCATTAACTAAAGCCGAGTATTAACGAAGAAACAGCATTATACACCTTCGATTTAATTTCTTATTATCATAAATTTTTATCATAAATCCTGCTATAACAATATAGCTTTCGAGGTGTTATTCATTTAGAACATTTATTTTAAACAAAGTACATATTAAACGAGCTACAATGCGTTCGATTTAATTATTATCATTCATTTTTATCATAAATCCTGCTACGACAATGGCTTTCGAGATATTATACATTTAGAACAATTATTTTAAAGTAATTATCGAACGAGCTACAGTGCGTTCGATTTAATTTCTTATTATCGTAAATCCCTACTATAACAATAGCTCTCGAGGTATTATACATTTAGAACAATTATTTTAAAGAAAGTACTTATCGAACGAACTACGATGCGTTCGATTTAATTTCTTATTATCATAAATCCTACTATAACAATAGCTTTCGAGGTATTATACATTTAGAACAATTATTTTAAACAAAGTACTTATTAAACGATGCAGACCGATTATCTACTTTGAAATACGTAATGTAACAGGTGTATAATTAGCTTGACAGCTTAGCAATTAAAGCAGATACAACGCAGTAACTGGGAACATTTTAAAACAGAATTTCTTTCTCAAATGTAGCGAGTCCGTTTGTTCGAGCAAATTTTCCATAGTAGATAAAATATTAACTGTTGCACATTATCACTTAGAAATAACGAATAGAGCAAAGAATGAGAAATCAATGCTGTATCGAGATTTCTACAATTACAGTACCTATTGCAAATTATCGGAACATTTTTGTTAGCCCGGATCTAACGCATAGTCAAAATATTAACTGTTACACATTATCACTTAGAAATAACGAATGAGAAATCAATGCTGTATCGAGATTTCTACAATTACAGTGTCTATTGCAAATTATCGGAACATTTTTGTTAGCCCGGATCTAACGCATAGTCAAAATATTNAACTGTTACACATTATCACTTAGAAATAACGAATGAGAAATCAATGCTGTATCGAGATTTCTACAATTACAATACCTATTGCAAATTATCGGAACATTTTTGTTAGCCCGGATCTAACGCACAGTCTTGTTACAAGGATGCTTTATAAATTCATAGATTACACGACAGATATGACGTCCAATGTGAAATCTAGGTCAATTAGTATCGCATTCTGTGTCGTGTAGATCATCACTGACTCGTCGATAAGCTTTCCATTCTGGCCCTCTAATCTCATCGTTATTAAGAGTAACATACACGCCTGATGTTTCATTAATATTTCATCAAGTACAGAATATTACGTGCGTAGGTTCTACGAAATAACGTTCTAAATTAAACTAACGAGTAATAACGACTAGTCATCGACATTGAGAACAGAGCGGTTACGGACAACCGGAAAAATTGATCTCAGCGATGCACACGTAGAGACGAGACAATGAACGAAGACAAGGTATTTAGAGGATGCGGAGCAGAAAGACGGGGATAAGAAAGAAGCTGGTGCTCCGTGGCCGACGCAAATAAACCTTCGAAAAGGGATGACCTAACCCCATAAATTCGCAACGAGACACTCCCAGTCGGCGCGTCTCAACCGTGAATCCATTCAATGTCAAAGTGAATTCCATCGTCTGCCATGGGACCGGTTACACCGTAGCAAACGTCGCGTCGGAGCGTGCGAGAAACGCGTGTTGGAGATCAAAAGCGGCGCGTGAAAGGAAATTTCGTGGCAGCCAATTTACCCGTGATCGTCGCTGCCCGTATTTTCCAGGCCGCTTTCGAACCGCGCGTAACACGGTAAAAAGTTGCTGGCTGAAAAAACGAAAGATACGAGAGAAAAAAGAGGGAGCCGATCCTTGAGACCGAATTTATGAACAGACGATGCATTTTATCGCGTTCACCGACTTCTCGTCGATTCGGCCAATATCGTTCCAGCGTAATTTCCGGTTGCCCCTTTTTTTTTTTTTGTCAACGTGGTCGTCTTTGCTTCTCTCTTTCTTGCTCTTTTTCCCTATTTTTTCATCCCGGCGCGGAAAGCGTGTGATTGGTCGCGAGTCTCTGGGAAAAAATTTTTAGACCCCTTTTTTGGCTTTTTCTTCTCCCCCCCTTTTTTTTTTTTTTTTTTCTCAAGCTGGAAGAGTAGCGAATTTCCAAGATCCAACGTGTTCGCTCGTCATCGGTTCACTCCAAATTTATGCTTTGTAAAATATATAAAGCAATTATCGAGCGTGTGCACGTACAATTTTTCAGCTACAAATCTTAACGTACGTATTTGTTTATCGTGTATCTGTAACGAAGGCTAATGGATAAAACGAAGAGTGTGCCGATTGATCTAACGAGGTACAACGTAAGAAAAGAAGAAAGAATGTCGTGTCGCGCATGGGGTCAGACAGTAAAATTAATGTTCAAACCGAAGGCTCATAAATTGTGGTTTAAGTCCGAGACGAGAAAAGTATTGTGAGGGACTGTGGGCGACGCGAGGCCAACCTCGAGTCGTAAAAGGGGAAGACAGGGATTCATCTTGGTACAAAGGCGTGTGTGATGCGAATGGAAAGACGTATATCTTGGTTGAACTAACTAGGCCATTGTTTAATTATAGCATTTTGTCGATTTGAGTTAAGTTCCAACAGCGAAACGAGAAAATTGAAATGAACGAACGAAATTCTACGCGACTACAACACGCGTCAAAATTCTGTTCGAACGAAACGTCTGAAAGATAAACTTTCGATGAAGAAGAGAATGATACAACGATCATCGGTTTCTTCTGTTATTTACATACAGCGGCTTATGAAAGTCATTCGAACGCTTTCCATTCGATATTTCATTTCAGTTTGGTATTTATTTGATCTTGGTAGAGGGAAAAGTTCAGAAGTTCGAACGCAAACTTTTTCGTTCTTTACAGAGACATCCGGAAGGTGTTGCGCAGGTAACGTTTCGAGAACCAGCGGAAGCACAGGCTTGCATTCAATTATTGAACGGTCGTTGGTTCAGTCAGAGGAAAATATCGGCAGAAATCTGGGATGGCAAGACGAAATACAAGTAAGTTTACCCGTTGCTTCTCCTCTCTGCTGTCGGTTTTACCGACCTGCCAGAGCTAAGTCAGGCTTAGTCGATAGTTAACCATCCATCGAGGTTGCCAGTTCGCTTACGTTCTGCTTCCGAAGCCGCTTCTTCTTTACTCCTCGAGACTGATTTATCGACACGAATTCTCTAAAGAATATGAAAGTTTATTTTGAAGTTATTTAAAAATATTACTATATCACAATTAAAAAAGATTAAAGGCACAGTAACTTTTTTAAAAACTCAAAGTTATCATCGTAATTGTGTATCTTTGGTCGTGAAATTTCTATAAAGACGAGTAAGTATTATAGAATACCATATTTTATTCGCACTTATAAGATATTCTAGATGAATATACTACAGCTTAACTAGGATTTCATAATTACATTTCAAACCAGCGATTACGTTTATCTTTGATATGAATTACTGATAATACCGTGATCTTGCTGTGCGTTGATCGATAACGTTGGAAGCTACACAAGAAGAACTTGTATAAAATTACATTTATCTCTTCCTTGAATGGTCAATTTCACAGCAATTACAAAATGTACGCATTTTTATTGTTATCGTTTCTCCAACGTGTCATAAATATTCGCAATATTATTTTTACATCCTGTTATCATATATAGGTTTCGACATTGCCGACTTCCGTACAAAGCGTCTCTATCGACTTTTATATAATTTGCTTAATATTACATACATTTATTGCAGCTAGTTTCGCTACAAAATATATTTTCAGTATTGTTTATTAGTTTTGTCGTCCAATCCAATTGATAATTTTACTTCTTCCAAAACTTGTCCAACAACAACCCATTAACCCGACAGATTACCAATTTTTATTTTTTTACCAATGTGTCTTCCCCATTCCTAATTACTGAAATTTCAGCTGACCGATAACCGCTTTTATCCTCTTTGTCCTACTAATTTCCCAATAGCCTAAAAACGCGCAGAACGACAAAGCTTCGCGCAGTACGGCGGACGATGACGGCGCGCTCGTCAAATCGATTTCCATCTTCTTCTTTCTAGGGTTACGGAAACCGACGCGGAAGTGGAAGCTAGAATCGCCAAATGGGATAAGTATCTGGAGGATGGCGAGGCAGAGAAACGACAGGAAGCCGCGAACGATGGGAATAGGAAGGAGCAGAAAGGAGAGGAAGAGTCCGTGGTTGCGGAGAAAGCGGAAACGGCTGAGACGACGATAAAAGACTGTGAAAAAACGGAAACGCAGCAACAGACGAATGTTACGGAACGTTCAAAGACGTTGGAAACTACCAGAGAAACTGAAAGTCCTGCTAGTCCCGGGGATTTAGAGCATTTAGGCGAATCGCTTGATAATAACGCATAAAAATAAGGAAAACTCCAGCGGCAGACATTATATCACGGAGAATGGATAAGTTTTTGAAGCGACAACTGTCGAGAGTAACGTCGAGGATCATGATTAAAGAGTATTAAGGTAACTCGTACCTCGTTGTTGAATATCCAAGTACTGTTGTATAATATAGCTCCACAGTCATGTTCCGGTTATTCAGATCAGACGAAATAAAGAATAATTTTCCCTGTATTTTATGATTCATTAATTCCCCACCTTTGCAGCTGTTAATTTCGTTTTTGATTTTTCAACAGGTTCTGGTAGCTCGAACAATGTAAACTGTACAGGTTTCCTTTACCGTTTAACGCTAAACCTACCGACACTTTTTCTATACTTATTGGTCGATAGCTCGCCGTAGCAAGGACAAGATACAAATTTTTCTTGGAAAAAAAGCAAATTAGAAATAGATAGCGAAGAATATACATGGTATGCATATTTTACGAAAAGTCAGAGATCAGCAAGCGATTCGATAACGTTTAAATATGGTGAAATTTGCGTAGAAATTTGGTAGGTTCAGCGTTAAGTCCCAAGGGTTATTGAAGAAACACTGTCGAAAAATCCCAACAGCGCTCGCCGTGTTTGTTACTTTACGAAATACATCTGTATTATTGTATATGCGTACTATTAGTTTAGAAATATCTCAAGTAGTGTTCGATAAAAATTACTCGGAAGAGAACAGTGAAATACAAAATACCGTCAGTCGTGCGTAGCGTTCGAATGTACTGGGATTTTTCGGCACAAAATCTGAAGAGCGCTCGCGCTGCTTCGGACTCGAACTGTTAACGGCGTCGTTTAACCGTGGATGTTGGTGTAAATTCATATGTTTATAAATACCTAGCTATAATTAGAAAAATATTTCACCCGCTAGATACCATAACTAAAGTACTACTTTGCGCATTTTATGTATTTTTGTACGTTGCGCGTATTTTGCGACCTTTAGATGCTTCGTTCGTGGACACACGGATCGATCGTAATCGATTGCGTTTCATCCGATCCGTATGGCGATCGGTGGCGATATCAACGAGAAATTCCATCCTTTTGAATGGTTTCCATGATAGATTCGAACCGGTCTGTTCCCATCAACGACCACGAAGCTGAGTTGCGCGGCGACAGAAGAAGAGCCGACGGAATCGCGTTTTTTGATAGATCAGCAACAGCCTCTCACGGCCGAGGTCCCACGAACCAGCTGAGCACACGGATCGGTCGGAATGCCGAAATAGCAAATTAGGGGATTCCAGGAGATCTACCCTCTCTCTTCCACCTATTTCTTGCTTCCTTCTTACTCTCGTTTACATGCTTTTGCTCTCGTCCGCCCTGAACACCACGCGGATCTGCTTCTGCCGCTTCGTCTCAGCTCTTCCGACAAACTTCATCTAGCAATGATCTATCGTTTCATCCGCAGTTGCATCGCTGGATTGTCACGACTGGACGATTGCCTTCGTGTTTGTGGAATTTCGTTTCATTCAATTTCGATTGCTTGATCTTTGAAGAAATGGAATTTCAATGATTTAAACTTACGCGTTGATTAATTAATTCGTTTGAATATTTTGATATCATGGAGATGGAATTTGACAGAGATTGGCTTTGTATTAGAAAAGTAGAAAGAATGCTGCGGCACTGCGTAAGGATGGTTGGAGAAAGAAGAAAGAAGATCTTTGTGTTGGTTATTTATTTATTTCAATTTCGATTTAGAAAATCGAAGGATTCTGCGTGCGCTTTTTAATGAAATTGAAAATTCGAGATAGAAAAGTGGAAAAATTGTTTATCGATGTTTCTCTTACAGTCCATACAGTTCCTGGATACGTGGCATTTTTTATTCTATTTCTAAGGAATTTTTTGTTCTTTGAAAGAAATAATTTATTCGCGAATCAATACCGTGGCTATTGTGAAATTATTTCTCGAGTACCGTATCAGTGTCGGCTATTAGAAGGCGACGTTTGCGCTTGAAGCGACAGAAATGCTACAGATTTCCACATCGAAGAAGATTGCACAACAGGTATGCAACAACCGCTTCAAAGATCCATATTTAACACAATGGCTACATAAGTGCATTTCAAGTTTAGTCCCTACGGCACGGTTATGCCGCGTTCGTGCGTTGAATTCGCAACAATTTAACCTGATTGTTGCATCGTTACACTGGACGCTCGTCAACAAAAACTACTTGCGTCTTTTTCATTAGCAAATTATACTTCACAGCATAGAGCATCACCTCCGGTCCGTCTCCACTTAATTACATTATTTCAGCTGAAGTTCAAATAACCGGATTCACGGAATCTTTCGTCTTTTCAAACTACACCCTGATGGTTCGCCGTAAAATACCACATTCAAGCTATTTTACGACTTATTCGCAGACGTGCAACAATTTTACGTCTTCGAATCGTCGGTACAACGTAATTGTAGTTTTCGCTTTCACCGAATAAGAATCCGACTAAACCAAAAGTAAGATACAGATACAAAATACACTCGCAAAAGACGTAACGCGTGTTTCACACGATACTAACATATTCGTTTACCATAAGAAGATACGCATTCAGCCCTTTGATCAGCGAGCTGCATGGCCAGAGGATCGCTCGACTTTCCAGACGTTCCGCTGTTTTGATTTCATCGACGGACATTTGCGGAACAACGATCACCGCTGATTTCTGTTATTCGTGGAAGGAAAGAGTAACTTGGCGCGTTGGAAGATTATTGGAAGATTTCTTACGAAGATTTGCATTAGTTTGTCCGGAAAGTTTCTTCCGTTTTAAAAGGAAACAACGGACGCAGATTTTTTCTTTCGTATCGTTTCCTCGAATTACGTATGTTCGTAATGATAGAAACGGAAGAAAATGAATCGTATAATATAATTCAGTAAAATAATAGAAAACAAAAAACGCCGTGCGTCTATCGTTTCCTTATAAAACGAAAGATATATTCCTTATAATACATTTAACACACTTCACATATACAGGGTGGTTGGTAACTGGTGTTAGAAGCGGAAAGGGGGTGATTCTACGCGAAAAAAGAAGTCGAAAATATGGAATAAAAAAAATATAGAATAAAAAAGTCGGATAGTAAGTTAATAGGTAATAACGTCAATCGAGACAACGATCCACAGTGAGATCCGTTACAACGAGACGCGATAAAGTGCACGCGTGCCGAGCGAAAATTCAAAGTGGATTTTCTCAAAACAAACAAAGCCTCGAACGACAAATTTTTATTCTATATTTTCCACTTCTTTTTCGCGTAGAATCACCCCCTGTTCCGCTTGTACCGCCAGTTACCAACCACCCTGTATAATTCGGTAAAATAGTAGAAAAGAGAAAATGCCGTGCGTCTATCGTTTCCTTATAAAACGAAAGAAACTTTCCGGGCAACCTAATACGTTATTTAACACACTCTGCAGATATACCGCTACCGAAATCGTCTACCAAAAACTCACTCATCCTACCCAACTTTAAACAACACCTCCTCCAATTACCCGAAACTCGCACATTCCCTTTCCCTCTCGAATATCCAACCGTAGAAAACATAAACGCAGCCCTACGCTTGCCCGAGATCGCCGTTCCTTCTACACGTTTCTCTGGCGCATAACATTGTCTATCGTCTGTCCGGGTGCGTGCATCCCTCTGCACGGTACGAGCATATTTCAGACGTCTCGTGCTATTCACAGCGACTCGAAAGGGAAGGCAAAAGCCCCGTCCGGCAATATCACCGACGAATTTAATGCCCGTCTATTAGCAGCGGGGTGCGGCTGATGCATTGTTCGAGTGGCCACGTGCAGCATCACTACCCCGCGAGGAAACGTTTGATCGTGCAACCGGCACACGAATACAGAGAGCAAGGGAGACACTGTGCAGGAGAGAAAATAGAAAAAAGGACGCGCGTCGTGTCACACTTGTCGAGGGTTATTGGATTTGGAACACGCTATGGGGTGTTCTGCGCGGACCTGCCGCGTTACACGGCAGATTAGGCGGCCGATAGGAGGCGATTCACCACGGTCAAGTGTCGATACACTGGCACTGTTTGCTCGTGTCGCCTTCGAGCGACGATCCACGGAACATTGTCGTTAATCGGATTTACGACGCTGCAGGATCGTGCGTTATGCGCGTACGGTGCGTTTGGTGCTGTACGAGACTTTCGAGTGCACATTGCGTTGACGAGGAAGCGCAACTTGACGTGGCGTTAACGCGTTAACGAGTGGAGAGGAGTTGGGTGGAGCTGAGGCTCGGAACGTGAATTTCCCAGATATTTCCTTTTTACGTATTAACCCTTGGCGGACTCGTGGCAGACATATGACGCGTGCCTAAGTCTGTTCACAGTTTCCGGACACTCAGTTCGAAGTGGCTGACGTACGTCTATTTTTCTGAGCGACGATCTCACGCGTATTTACGCACGGCTATAGTAAACTAAACAGTATTATGCTTTCGACGAAAGAGAATTATAGATCTCTAACAGTGAAATCTTATCTTCCGTTTAACGTAAATTCGCGGTGTGGGACGATGGTCGAGTCGGAACGAATTTCAGTCTTTCGACGGCATCGGCGGACGAATCAACGAGCTCTTTACATATTTTATACGTTTTCTGCGAGATGATACGGGAAGAAGTAAAGACTGTGTGGTATGTTCGAATTGGAAAATCAAAGAGCCAATTGGAAGAAGCCAATCGACTATCGCGCTTCTTGTTCGGCTAAACCGGCTTTGCATTTAGGCGACTGTTTCGAAAGATACCACACCATGCGAGAATATAAATCGAATCGTACGTAAATATAGCAAAACTTAAGTATGTTTCCTTGAATACTGACAACAAATTTCGTTTTATTCGAATAAAGTTTTAGCTTCTAGAACGCAAACGTTCAACGTGTATATTTCCCCAACTGCGCGCGAGCTGCTCCGTGCGCAAAGGGCCAAAGTCGAACTCGAGCGATCCGAGATCGCCGTGCCACTTTTCAATGCGTTCGATGTTCGTCTGACTGGAAATTCTCTTTCGTCCAACTTTTCAGAGCTTCGCGATCCTGTTACCGCGCGTTGTTACATCTTTGATCGTTTGATCGTAACGAGCCGTTTCGATCATTCTTCGACCTTTGGCAGGAGAATGGCATTTTCCTGTAATCGACGAACGTCGATCTGACCGATCCTCTTTCTATTCCAGAATCCTCGACTCCCATCGCCGCTGAGACTCCACGAAAGCCTGCACACCTGCGTGCAGTCTCCCTGGAAAGCCTCGCATCGATCGACTCGTCTCGATCCGATCGGCGATGCGCTCGGTCGGCGGAAAAATGCGAAGCCTGGTGTTCCATCAGCTTGCGGGTTTGCCCGGGGCGCGAGAAAATTCTCAAGCGGAGGAGGTCGGTAGTTGGTCTCTTCTTGGAGGCTCGGCTGGGCAAATTAAGCTTCCCAAAACACCGCGAAACTGTTAATTAAGACTCATTATGCGCAGGGCCTGGCTGAGCCGGTGCGGGTTTGGGGTTGCAAGCGGCGAAAGGGTGGCGAACCGAGCTACCTACGGACGCAACACGGGCAGACGGAGCAGGCGGGCAACCGACGACAGACAGAGAAGGCGACAAGGGCTGAAGCGAGACGAAAAGAAGAAGGTAAAGGCGAGATGGAAAGAGACACGGTACGTAGGTAGCAGCTCTCTGACCGAGGCTGAGCCAAGAGGAGAGGGAGCGCGAGGTCTGCTGCGACGAGCCGAAGGAAGAGAAAGAGGCGTTGGAGGTGGCGGTGGAGGAGGAGGAGGGGGATGGTTTAACCCGAGTAGGAACTTCTTAATACCGCGACAGCAGTCGGGTTCATTGTGGGATCAATACAGAGACGACCAGGCGTAGGAGTGGCAACCGTTGCCTCATTGGACGTGGCGTTCCCGCATGGTGATTGGCCGGCCGTGGAACTACCAGGAGGCGTTTCCTTTGCCGTTAGCCCCTCTGTCGGGGTGAACGAAAGAGGGAGGCCAGGTCCTGACCCTCGCCAGGAAGGAGAGAACACGCGGCAAGCGAAAAAGACGGAGCGGCGCGGCGCGACCAGTTGGAAAAAGACGGCCGACCGGTCTACGGTGAGGGTGACACGACGCCGGGGGGTTCAGTCTGTGTTCGCCCATCAGAGACACATCACCAGCCACGATACGGTCCGGTTACGTCTCTCTTCGTCGCGAGGGTAGCTCCTCGCAGCCAGGTGTTTCGTGCCGAGATAATCGAAATCTTGTCCTCTGTCCACGCATCCGACCTACCTTCCACTCGATGCGCGCGTTTCAACGTTTACGGTGATTCGAGTGCCGACGAACGACAGTTTGACGTTGCGCCACGCGATCAAGATCCTATGGAACATCGATTCTCAGATAGTCGAGACGGAGAACAGGTGTTTCCTATACTTTCGTATCTCGTTGAAATTTCTCGTTGCGGTTTCGTGATCTATCCTCGCATCGTTATCCTTGGAACGATTACCCTTGCAAGGAGAAGAATTTCCAAGGTATTTGGACAAAGATCGGTTCTGATCGTCGAGAAGATTTCCACCACGAAGCAAACCTTTACGTCGTGAATATTCCCATGCTGGAGGAAGCGACGCGGTAATAAGAAAAATCCAAGCGTATGGTTGGTTTCTCGTTCGAGAGAACGACACGTGGATTCAAAGGACTCGCTACGAAACAAACATTTTTAACTTCCAATTCGACCGCGCTCCGTGTTGTTACACGTACACGTACACACACACACACACACACACACACACGCCTACTACTACCACCACCATCGCCACCAACCACTACCATCGTTACTACAGAACATCGAAATACGTTCAGTGCTAAAGGTGACTAGCAGTGAAAAATAGTCGGATCGTTGTTTTGGAAACGATCGCAGTGACCGCCAGTGTATCGAAAATACCGTGTTGACAACCGTCAAGATCGCTGCTCTTGTCAAAAACAAGAAGACAAAAATTACCAACGCCGCATCATATACGTACGTTCCTTCGATACGTTCCTTCGATACGTTCCTTCGATACCCAGCGATACAACATCTTCATTCATCGACACGATCTCGTCGTTCGACTTTCGACGCTTCCTGCGAGCATGCGAGAGTCGATGCGAAGACCGCTGCCACGATAGACGAACGCTTCGTTTCTCCATCGTGCACGTCGAAGCGCAACGTGGACAGAAACACGACTCGTCGTCCGTTGACGAAGCGCGTAACGTGAAGATGCGTGCATCGGCCTGACACTCTCCAACGATTGCTACTCGTTTGCGTAATAATTGATCGAACGAGTGGAACGATCGTCTGGCAATCGGACGACCACGTTATAACGAGTCGAAGAAGAGGGCAGCAGTGGAGGAGAGTGGACGAAGTGGAAACAAAAGATAGTGTACGAACGGGTGGTGCGACGTTCGGGTACGCACGTCGACAGGCCGGCTCTGGGGTGCCGGGCCCGGGCGGGGTGATGAGCTGTTCCGAGGTGATGTATCAATATTATCCTTACCTCTACCAGAGGCCACCGCCGCCGCCGCCGCCGCACCCGACTCACCCTCATACGGCCCCGCACACCCATCCTCATGCGAATCCGCATGCGGCCCACGACAGCCCCACCAGGTCGGCCTCTTTTCAATCGTTTTCCGCGGCTACGGCGACGCATCAGTACGACAGGGTGAGTGACGTTATTTTATCCGTCTTTCTACTCCTCTTTTCGTTCGCTCGCCGATGGGACTAAGTACTCGACTTTCGGAGCGGCGGAACAATGCTCGTTTGCGTTGTCGTTTCGCTCGATTTTGTTGGGTTGTCCGGAAAGTTTCTTTCGTTTTGTATTATTTCACGCATGATCCGTTTTGTTAGGATTCTATTATTACGATCGTAGGTAATTCGAGAATATAATACGAAAGAAAAAATGTCGTGTTTCCTTAGAAAACGAAAGCCGGAAAGTTTCTTTCGTTTTACGAGGAATAGACGCGCGATATTGTTCGTTTTGTATTATTTCACCGAATCACGTATGATCTATTTTGTTAGGTTTCCATTATTACCATCGTAGGTAATTCGAGAAAATAATACGAAAGAAAAAATGTGCATCCGTTGTTTCCTTATAAAGCGAAAGAAACTTTCCGAATATTTAAAGCTGGAAAACGAGTACTCGCTCGCTTGGATTTTCTGCGCAACGAAGCAGCCTTTTCATCGTCCGCGAAACAAAGAAACCTCTTCCTAAGTAATCACGTATCGGTTGTCCAAACGAAAGTTTCTTTCGTTTTACGAGGACACAATAAACGCGCGATATTTTTCGTTTTGTATTATTTCACCGAATCACGTATCATCCATTTTGTTAGGTTTCCATTGTTACGATCGTACGTAATTCGAGAAAATAATACGAAAGAAACTTGCCGGACAGCCTAATATTTAAAAAAGCGCTGGGAAACGAGTACTCGCTCGCTTGGGTTTTCTGCGCAACGAAGCAGCCTTCTCATCGTCCGCGAAACAAAGAAACCTCTTGCCAAGTAATATCAGAGAGTATTCCGCGTATCGGCTGTGCAAACGACGAAACAAAAATCAAAAGAAGAAAGGTAGGACCGTGTTTGAAAAGAAAGGAAGAAACGATCGCTGTTTGCGTTTGACGAGCGACGTTTCGTGGCTCGTTACACGTCGTCGGGGTCGTCGAAAATTTAGACGTCAACGGCTCGTCGGTATCCCGTTCCTAACACATTATTCATAAGAGTACGTGCTGTCATGCGGGACGTGTATCGCGCGGCTTGTCTCGTCTCGAGATTACAAGCTGGTCGCGCGTTTCAACGCGTCCCGCCTCTAAAAAGGACCACGACGGCCACCAGTGCCGACTCGCTCGCTCGTCGTCCGACGTCCGATTTCCAATTCGTTGGCTCCGTAATAGCGCAACTTGCAGAGATACGGATTGCGTAATATTCCTACGGCTCTTCTCTTCCATCCGCCTGATTTTTATTTCATCGACGGTGTAGTCCTTTTGCGGCCGAGGTTCGTCCAATTTTCTTTCCTCTCCGCTCCGTTGTTGTTGTCTCGGCATGACGCGTGTATCGCGCTCTCGTAGTTGCAAGACGCGAGTTTTCGACTTTCGGTCCTGGCAAAATCAACCAACGCGTCCAATCGTAACATCCAATATTAACGACTGGCCGATTTGCTAACGAAAAGATTTATTTGTTCCTACGAAACGTTGCAATCGGCGTGTCAAACTCTATAGCAAAGTTTTAACGTAGCGAATGACCGCGTAGTAATCTGACGTCACCGTTGAAAATAATATTCGATGTTTATATAAATTACGTAACGACAAGCTCGCGATGATCCGTCTCGACGACAGCTAAGCTCTGAATCTTCTTTTTCCCCGCAACGATCGCGCGCGTTTTCGAGAAAAGTCTTAGCGAACGTTGCAAGAATTTATCCGAATGCACCGATGGTCGATTACTCGCCGTGAAAAATACACAGACAGCATAAAGCGTGAAATATCGATGTGGAAAAATCACGAGTAACCCGTTTTATTTAATTGGTCGCGTATTTTGCACGGAAGACATCGAATTTCATGCCAGTGGATCGTTATAATTTCCACGGTAACGCTACAGATCCTTGCGCAGCTAATATCGCGGGTGATCGTGGATATCGCGAGCGTTGAAATCTCGTTGGACAGGTCCCCGTTACGGATTATGACACCCCGCCAGCATTTGTTACGATATTTCAACCGCCCTAAGCGCTGTACACGCGCCGTGCAGCTACTGCGTTCGAATTAGCGCAGTTCCTTTCGAAACTGGAGGAACTAGTTTGTCCCGTTGGCGCAAGAGTGTCTCGAATCGACAGGTAGGTAAACGCATGGGGTGATGCGAAACTTTCTTTGAAAAAAGTTTGTCGGCCGAGTCGTGCACGTTGAAAATGTCGAGAGCGTAGCCTGGATCGTTCGAAGGTCGCGTAGTCGTTCCATTATGAACGATTCTACCGGCGTGATATCGTCGTTTATTTATTTCAGTTTCGGTGTATATGTGGCAATGCGCGAGAGCACGTTATTATACAGGGTGGTTGGTAACTGGTGGAAAGGGTGATCCTAAAAAAAAAAGAAGTGGAAAATATAGAATACAAATTTGTCGCTCGAGGCTTTGTTTTCGAGAAAATCCACTTTGAATTTTCGCTCGGCACGCGCGCACTTTATCGCGTCTCGTTGTAACGGGTCTCACCGTGGATCGTTTTCTCGATTGACGTTATGTTAATAAACACTTGCAATGTGTTTTCCTACCTACTAACTTACTATCCGACTTTTTTATTCTATATTTTTTTTATTCTATTTTTTTATTCTATATTTTCGACTTCTTTTTCGCGTAGAATCGCCCCCTTTCCGCTTGTACCACCAGTTACCAACCACCCTGTATATTCCGATTATGTGTAATGCGCTTGCTCGGACATTTACGACGGGAAAAATTAGAGTAATTGCTTAAACGCGAAGTAAAACGTACATGTACGATTGAAAGTGGAGGAGAACGAGGATCATGGAAACGACGATAAATTATTCGTCACAGGCGGAACATCTAATTGGGATTATTTTGCATTTGAAATTCTTATCAAGATATTCGAGCGTTTGCTTTTGGCAAGCGTTTCTAAACCGTGATTACGAACCTCCGTGAACTTTGAATTATTTTCTGCATACTTCGCATTCACCGCTACATTGTGTTTTAATAGAAATACCGTTGCGACGTGCTTGGCCTCCGTCGAGTGATCCGTCGTCTGCCATTATTATCGTTTGTGAAATGGCGTTACAAGCGTTGCATACGAAAATGAAAATACACCTGCGTATTATTAAATTCATTGTAAATAATCTTCCGTCCGTTTAAGCAGAAAAATATCATTCGTTTACCGCTTTGTAGTCGGCGATAGTTTCGTTCGAAAATTTCTATGCAAACACGCGTGAAGTCGATACGTTATCGAATCGAATTTAACGTCCTCTAATTATCATTAGTCCGTGGCAATCGGCAGACAGTCGCGCTACGAAATTCCTCGTGTTTCGAAGCGAGCATTTCCAAGCGAAATGGAATTTAGAATTGTCTCGAGTTGGAAGTCTCTGGTCGGTTAGACGTTCGGCAAAAGCGATCCCATTATACAATAACATGTTTGTAAACAATCGAAGCAGCTGCCGAGGTGTTTTACTTTACACAAAGTGGGCGAATTCCCGCTTTTAGCCGCGCGTCCTGAAATAGTTTTGCAGACAAGGGACGGAACGAGAGTTTCTGCGAGTTTCGTTCCAGGGATCTTTCGCTGCATCATTTTAATATGTCTGCTCGGAGGTCAGCCGTGCTTCTTGCCCTCCCATGAACTCATCCGTACACCATGCGACGTCGAACACTGTTTTTCTCGTTATTCTATTCGTTCTGTCTATCTCGACTCTTCCTCGTCGCGCCTTTTTCTTCATCTTCGCTTCCCACACACTCCGTGATTCTCGTCGTTTTACTCCCTCTTCGCCTTCTTTCTCTTCTTCCGAGTCTCGTATTTCGTAGAAATGCTGTAAAAGGCTGAGAGATTTGACTGTCAATTGTACTTTTTTTTTTTTTTTTTTTATTGGAAATAACGAGTGGCATAATTTCAATTCGAAGATGCAGATTCTTCTGGAACAAATTGCCTCTGTTCCGGCGACTCCGGGACAGAAATTTGCTGTTCAAGAAACAACCAGGTGTAAATCCGTTTGAGTAATTCTTCAGATCCAAATCTGCTGCTCCTTTTTCCCGATATTCTCCAAGTTGAATTTCTAATTGATCAGAGAGAAGAGGCAAAAGACGAAAGAGCAAAACTGTTTCGTCAGCGAATTCTGCGAAATAGCTTGCATCGAGTAACACTCGCCCTGCATCGGGTTCGACACGGGAGAAAAAAAGAACGTAGAAATGCCTGGATCGAGGAATTTCCCTCGAATCCTCCGGCAATGTATCTTCCGAATCATTCCACTCATTGTTTGCCCAAATACGCCGCGCGTAACGTCTCACTGAGACGCGATTGCCGTTCCATTCGATACGTTCGTAATTTGTTCGCGGATATCTGCTCGCCGCCCGACCGTGACAATAAAAATCCCTTTAACGAATCTCTCATATCTAACCGTAAATCGGTATTATCCAAGGTGAAGCTAGGAATGCAGAAAACTTCCCTCCATATCTCGATTTCTATGGTAGAACCGTGATCGATATCGCGCTCTTCGATGAACAGTCGCTACAAAGTGCTCTGTAATTTTATACGAACAGGTATTCGTCGATAATAGGTAAATAAAAGATGATTTCTCTCGGAGAATGAACAAAAACTGTGTGCGGAGTGCGATTCGCGTGCAGAGCGATCGAACGTTGCCAGCTGTCGACGATGTGGTCTCGGTATCGGCAACGATTTTTTCCCCAATTACACGGATCTCCGCTTTCGTGTAAATTCAACGACTTGCCAGGATATTTTATAGCAGGAAGGGAGTAAAATGATAGAAACGATGGCGCGAGATAACGCGCGATCTTATCTTATCGAGCGGCGCTCGCCACCGCTCGAAACCGATATCGCGTCGCGGCTATAAATAATAAGTAATGACCGGCATTACTTTGCCGACATTGAGAGGAATGTCGAGACGACGATGAGCTATCACGGCTGCTTACCTACTTAAACTGTTTATCATGCGGTAAATTATACGAGCCGAGAATATGCTAATGAGAGGGCCGGAGATCTAACTGCATCTAAACGACGTAGATCGTTGATACGGTGAGGACTAGTGAAGAGAAATTTCTGAACGCCGCGCCGCAACCCGACAGTAGTTGGATCTTCTCCAGAAAGAAGACCGCATCGCGTCCCGACGACCGAGAGCACAAATCACTTTCGGTGCGGCGAGAGCGCGTCCGCGTGAGAAAACACCCTCCGTGCACCGGCATTTTTAACGCGACTGTTACGCGTCTACGATGCGTCTGGTCTGCGCCAGATTTTTCTACGTTACGGCGAACGAGAGAGCAACGAGCAGAATATCGATCCAACGATAGTTCGACTCCGCTTTCTGTAAATTTGCAGAAATTCATTTATCGCCAGCGGATAATACAAACGCGTAACGAGAAATTCCAAGGTAAATTTCAAAGAATATTTCCAACGTATACCGTGACTCTCTTTTGTTTCTCGGTTCGTGGATTTAGTCGAGGCGATGGCTGTCGAAAAGTTTACAGTAACGCGTGGTGGTAGTGGTTGCAGTTGCGCGTGTAAGCGATCGTTAAAAATCGATCTCTCGTTTGTCGAACGAAATAATAGATAGGAAGGCAATCGAACGTTCTTTCGTCGAAAGAAAGTTGCTGGCAGAAGCACCGTTAGTGCAAGAGGCTGGAAAAAACACGTCTTCGCGTCGGTTTGGCCGCGTTCTCGACGATCGTGAGATAACGGAGGGGAAGAGCGTTAAAGCTCGGAATCGCGCGCGGCGCAAGGTCGATCTCGATGCTCGGACAGGTTTCTCGCGAGGGAGCGTGGTCGGTGCAGGGCTGGCGCGATCTTTGAGGCAACTTTTCTTCCCGAAAGTCCCTGGTTTTCGCTCGAGGGAAGTTGAGCACGCGGCGGACGGGCCACGGCGACACGAGTTTACTTTTATTTAAACGTTTCTTCTTTCCTTTTATTTAGGGCCTGACCCAAGGGCGCTCATTTTGTTCCTTTGCCGGCGCTGACCGGTGTCCACCGGCTCTGAATTAATAGCCTCGCGTTTTTCGCCGTGCTGTGGCTAATATACGCGCGCGTTTCTCCCTCTTTCTCCCTCTTTTACTCTTTTTCTCGCTCTCTGTCCGTTTCTCCGTCTTGTCCCGCTGCTCCTTCCTCGTTTTTCTTCTTCCTTCCTGCCGCGGCCACCTTCCCTCGTGTGTACGTACGCACTCTATACGCCCCGACCAGCGCGTTAAAAATGCCCAAGCCGTTTTCTCACGCCGCCACGAACCTACGTACGTGCTTTATTGCCCCGCGCACACGGGACCAAGCTCGCCCCTGAAATCTCCGATCAAACATCGTCCGACCAGCTTCTACCGATTTTCCGCTTTGTTCGAGCAATTTTGCGGCTATCGCGTGGCCGAAGGAAGAACGCGCGATATCACGGACGACAGATGACGACGAGGATCTTGTTGAAATCGAACTCCTTACGCTGCGAGTCTGCAACGTGCACGAGCGATTTTCAAACGAGAATGTTATCGGTTTTCTTCTTTCTTTTCTCTGTTGTTTTTCTGCTTTTTTACCTTCAAGTATCACGGATGGAGGAAGAATTTTAATAATATTTCCGGTCGGTATAAAATTTTCCATCGTAAACTACGATACGCGTGTGAAATATGCAGTGAACTGCAGATTACGCGCATTAACGTCCATGACCGAAAGAAACTTTCCTTTTAATAAGCAACGGTAAGATCTGCGATTACGTGTCGTTCGTAAATTCAGCGCGACGCTGCGAGATCTCGGGATCGACCAAAACGGCAGACAATTTTTACGAGCTTGACGCAACTACTAACTACGAAAAATCATGCGACACGGCCATAGAGCTGGTAATAAAAATTCAATAAAGCTGGACGTTTAGATAGTAACCTTTGTAAGCAGTAAACGTTTTAAACCTTCCTTTTATTATCGTTGTTTTCGTTCGACTATTTTTAAGACTCGTTTCTCTATAACCCTTCGTAATAAAATTCCTATCAAAATCGCTCAAAAATGTCGAAGAAATAAACACCGTTAATCCTACTACTTTACGTTAATCTCTGTTTTGCCTATCGGATTAGATAGAATCGCAGCCGCAAATACATCTCGCAATAGTCCTAATATCTAAAAAAAAAAAAAAAAAAAAAAAAAAAAAAAAAAAAGAAACATCTAGCATTTGTATCTTTTTCACCGCGCTCGCGTATTTCCCTAAATAACGCTAACAGCGCGAACCACGTCCGAAAGTAACTTTGCAAGCTAAAGAAATAACCGGCCTGTGATTTTTCTTCCTCGTTCGAGCGTAAGATGACACGCGAAACTGCGTATCTCGTTAAAGATATCTCGATCAAGCTACATCTTTTCACGCTCGAATGTACCGTGGCTCTGTTCGCGCAATATCACGCCACGCATTACGTTTATCGTCGAAACAGAAAATCCGTCTCGACGATTCAACACCGAGTTGCCATTCGTTTGCCTTGAATTACCCATTCGCGATAAGATTATCGCCACATCGCTGTTAATCGACGTTATTAATCGGCCGCCTGACTTCACCGAGCAGTTTCGCGAGAATCAGTAGCGGACACGCGATTAAAATCCATTTACACTGGCGTTATTTTCCACGTGCGGCTGGCCCGCGCGGTCTTGAGCGCATTCGCGCAAGAAATACGCCGGACAGAAGCCCGTCGATAGATCATCGTCGCGACGCCGGACCTCCGCGTTATTCGATCTTAATCATTTTTATCGCGTGACGGGACACCGCGCGTTTCCACCACCGCGACGGGGGCCTCTTTGGTCAGGTGGTTGGCCGTTTAACGCTTCGCTGTTCGTTATCTTGCGATCGCCAGCGACGAGAACGCTAAATGCCGATAGCAGCGGGACACCCGTGGCTCGCTCGCGACGCCAAACACCGGGATTCGCATGTAAAACAACCGATCCGACCGCAATATCCGCCCAGACGGATCGTTAATTCTTCGCGTCCACGCTGCGCGCGTGAAGCGTGTCTGAACAAAGGAGACTCGAAGAGGGCTTGATTTAACGTCCTGCTGCTACTTTCCACGTGTTCCAGCTTCGAACCTATGGCTGCGGCGTATTAATAGCTCGATCGTCGTCCTATCGAAACAATCTACCGGTCCATTGAACGCGTTTAAATATTAATCGCCTGCCTTTCGCCGTATTTCCAAACGAACGAACGATATTTTCTTGCTGGAAGTTGCGAGTCTTCGCGTAATTTTGCACGCGAGTAGTTCTTCGCTGTTCAAATTCCTCGTCACGGCCGGCAGAAATTAACACGAAGAATCTCTTACGTCCGCTTCTGTACAACGATCGCGAAGAAGCGCACATCGCGTTGGCTTCTACAAGGCACTTGTATATTATTCGTTCGAATCTTCCAGATCGGATAGTCGCTCGCGAGAAAACTATTTGCCGAACGCCAAACCATCGAACCTTGCCCCCCGTCAAGTATCAGCACGCGAGTATCGTCGCGACAAGGTTTCACCCGGAGTAGAATAAACTTCACGTGCGCCATAGGCTCGCAAGCTTGAACGAGGCCTAATAAAAGCTGTCGGGCGGGATAATTTAATTCTCAAGTAAGATTCTTAACGAGGACGCGAGTTCATATAAAAATTTGATCGGGCCGTCGGCGCAATAAAGTCATAAACGGGAACGCTTGTACGTGGGATCGGTCGACCAAAGGCACATCGTTCGGACGTTTTCGAGTGTTTATTGGCGTTTCACGTGGGCGTTTCGCGTATAAATTCCAGCGTGTGCAAGGCTCTGCAAGAAATTAGTCAACAAGAAATCGAGAAGAGTAGGTTCGCCTCGGGTCCGGTCTGATCGCGACGCGAGACCTTGCGTACAAAGGGAGGAGACAGGTGCAGACTGCTTCGCTCGCAACCAGGCAAGAACTTCCCTATCCTTCATTAGCACTCTCGTTACCAGCTCTCAGTTTCTTCGATCGCGAACGCGTATCGCTGCGCTGCTGGCTTCTCTACGAGCTCGTGTGCTGTTTTCTCGCGGTCTACTTTGGAAATTCACGGAGCTACGCGTTTTGCGTTTTCTTCGTTTGTCGCTGACAACGACCGCTGTAATTGCAACGATATAATTGACGATAAAACGACGATATGAGCAGTCCGAGGGTTTTTACGAGCTTGCAGTAAGTTCGAGATGTACGAGCAGAGGATGCGAAAAGGTGAAACTAAATTTGTCGTTGGTAATTAACGCGATCTCTGCTGACCAGAGATTTTATATGGAATACACCGCTGACTAATTTTCCTACGAAATCCGTTAATCTGGTACAACCGTCGATTGAAACGAAAGAATCCCGCGTTGCGTGAAATTCAAAGATTTCAAGAAAATCTAATCGAAATATTTCCTTAGACGCGCTTATCCAGATCGGAGCTAGGTCTCAATGTTTATGGTCTTTCGTCGGAGTTTCCTAAATAGGAGAAGAAAATAACATCTAAAAATAAAGAAATGTATCATTTACATAGTTGTAGGCGTTCATGAAGATCGTACATTAATCTCAGTCATCCTAAGAACACATAAGGAGTCATAAGTTTCGGCTGCTGAAAAACCATCGTACCATTACTTCCGCCTGCGGCACGCGTTCATTAATCTCTCAAAGACGAAAGAAGAAACCGAGGAGATCTATTTTTAAAAAAAATTCCCCCACAACACGAGAAATTAACGAGCAATCGTTCCGCTAAAACGTCGAAACGGCGATATTATTTTCCATATAATTGGACAAGCCTAAACTGTTTTAGGTATGCGCAAACGTACGATCGATCGTGCCTCTAATAATTAACGGGTGACAGTTAATTGCTGATAGAACGGCTGCTACAGGCTGGTCGCAAGATGGTAGCCAGCTGATTAGAATTTATCGAAGAGAAGAACCGTAAAAATGTATCGCTCTGGGAGATCTGCTCGTTTCTGATGACTCAAATTTCCGAGAATTCGGTGATAAAAATAACATTCCTATTCTGTTTCGTTGATTTTAACGCGTTCAACTTTATCGATCACCGAGTGGGCGGTCATTAGGCCGCGATAGCATCGAATAACGGACGAAATATAAAAGTAGGAATCAGAATCTGATCCCCATCGCGTCCCTCGATCACGAGTAGCAAATAGTCGTCGGTGATGCGGCGTGATTTTCGCTTATCCTGCCTTCGCGCAACCACGCAGAAGCAGAGATCGTTTAAACTTTAAACGCTGGATCGCGCGAGCGTAATCGCAAACGGTTGGAAGCAGGAATCGTTGGCCAGGCAAAGAACACGGGGCGAGCTACCAACGTAGCCGGCTACGCTGGTTGTTCGCGTCAGAGAGAGCGTGCGCTCCGCGGCTGGCTGATCGGGAGCCAAGCGTAGAGAGTGGGGCCGTAAAAGCGCATTTTTCTCGGGTATCTGGCCGATTAATGAACCGATGTCGTCGCGAGGACCACCCCGAAGGGAACGCGTACGGTACGTGCAGCCCTCGCGATAGACTTGGAAGCCTCGAGGAGCACTGGTCCGGACTATAATACCTAAACTATAAGCAGCTCCCGTCCGTCCTTCTATAGCAGCGGGTTCTCAAACGAACCGCGCCTTTACCTGACCAAGTTTTACGATCGTCGCGCCGAGGTGGCGATGTGTCCTCCCGTTATCGTCCGGGCGGGATCTGGCCAGGCTAAAGCAGCCTTTTGCCACGGACCTTTTTATTATTTCTCTTTTCTACCGCGCGTCGTCTTGTTGCTCCCGTTGTTCCCTTCTCGCTTCTTCCTCCTGGTCTGGAGAACGGTCGGTCTCCTCTCGACCTCTGTGGGAAAGAGACGCCTGGCCCGTTTCGCCTCTGTTCGTGCTAGGCGACGACCTCGTTTGCCAATTTCATCCCGCTTCCACCGGCCGGTTCGAAGCGATCGAACCGTTTCGATACGGACCATCGTAGACTATCGATGCCGTATTTTTTTTTTTTTTTTTTTTTTTTTTTTTTTTTTTTTTTTTTTTTTTTTTTTTTTTTTAGGGCAGTAGGATCTTGATGTTGACGGACGGAGGTATAGTAGAAGAAGAGCAACGAATCGGTAGCCAGACAGGATATGTCGTTGCAAGAGTCGATTGATCTGTTTGGAGAACCGTGTTTTTGGTCCTTGCGTGGCGAACTTTGTTCCCTGTGATCGGGATTTCGATCGCTTGCGAAAATAGCGGATCGTTGATGGCGCGCTTTAATTAAGAAAATTCCCGAAGAGAAGGAAAAATATAGACGTCCGAGTATGTAACTTTGAAATTCGTGTTACAAGCAGGATCGTAAAGGCAACGAAAGATTTCTATCGTCGTTGTAATTATCGGAATATATTGCAACGAAAGTTATTTCACGGAAAAAGAAAACGATTCGTTACGCTAATTTATAGGCCGCGTACGTTCGCAGCGTTTCCACTGGTTTTGAATATTCTCTCTCCGTCATCGGTTCGGTGTGTCAGTTTCAACGGAAACATACGTACGTGGATTATCGAGAACTCGCCGATTCTCCTCTGTTCCTACCTTCTGGCTTCTTGATTGCCGGATAAATCGCTGCGTTGAACGGATGGATACGCGCGGAGAACACACGTACTTTAATGTACCGCTGAGTTTCAGTTTTATTTATAACGCCGTTTCTTTTGTCGTTTCTCGTGTGTTCCCTCCTCCCCTTTGCCTCGTCCCTGGTGTTTTTTATCAAAAAAGTCAGAGGGACGATCACGTGGTACGACCGAGGTCGCGCGGCTCCGCGACACGAAAAACTTCAACCAACGACTTCGCCTTCTTCCTCGCTCTCGTCGTTTTAATGAAGAAATCTTGCTTTTTAACGCAGGCGTTAAAATGAAATATCGTAAACGGATTTTTCAGGAATTACAGCTGTACGGAATTCGTCGCGTTTCGAGTCACGGGCGATTTACAGAAGAAAGAAAAGCTCAGCGATGAAATATTTTTCGGAATTATACGAGCCAACCTACACGCTTATCCGCCGCGTTTCTTCAAAATTTCAGAAACCAAATCCACCTCGAGCAATCTCGATCGTTCGCGCTTCTGCTCGTTACCCGACCAGTACTTTCCACGCCGCGCGAGACAATCCGACGTGCACCAGACGACGTTTCGAATCCTCGAATCGTTCCCGTACATCCTCAAGATACACGACAGACACCAGAGGCGATTTCGTCTTCGTCGAGATACGATGTGGTCGAATAACGCGTAATCAGGCGACTCTTGGCGTTCTCGCCCCGGTGTCGTTGCCGACATTCTTATTTTCTCAATTCTCAAAAAAAAAAAAAAGAAAAAAAAAGAGAAAAAAAAGAAGTTTCAAACCGTAGTCGAAAGAAAAAAGAAAAGGAGCTGTTGGCAAGTTCTGGGGAAAACGGAGCGGATCAGGCTGGTGTTTGGCTAGGCAGAGCGGAAAGAAACGGTGGCGAGGCTTGGTTCACCACGTGACGAGAGGACTGCGATGGCAGGGCCGTGGCGAGAGGCCACGAAACAGCGAAAACCGGGGGCTAGAAAGTGGCTGTGCACGCGTGTACACTCGGCGTTAGCCGTATAAATTATAACGGAGGTCGGGGTTTTTGCGGCGTCACATGTTCAGCCTTTTTTTTCCGCCAGGCTTTCCTAGCTTCCTACATAAATTAAACGCGGAGAAGCGTTTCTACCCGCGACTCCGCGTGGAGGAGGGCCTTTAAAAGCCTGCTCTCTTGCTTGGTGTATAGGTGGAAGAGAGACGGAGGTAGAGGCCAGAGGGAGGGAAAGGGTTGCACGTAAAAATATATAGCGCGCATGCGCTCACGCGCTCGTCGATATTACACCCGGTTTCGAGCATATATGTGCGCGGCTCTCTCGTACAAAGCGGACAGAGAGCGTAATTACGCTTAATATGCAGGTATTGCCTGGTGAGCGAGGAGAAAAGTTCCTTAATGAATTCGCGGTAATGGCTCCACTGAAATTTCATAGTTGGCGCGCCGCACCGCCGCCGTGTCCTTCTTACGTAAAATCTTTCCACGGGAAGACCGCAACGCCACCGGTTGCCGCTCGATCGGTAGAAGAGCGACGATTATTGCCGGATCGTGAGAGTAGGAATAGGTTTCCGTTGTTGCCTGACTAGCCGCGACACTTTATCGCTTCGAGGTATTAAGAGTCGTTCTCACCGACGATTTTTAACGCTACAACCGATTCATAATTCTTCCTAGTAATTTAGCTGGATTTGTAACGAGGCAATTTTTGCAGGTTCGCGTTGCTTGTCTGCTAAACTATGTGGACGAAAGAGTTGCTTTTTCTTTCATTGTGTGTGTGTGTGTGTGTGTGTGTGTGTGTGTTTTTTTCGTATATCTTCGACAGTCGGCCGGAGAATTCGTCAAAGTTCGTTTCGGCATCGCGTAAGGATCGTTCGTTCGATGAACGGATCGGACTTATGGAAGTGATCCTTGGAAAATAGTTTTACGCGAAACTGTATAGGGTTTCGCGAATTCCGTTCGCGTAATCGAATTAGAATTAACGGCGCGGTGTAAAAGGAAGTCGTCCACTTCGTGAGAAAATGGTTCAGTAGTCGTCGAACGTAGTTTAGTTCCGAGAAAATATGAACGAAGGCCTGTCGAGGTTCTCTCACGTCTTCGTTTTTCGTCTTTCTCTAAGTTTGGTCTGAGTGATTCACGTCTGACTTTTTCTTTCTCTCGCGATTCCATTGAAAGACGAAATAATTGAGGGATGAAGCATTGTCTTATTTAAATTAACGAGCAATTAGCGTGACGTTTTTCTGCCTCTTCCTTTTCGTCCTGCAACTCGCATTTTATTTCTCTCCATAAAAATACATTTTTTTTCTCTACGATATCGTTTTAATCGACTCTCGTTAATACCCTCCTCGTTTCATACTTTTATTAGTAACAAAGAGATAAAGATAATATTCCTTTGATCTTTCATTAATATTCGAGTAAGAACCGTTCCGTTTTAATGTGCGTTCCTTGAAACAAAGCCTCTTAAAGGAGACGTTTGTTCAAAAGGAGAAAGGATATTTCTAGCTTGAAATTCCTCGATACGAAAATAGCAGTTTTAATCGACTCTAAAATACTTATAGGATCGATGCGTAATTAAATAAATTAAAAGAATAAAAAAGGCGGAATATAAAAAATGCACATAAATTAAACTAACAATCTTAACTTATCACGCGTGCTACTTACTATCGTTCCATTAAAACGCTCGTTTTATTTTAACATGTAACCAGGAACGTTTTATTCGTCGATTATTTCGCAACGAAGACAATTAATTCGCTTCAATAGCGTTCATTAAAAAAAAAAAAAGAAAAAAAAAAAACAAAGGAAAAATCTGAAAACCAGCGTCATCTGGCTGAGAGGAAAATCCCACGTATAAAATAGCCGTTTGCTATCGGCGATTAGTCGAGCGATTATTATAAGGAGAATCCTCGATGGAACCGACTGGTCGGGTCTCTCGCGAAGCGCGTTTCCCGCGAAAAGTAGGACGACGCGCGATGAACACGAAATGATTTATTTTCGCGTAAATCAATATACGCCAGTGGTGTTTTATCGGTGTCTGCTGTTCGATGGAGCGGCTTGCCGAGGCATTCCCGACGCGTCGTATTAGCAAAGATCGATTACAGCCTGTAATTTGTTGTTCTCGCTTCGCCGGAATAAATTTCTACGGACTAGTTTCTCGGTTCCTATATGGTGCACCACCGCGAGAGCTCCCTTGCGTAATCGACGGAGAACGCGCGCTGGAAAACCGCGACTCGAATCGCTGCAGACAGGTTTCTTCTGCTCTTTCCCTTTTTTCCTCTTTCATCCTTCGGCCGCTGTCTCTGTCCGTAGTTTTCTATGTCTCCGAGCTTGTTTTATTCGATTCTCGTTGGATCGCGTGGCCGAATATCGCGGCGAAAATTCTCAAATATCTGCAAATTATCAAATACGTGTGCTGGAGGATGACTTTGAAAATGTTCTTTCTTTCTTTCTTTCTTTTTTTTTTTTTTGTTTTTTTTTTTGAGAAGATAGTAGATATATCGAGCAGGATAATCAACGTAACTGCAATTATCTTCAGCATCCTGTTGAATGGAATTACTGGATTTTGCACATTTTTATCCGTCTGTTCTATTTCTATAAAATTTCTATTACCCAACGATAATCGAATAACTCGTTGCCATTCGACGATCATGGTGCAACACTGAATATGTCGCAAGCGTTTCCCTTGGCGACCGTTCGTTTCAATTAGCTCTATATTAATAAGTCAATTATGCGCCCGGCGAGTAAACAATTTTAACGGAGTCGTAATTAACGCCGCACGATACCGGGGCACGGTCGAGTTCTCTGGGAGCGGCGCGAGCAAGCTTTCCACTGGAAACGAATTCCACACGGGGAATCGCAGAAACGCTACTCTTGTTAAATCGCGATTAAAGTGCTATATGCTTAAACGCGGCGCGCGTCCGCGCTCCGTTACAGGCGTCGACCTACTCGAGGCGACCGTCGAAATCGTAATCCACGCTCGAGCGACTCGTGACCGCCGGCTCCATAGGTGGTCCACAGCCAGAATTCAGCTCTCACGATTTCAGTTGCCAGTCGTGTCTCGTTTCCGTAATAACGTGTCTCCCGAGATATCCTTTTCGTATTAACCAATTCTACGTGTTTAGATCGCTCTTTTAGTTACACGCATGTTACAAGCGTCGAAGCGGTCAACGCTTCTAAGAAAACTCTACATCTGTTCTGTTTAATTTTCTCGATCACTGAAGCCATCGAGAGTGTATAGACGCTAGACAGGCGACCATGGCAGGCCATAGACAATAGACAGCCACGATGGCTTCGGGTTTTCAGTTACTAGGTAACGCTGTTAGCGTGCGGATCTGAACCAGCTGAAACTGTATTCATACTTGTATATACGCTTCTTTGTTAAATATATTTCTCTGTCTTGCAATTTATCCACGCGTTCCTCCATTCATATAACCAATAACCACAACAAGAAGTTTCAAAGTCTATCGCGCTTCGGTTACCACTTTATATCCTACGATTTTTCGTTATAGCATCGAGTTGTTCATCGAGACCTTGTTGTCCGATCCTTCCGAATGAAATCGTTCGATCAGAGAAGCAAATTTTTGATAAAGCCGATGTCTCTTTGCTCGTCTCTACACGCACGCAGACGTATCTTGCCGCTATAAGAACAGCTACTTCCTATGCTTGACTGCCTCGGAAAAATCCTGCCAATTGCGTGCTGGTCAAAGGGTTAAGTAAAGACGTTAGCGTCCTGCCTGCCTGTGGGAACTTCCGATGCACCAGGCAACGTTTCAACGTACCGTTTCTCTCGTCCCGTTTTATCGATAAAACGGCAGAATATGGCGAACAGGTGCTATCATTTGCGAAAGTAGTAACGCCGAAAAGCAAGATATTCCACGATATAGCAGCCATATTGATTTTTGCATAGTTATCTTGCTCGTGTTCGTTGGGCGTGCCGAGCGTAATTGCTGGCCTCCGCGGCGGTTTCGATTATTTTTTATTTCGTACACGCGAAGGCAGGAGGGAATCGACATTAAGCATCGCGCTCTCTCGAACCAACGACGTCGTCTCGCTGCGTATTTCAGCGTTTAACGCGGTTCGCGGAGAGAGTAAACGTAATTGGAAAAGATGCTCGCGGCATCGAGGTTTGCCGAATGGCGAAGGTTCGGCCTACAGCTTCGGTCCATTGGCCTGGTCGTTATTGGAATTTCTTCGCGATACTCTTCCCGTTTCAAGGTGGTTCGACCTCGTTGCGAATAACGAGTATTAATCGAAATCGAAGGCTCGACCGTGACCCGCGTTCGCCGGCTCCCCGTTACTTTACTTGTTCGGGGACAGGTGCCATTTCACAGTCGCATCCCGTTTTGCTGTACGCGACGAGTGGTGTGCGTTGACCCGATGCGCTTTGGCTTTCAACCTTCGCTACACGGATTATACGTATATCTCGTCCATGTATATTAAGTTGTCCGAAAGGTGTCTCTCTTTTACAGACACGTCCTTCGCAACAACGCATCTTTGTACAAACGTGAAAGCTAATTTGTCGAACGTTGTGGTCTTTATCTTGATAGGAGAACATGGATCATACGTAATTCGATAGAATAATATAAAACGACAAATGTCGTGCGTCTATCGTTTCCTTCTAAAACGAAAGAAACTTATCGGACGACCTAATAGTTTGGGCGAGTGTAAGGAATTGGCAAATTTAACGTATACGAAGGATGAAACGTAAAGATGGGAAAACGACAGACTTGGATCGTGTTATTAATTCTAACGATATCTGGTACTTGTATATTTTTTCAATACCTTCGATACCATCGATAATTTATTAGGTTGTCCGGAAAATTTCTTTCGTTTCATAAGGAAACAACGGATGCACATTGTTTCTTTCATATTATTTTATCGAATTACGTATGTTTGTAATAATAGAAACGGAAGAAAATGCATCATATAATATAATTCAGTAAAATAATAGAAAAGGAAACATGTCGTGCGTCTATTGTTTCCTTCTAAAACGAAAGAAGCTTTTCGGACGACCTAATAGTTTGGGCGAGTGTATGGAATTGGCAAATTTAACGTATACGAAAGATCAAATGTAAAGATGGGAAAACGACAGACTTGGATCGTGTTATTAATTCTAACGATATCTGGTACTTGTACATTTTTTCAGTACCTTCGATACCATCGGTAATTTATTAGGTTGTCCGGAAAGTTTCTTTCGTTTCATAAGGAAACAACGAATGCACATTTTTTCTTTCATATTATTTTCTCGAATTACGTACTCATTCAATCAATTACGATTATACGTGATTCAATAAAATAATAGAAAAGGAAAAATGTCGTGCGTCTATTGTTTCCTTCTAAAACGAAAGAAACTTTCCGGACGATCTAATATATAGCATCGTTGTCTGCATTTTTAAACATTCGCGATGAAAATTCCACTTTTACCTCGTCTCCAGCTATAGAAACCACCTTCCATCGTTTTTAAGTTATTCCTTCGCTAACACTCAATCTACTCGTTTCTCGATCGTTCTTCCTCCAAGAAAAATCCGCGTTTCGCGAAAGCCCCGATCGGATCTCGATCCTGACACCGTGCGGCTGTCGTTCGATCCGGAGGAGCGTGTTGCTGGCTCGAAATGATCGTCGCCGGCCTTTGGGGAATCGGATCAGGTTTTACCACTGCCGTCAGTTCGGTTTTTACACGATGAGCAACGGATTGTCCACCGGCCTCTTTGCCTGGCACCCGATCCACGGACCACGGCTGATGCTCGGCCACGCAACCGCTGATCACGGCCGGGTCACGTATGAATTTTTTCGCGGAAACCGGTACGGCGGGTTCACCTCGATTTCGCGACGTTTCGGTGAAAGTCTCGCGTTGTTTGCTTTTTCGCGCCCGTTGTTCACTCGTTAACGAGACCACGCCGGAATTCCATCGGTTTCGTCGTTCAACGAACGACCATTGCACGATCCGAAAGCATTCTGCGCCAGTTAAAGAAAAAGATGGCCGAAAATTGTGCTTAGATCGTGAGTTTTTGCGTTTTATTCTTACAGCCACGTGCATTTCCTTGGGTTTAACTATAAAAGTCTATCGTTTCGAGATGTTTCGAAAAAAGTTTCCCAACGAGAAGTAAAGTCTAGCCAATCGACGTTATATAATGGGACGAAGAGGAAAATTCTGGAAAATAGTTCGAACGCTTGAACGAAGACGACATGGAACGTCGTCGAGTAAGGTTAAACCTTTCTCGTGGGCATAAAAACCAATGCAATCGCTTATAGTTTATACAGCCGTTAAACGAGCTTCCCTCGAATTATTTCTTAAGCCACTTAATTCCGAAACTGCACGACGAATAGAATTAACTCGCAATTTCAATTACCATAATGTAAAGTTACAAAACTATAAACGTCCGAGTTAATGCTAAAATCGTGGAATGCATTGCCATGTGCTTTCATACGGGTGTTTTTTCTTCTGTTTTTTTTTTTTTTTTTTCAGAGCCAACGTAAATGATTTTAATTTGACAAGCTCGAGTATACGGGTGGTTTTCGTGGAACTATTCGTAAAATATAGCGGGACTCGCGGAAATAATTGTACGCTTATAGAAACCTTTCGCGAATACGTTATGCGTATGATAAACGAAACGAGTATCGTGAGACACGACATCGTGAAATTTGAAAGCGATCAAGCGTTTGAATGCTTAAGAAAATATCGATCTTCCGTTCGAACTACAGCAGATACAATGTAGATCGTATCGAGTGTATATTTCAAAACGTTTAATCGCTCGCTGTTCAATTTATCTTCGCCTTAATGCGCGAAGCTGTCAATTTATTTCGTTTGTCAAACGTATAATCGTAGGTATAATATCTGGAGACGTATAATTACGTACTTGCACGAAGCTGGTAAATTGTTCCTTCGATTCTCGTACCTTTCAACTAGGTAAAAATTCGGTCGATTAATTACACTATCCCTTTACAATATCGAATCCAACGGATGGTCCGATCACCTGTTCGTTTTTTCGACGCGGAATGATCGTCCACGTGGATACGTATCTCTCATTAAATGACGTTAATTAAATGGAAAGTGTTTTTGACTCCGGTAATTTATTCTCACCGAACGTCTCACTTTTCACTGTTTCAGCACACGTCAATTTGAGTTAAATATGTGTGTCGCGCGCAAGCTTGCAACCGGCAGCACCGCTAACTTTGTGAACTTTTTTCTCAGCCGATAGATCTCCCTTTTCGTTTTCCAACCGCGTGTCCCTATTTTGAATAGCAAAAAGTACACGAATCGTCGATCGATATTACGATGTAACGTGTTAACGTACAATGTAACGTACAATATAATAAACAGCGATCGAGTCACTCGGAAATCAGACCGATAAACTTCGTCCAAGTTAGGAACCAACATTTTTCGAAAATCGAATCGATCGATTTATCTTCCTTCCGCGTGTCTCGGCCGATTGGCAATTATGTAATAGAATCCGGCTGATTTCCTTAAATACAACGCTTAATTTACACACTTCGCGATATTCAGGGCAGCGAATTCTTCGTAGCGAAATCGTTCGAACAGGTGACCCTCTGTCTCTATTTCGAGCCTCGTGTATTCCCGCGAATACGAGCGATAACCATCAGAATTTTACGAAACGCGTCGATCCCGATCTCGATTTCGCAACAACGTTCTTTGAAAATAAGGACACCGATGGTCGATTAACCGAAAGGGTGAGCCGACGCCGGTGTATCAGAGATCTCGCGATGAGTGTCCGCGACGTGGCGTGTGCAAACGACACGACAAACATCTTTATTCATTCAGCATGTCCAAGAAAATGTCGGCGCGTCTATTCGCAACAATCTAAAGCCACAAATCACAATTAACTCCGCGCGTCCTCGTCCGAATTTGAATTCTTCCTTATCCCAACGCGCGGGTATATTTAAACACAATTACCAGCAGCGAGCTGTCTCTAATCCGCCCAAATCACGAGCTTCTATCGAGAGAGATTAACGGCCTCGCACAGCCACCGAGAATTTCAGATTTTAACAGAGGCGCTGCTAAAAACGTTCGTTCTCGTAAACAATAAGAGAATGCAGCGAGTATGGAACGTAATCCATCGTGTACGGAGCTGTGAAATCTGGAATATTTAATTAGCGGCTGTGCATTGATACGATAATTATCGTACGAAAAGTAAATCTCTTATTTTAATCGTTGTAACATAATTTTTATCGCGCATCGAAGCTCTGCTTAATTTCCAGATTCTCCATGGCGTCTCTTCTACACATCGAGCATCTAGTTACGCGCTGTTTCCATCCATTTTCGTCCGCTAATTTTCTACTCTTCCGTACGCAGTTCTCGATACAAAGCAATACGAGTTAAAAGTTACCTTCGTTCGTAGAAAAAGATTGCGTAATTTATCCGACAACACGGAGAAATCCGATGGACAAGCGATTGTTCGTCGTGCAAATCGAAATCGAGCTGAAGAGAATGGAATCGAGGCGATCAGGAACGAAGCCAGGAATCGAAACGGAAGTCTCCCGGGATCTGTCGACGATATATAAACGATCGCAAGATTTCCAGGGTCTCGGTGGTTTTTGCCGGTCGTAAGTACTGCAAGTTTGTCGACGGACGTGTCCATCTGTCCATACGAATCTACAATTCAATGACTGGCTGCAAAAGGAACGCGTCCATGGTTTGTCACGAAGGACAGTTAGACGGTGTATAAAGAGTCCTGTGCGAGCGGGCTTCGACGCCGCCACTTCCTTCTTCTTCCTCTTCTTTCGCTCTCTCGTTTTCACCTCGTTTCCTCCGCTTCCTTTCGTCCTCCTTCCTTTCCTTTCCGTTCCTTTCCTTTCCTTTCCTTTCTCTTCCTTCCTTTCGACTCTCCTTTCCGCAGTGTCGCTTACGTAACCCAAATATTATTCCATTGGCCGGGCGACTGGATGACTGCCCGTGGAATTTCACCCTTCGACGAACGCTCGTCCATCTGGTCGACGATTTGCAATTCCGAACGGCCCGTTCGCCCCTCTGTCCCTCTATCCATTGAGCATAATTTTTTCGCCCACTTTCCCCCCTCTCTCTCTCTCTCTCTCTCTCTCGTCGCTTATTCTTCGGTTTTGGTACCGTTTTGTCCGAGTTGCCGATGCCAGGACGATGATTTCTGGATCGGTTGGACACAGAAGGAAGATGCAAGATTTCGATTCGTATTGGATCTCGTGGTTTACGTGTTACGGCGACAGAATTATAAAACAGACGTAAATAGCGCAGACGTTTGATTCCTAGGAGAAATCTAATCCATCGCCATGCACGATCCATCTCTATAATGAAAATAATGGAACAGCGATGGCCATTCGAACGTCTCGTGGAATCGTTTGGCGGATCGGCACGATCCCTTTGACGCGAGAAAAGCGAACAATGCGAGTAGTCGCGAGATCTCTCGTCCATTATAGACGAAGGGAAGGCTCCCGGAAGTGTGGCGAGATCGAATCGATAGCGAATAACCTGTTGCTAGCGGAGGACAAAGGAGAGTCGGATTGAGCGGCGGGAGAGGGGAAAAAAGTAGAGTCAACGGGTATCAGGAAGCCGGGGAGCCTTCGAACTGGCGCGGGAGCCACGATCTAGGACGATTTCAATACCGGATCGTTTCAATGCCGCGCGCGAACAATTGCTGGCGGCGACCTCGATCGGCAAATAACGATGAAAAATGCATCGGTTATCGAGAACGGCGTAGAGGTAACGTCTGACACCGATTCCGCAATCTCGATAGCGATTCTTTGAAGCGAGGATATTGCGAAGTAATTGTCTCGAGTATTCGATCAGCTTTGTAATTGCGAGCTAAGATCGTTTGGTCGTTGTGCAAGTTCGATAACGGCAAAACTCGATCGTCCGTTTGACAAAAGTCTATGGAGTTTTACCGAAGTAACGAGATAATTTAGGAATTTTTTTGCCAGTCCGTCGCAAGGTTCTCTGAGCGATTATCCATCGTTTGTTCCGATAACGGTGTAGTACCAGTCGTCGACGAGGTTGGTAGCTATTTTGAAACGAGTGGAAAGCTAGCGAAGCGTGAAAAGCCAAATCGCTGACAATTCTTGATTAATTCTCGAAAACGGCCGGGCGACAAATTTTTGGCTGGACACGATTCATCGGTCGGTCGCCAAATTCTTCACGTGCTTGGGCCGCTGTTCGCTCGAAATTCACCGACAACGTACCGTAAGAGAGTCGTTGCCGAAATAACGACGTCGGCGCTGTCAGCGATTCTGTCGCCTAAAAATCTCTGTTATGTCGTCTCGCGTGTAAAAGAATTTCGTCTAATTGAGAAACAATTTTGTTTCCATTCTAGCTGAATACTCGTTAGAAACTCGAGCGATCGTGTCGTTACTGTTATCGTTTAACGATTCCATCCTTAACCAATGCACGTGATGTATTCCACGTTACAGAAAGCTGTACAGTATGGAAATAATTTATTTTATATTACTTTGGCGGAGAAACATTAGCGCATTGTAGAATCAGCGATCGTGTCGGGCTCAGGACGCGGAGCAATTAATTAGGAATTGTTTCTGCGATATCTGTGAATCTGATCTGGATGTAAAGGGGCGACCATCGTTCAGTCGGGATCTCTTTGATACGTCAGCTGTCGCGCAGGACCAGTTCTACTGGTCGAGTCTTTGCCTACCGGTTCAAATAATATTCCTCTGCGTAGCGCGTGTCATTGCGCGGTAGTTGGTAGATCGTTTGAAAATTAATAAAATCCATTCGGTCTCTACTCGAATCGTCGGTTAAAACACCATCAGAAATCAGCGAGGAAATTAATTGAAGACGATGAACCCTGGAGAAAAGAAAACGGACGACCGATCGATTTAGCTTCGTTAGTCATACACGTATATCGAAACAGTAGAGAATAAACGAAAAAGCTCATCTTCTACCTAAGTATCGTTGTACTAAATGTTTCACTTCGATCCATACGTAATAATATTAAATATATCCACACACGTAACAGACTTGTGCAATCATTAGAAAATTTCTCTCCTTGCACGGTGTTCTCCGAAAATCTCTTCCATAATTTCCCGACAATTCCGATAATTTCGTTTTTATTTCGCTTACGTGGACGCTTGCACTTTTACGCTATTTTCCTCGCTACGCCTTGCACGCCCGTACATCGAACTGCTTGTCGCGGACAGACAGCCGCGATGTTGGGTTTCTTTCGCGAAACCCGGTTTCCATCGATACCGATGCTCGCGATGATCACGTCACACGCGAAAAGATTCCGCCGCGGCAAAAACGCGTTTCGATCGGTGGATTCCGAGAGATGAGCATACTCGTGGAAGTTGTCGCGCGGTCCGCCACCCCTAATACCTCTAGAAACGAGCTAAAAACCGCGCCGCGGTATAACGAGGACGTGGTTGGAACAATCCGGCGGCAAAAAGAGCAGCAAAGGGTCGCAGGGAAACAGCGAAGTAGCGGAGAGGGGGGGGGGCAGTTAATTGCAGCGAGAGATGCACTTCACGGTCGCGGTCTACGTTATTTACGACTAGCTCGGTTTCCATGGCCGCTTTCCAGCCTGCGGTTTGCACGCTCGTTTGCAGCGGCAGAACGCGCGGCCAACGCGACCGACTGTCCAGCGTCGGCTAAACGCGCCTAATTCCTCATCGATATCGAAAGAACGGAGTGTGCAGGGTATGCGTGGTAAGTGGCGAATTAATAAACGCCGTCCAAAGCTCGTAAGAGCCAAGGCAGCAGTCCTCTGGATGTATCCGGAGGACTTGCGCGGTAGCACACCGATAAGCCTCCATTACTGAAATACCGACTGTTTAACCCCGCGCAACTCCACGGTCCCTGTGCAATTCCTCTGGCTCTGCCTCTATGCACATCCCTCTTTCTCTATCATTCTTAAAGCCTGTGCAGCTTCCCTCCTACCGCATCTTGCGTTTCTTCCTCGCTCGCGTCCCTGCCGCCTCTGTGCATCCTTCGTATCCGAGCTTTATCTGTTTCTCTTGTAAAACGTCTGCACGCGGTAGCGTAAAGCCGCTCGCCTGGCATCCGATTAATTAATGGCCCGCGGAAAAGTCGGGAAAGTTATTAACCCTTCCGTTGGCCGGTATCTCAGGCTACCAGATTGCGGTCCGGCAAGAGCACAGATCCAGAGAGAACCGCGGCAGCGAAAGAACCGCTTTCTTTTCCCTGCCTTTTCCATGATTTATTCTTGGACGTAGCCGACCAGCCTGGGCCCATGGAATCCGCCGGTGTGCTTTTCGCGCGAAAATACTTGGCCGCCGAGGTTCCAGCCTTTTTTCCATTCTCTTTCGACGCTGAGGATTCTTTTTCCGCCGGACCAAGCCGAACCACTTCCCTCCACCTCTGTCTTGCTAAGCGGACGCCGATCGCGCATCTGGCATCGCGCTGGTTCCCGCTTCCGTGGAATTCTCACGTGGCTCGCTCGATAACGCCGGATACTTCTGTGCGTGTCGCATTCGGTTTGATAATGCGACGAACGAGAATGTCGCGGACTTGTTAACGGACAAATTAGGATTGCCGGCGGTACAAGATTTTCTTGGGAACTTGGAAGATTTTTCGTTAAGCCACGACGTAGGTACGGAAATAATTTATTTATCTACGTCTCTTGTACGAACCAAGTATCAGGAGTAAAACTTACGTCGGTAAATTCTCTCGTGGAATCGTTTACCTTTAATTGCAAGTTATGCGAATTTGTCGAAGATTTTTATAATTCCTGTTGCCTCGTTCTCCGAATACAGAATAGCCTCGATAGATCGATCGATCGAACGGACATTGGTGGAAAAAACATTTGAAAGTCGGTCCTTAATTTGCTTCGCTTTCGCTCGTTCACTGCAAAATTACGAGCGTACACCCTTGACTCGCGCGAGCTTTCGCCAATTAGAAATAAGACGCCAGCAATAACGCTGTCAACTTATTTGATTCTTTATCCGAGTTACAGTTCATCGGCTAACCCGGTTATGTGACAGCGATTCTTATTAAAGGCATTTTTCATCTGTGGCGAAAAACTAGTTTCAGGAACGAGCGTCGTGCGATTACTCATGCAACGTGATTATTCCGTATTCACGATGCTCGTTACCGTTTCCAAGAAAATGAATTGGTAATTGTAATCGCGAAGCGAGCGAATTTATTTGAAAGCCGAATAACCGTCTGTCGATGCTTCTATAATTAATTTCTCATTTTTAAAAGAAAAGCAGCCTGCGGAAGTTTATTAATAGCCGTTGTTCAGGCTGGGGTTAATTAAATGCCAGTCTCTCGTAAACAGAACTCAAAATATTGCCTATCGCCGGACTCCATAAACGAGCATACTCCCTCGGGTTCCGCACAGGGTCGCATAATCTTTATACCGCGTTAAAATTCTTATCATACATTCCGCGTCCACAACGGTCTTGCGTACGGTTTTATCACTGTCATCTGAAAAATAAACTCGGTACATCGATTTTCTTTTCGCTTGATCGCCAACGGTGTAAAGAAAGCAATTCGATGCGCCAGGATCCAAAGACAGTCGCAATATACAGTCACGTAATTAGAACGACGACGATTCGCAGGAGCAAGATTATGCGAGGAAATTACACTCCACGTAAATCATTGAAATTTCTACTTCAATTTTCAATCAAACATTCGATCAAACACACCGTATTCGAGGAAACTTCGTCGATATCTATTTCCGCTCCTGTCCACTTGTTTTTGTCCCCAACTGCGTACGATCTGCAGCCAGTGCCTCGATTGAAAAATAAACTCGGTACATCGATTTTCTTTTCGCTTGATCGCCAACGGTGTAAGACAGTCGCAATATACAGTTACGTAATTAGAACGACGACGACTCGCAGGAGCAAGATTATGCGAGGAGGTTACACTCCACGTAAATCATTGAAATTTCTACTTCAATTTTCAATCAAACATTCAATCAAACACACCGTATTCGAGGAAACTTCGTCGATATCTATTTCCACTTGTTTCTGTCCCCAACTGCGTACGATCTGCAGCCAGTGCCTCGATTGAAAAATAAATTCGGTACATCGATTTTCTTTTCGCTTGATCGCCAACGGTGTAAGACAGTCGCAATATACAGTTACGTAATTAGAACGACGACGACTCGCAGGAGCAAGATTATGCGAGGAGGTTACACTCCGTGTAAATCATTGAAATTTCTACTTGAATTTTTGCGTAAACACGCGGTATTCGAGGAAACTTCGTCGATATCTATTTCCACTTGTTTCTGTCCCCAACTGCGTACGATCTGCAGCCAGTGCCTCGATTGAAAAATAAACTCGGTACATCGATTTTCTTTTCGCTTGATCGCCAACGGTGTAAGACAGTCGCAATATACAGTTACGTAATTAGAACGACGACGACTCGCAGGAGCAAGATTATGCGAGGAGATTACACTCCACGTAAATCATTGAAATTTCTACTTCAATTTTTGCGTAAACACGCCGCAATTCGAGGAAACTTCGTCGATATCTATTTCCACTTGTTTCTGTCCCCAACTGCGTACGATCTGCAGCCAGTGCCTCGATTTCAAACTTATCGAAACTATTCACGAATAAACGGCCGTTATTTAGCCCTGACGTAGCATCAAAGTCTGAAAGCCTCCCCTGGTTACGCCATTGCATATCTGGCTGTCGCGGGTGCATCAGCATGCACACTATTGCTGCACACGCTCGCAACCGTGGCTGGTTGCGACGTGTAGGCTGTCCAGCAGGTATGATTTGTCGCATCGCCGGCCAGCTGCTGCCCTCGTGTTCTCCCGGACTTTCCGAAGAAACCCATTTAGCCCGGCAAAAATATTTCTATCGGGCTGGTCCGTGGCTCGCGCGCCTCGTGTGCGATGCGCAATAAGCGGTGTGCACCACGAGCACGTTCCATCCGGTGCGGCGAAAAAATCATGCGCGCGTCCCATGCGCGTCCTGCGTCTTTTTGCCGGTCGATGATGCATGCGCGCGTACGATGGATTGATAGGGAACCCGTTGCTCCCGCTGCATTATCGACTCGGCGAATATGGTAATAGCCATAAAGGGAGAAACGAAGAGAAAACGGCGAATTGAGTTGGTTTCTGATTGTTAGGATTCTGTTTCTTCGAACGTACCGCTTTTTTTTATCGTCAGATTCAAACGATTCAAACGATGCCAATTTATTAGGACACCGCGTCACGCGGAATTTCCAGCCTTGCGATACGAATTGCAACAACAAATTGGACGCCGCGGTCGAAAAGACTCGATAAATCGACCGCGCGTCACTTTTCCGTAAATATACTTTTCTTTGAAAAGAAATAAATTCGAAGGAGGCATTGTTCCGCGCTACTTGCGCAAAGACGCAGCGGTGCCACGGCTATGAATCAAGCTGTCAATTCGCGTGGACCGATGCGTTGGATAAAAAGAATTTCTCGGAGCAGTGTTGGCCGTGCGTCACGGATCGTCGTTCGGAAACGCAGTTTCTCTCGAATTCGCTAAGAATAACGGGCTTGTTCGCAATCATTTGGTCCCATCGATGGCCGGTCCGTTGTCCCGCGGTGACAGCTCATCCTCCGAAAGTGATTTATACCGACATCGCTACTTACTGGTTAACTTATGGTGTTTACCAATTCAATTAGAGGTACGCTGTGGCTCTCTTAGGGCGAGATACATTTGTTTCAACATTAATTTACCGAAACGCCCCGCTGTCATAACAAAACTATAATAAACCGTCGGTCGGTTTGGCTCTCGGCCAGGGAGGGACCAACCGCTTTTTCAGGGTTCATAAAATTCGTCCGAAACGTTTCGAACGACGTCATTGTTTCCTCGTCGTTGCTTCCATCCGATGCCAGTTATAAATCTCGAGCTGATAATGCTGCAGTCGCTTCGTTCATTTTCACACGATCGAACCTGTTTCGCGTTTCGAAAACGTTTTACCAAGTTGTTGTGAGATCTTCTCGATGGATTTATAGAGTTTATCGTAAAGGCTGGAAGATCCTACTTTTCTATATCGAAAATTGGTTTTCTAATGGACGTGTGATTTACAGACGGAATACATTTCAGCTTTGAAACTTTATCGCGCGCTTTTAGTACCATAGAGATTAAGTATTTTTATCGATTCTTGTCTATAACTATAGATAAATATATATATTTTCTTCCAAACTATTCTTTCGAACTATTTTCACTGTATCGCGAAGAATCCTTCGTCGTGCGTTAAATTAAGTCGCAAACTTTCGCGTATACTCTATCGCTCGCCGAATCTTGAAAATCGAACGAACGAAACTCGGCTCGGCTTCCATTTGAAATTCGATTTTTACCGAGTTTGTGCTACCCGACCGATCGTTACTTAATTCGCGTAGAACCGAATTAGCGCGCCACCGTTCGTCGGATTTAGAGCGAAGCGCCGTTGTTATTTTTCCAGCGCGAGTCGCGCGAGCGGGGCAAAGCGCGTCGTGCCGGGAATGTCGAGAAAAACGAAAGAAAACGCGCGAAAGCACGCGGCGATTTTCGACTCGGCGCTAAAGCACAATGCCTGCGAATTCTTCGCGGGTACGACGCCGACGAGCGCTCAGCGTCTCTATATTTACGGGCGAGAAAGTGACTGGTCCGGTGGCTCGACTGATTCACCATCGAGATACGGGTTAAATTCGATTGTTCCTTCGTTCTATCGTCACCTGTCTAATTTAACGCGTTTCTTGTTAGGTCGATCTTTGACGACTTTCCGTTCGTAGCAGTAGAACCGGCTGCGCAACAGCGTCGAGACAAACGAGCGTGATACGGAAGAAAGATAGCGAAAATTCGCAACACCAAGCGTACTCGATGAAAGAACAACAGCGTAAAATATGCGAAGGTTTCTCATAGCCGGCCATGTTGTCAGCGCGTTAAATTAAAGTTCCACTGGATTTTATCAACGACAATCACACTTCAAAGACACTTTTCCAACATTTATCAACGTAATCTCGCAAGAAATCCAGCTCTTTCCACCTACTCCCCTCCAGCGTCTCTTTTTTCGCTCGCAAGTCACAGTGAAATAGATTCGTTAGAAAGAAAGGCAAAGAGCTGCGTGTCTAACGGTCGCGCGCCTCGCTACCCGGAGAAACGGATCTCCTTATTTTTCTTGCGCGGCCCCGTAACCGGCGCAGAAAGTATAAGTTATAGCGACGAGAGTGAACTCTCGCTGTAAAATATATACAGCGGCCAGTGGTCATTAAGAGAGTCATTTGTAAGCAGTTGTAACCGCGCGTCGAGTGCTTTACGATAGCCGAGCTGTATTTTATGCCGACAAGAGGTGCACGTCGGTAACGCGAGCTCATAATGAGACTAGCTTTTATAGAGTCCAATGGTTTTTCTCGGGTTTCCCGTGCACACGGCCCGAAAGTCACGTCGATCCGTTCGATCGAGACCGGAAGCCGCAAGAACCCGTCTCCGTGTCGATAGAAGCGTGTCGATTTTCCAGACGTTGCGGGGCATCTACGAACGTCGGAGAAAGTTCCGCGACTTCCACCCTGTGGCTCGCCAACTTTCGTGAACGCCGCTATCTCCTTTCTCATTGTCAGTTCTTTGTTCTATCTTCGATTCGGATGGTAACTTCAGAATCAGAGTTCTTTTGCTAGGCATGTATTTGATAAAGTAGGTACTTAGGGTAAGTGCAGATGCCTGCGTCCTCGTATCTTTCAATTAAGCGTCTCGTTTCATCAGGTTCGATGTTTTCTCGTCGGGTTTGTACGTTTTAGTCTTGGTTTATGAAACGGTAAGTAAACCGTGTACGCGCTTCTTGAACATTTTCGCGTTTCGTATCTCTTGAAAAAAAATCTATACAGAAATACGTATTATTGGTATTGAAAAATAAAAAGAATTTTCCTCTTGCAACGCGTTAACAGACATTATCGGCTGTAATTAATGGAGCTGCGATTACCATGATTATTCTCATCGTCGCAAAAAGAAAAAGAGAGAAAAGAAACGAGTTCTCGAATGTGCCTGCGGGTAAAATCGAATCAAGGCCTCATTAGGCAAGCAACGAAAGGAACGGGGCGCAACAAAAACGATTCGTCGACGATACGTTGACACCGCTGTTACGCAACGGTGTAAATCGGCACGAGCGACACCGCGTGCTTCCTCATTAACCGGCGCGAAAGTAAATCGCGAAACGGCCAGCCAGACGACGATTTATAAGGAATTTCGGGATTCGAGATTAGAAGAGATGCCGTTGCAGCCGATGAATCACTCGCAGTTCGCGGGCTGCGATTCCTGGCATTCAAAAGAGGCGTTAAGTGATTAAACGACTAGTTGTCATCGGTGACATTAACATATTGCGTTCCCCGCGGCCGCAGTTAATGACTTGTATCCAAACTACCGGCTGTCATGTAGAAAAGAATTATATATGACGGGGACGACAGTGGAAAGTGATCTTTCTGGCTGTGAACGAGATAAGAGATAGAACCGAATCTCTGCCGAGCACGATGCGCTTTGCGCGTATCCGCGCACCGTTTATCCGTCCTGCGCTCTGCGCTTCTTCTTCTACGCGTTCGGTGTTTCTTTGTTAATTTAACGCTCCATTTACTACATCTATTTTTAATACACCGGTTGAATGACGCAACGAGAAAGGAAACGATATTTGTAACAGAGAAATCGATGTTTCTATTAGTGATCGATTATGAAGAAATTTTCGAACAGAGAAGAACGGAATAGCGCGGGGGAAAAATAACGAAGAATAACGAAGAAGGGACAGCGCGACGAAGAAATAGGTAAAAGGAGGATAAAGGAGAAGGATGAACCTAGAACGGAAGAGGTTCTCGTGGACGAGAATCGACCTTCGAAACACGGAGAAAGCTCGCCACGTAAAGATCTACGGATAACAGGATATAAATGAGTCTTCGAGAGGTCCGAGGGCAAATATAGACCAGCGTGTTAGCAAGAGGTAGTGGCCTGAAATGGGACCGAATGGCACCAGTATGGAAATGCGATCGGCTTTTAAACGTCGAACCGCGCTCAGCTATGTTAATTCCGTACGTGTTACTCGAGGTGTAGCTTCTGTTTATCTTCGAATCTACCCAATGTAGCTTAACGAACGCCGGGGACCACCTACGTATAACCAAAGTCTAGCTGCTATTTTTTCTATCCAAGTTGTACAGTTTTTTTTTCCTTTTTTTTTCTCATTGATGAAACCGTGACAATCGTTTTACCGAAGATATTAGATCGATAGGAAAGCTTTTTCGAGGATTTTCATAAATTCCAGCAATCCGCTAATTGAGATGTCTGTATATTTTAATTGTTGAAACATGGAACATTAAGAGGCGGATAATTTATCTGGTAATATCAACTGCTGTTGAAAATTTAATCAATTTGATTGCTCCGCGATACAAAAGCGTCTACGATTTAAAAGGTACTCGATATCGATGTATGTTTTCATGACCAGGGTATGTTAATTTCAAATCAGACGAAAGTAGAGTTTATTAACGTCGTTTGATTTAATCGTATCGATCGATGGTTCTCTTGATGTGCAAATGGATATATTTTCCATAAAGTTCTACGTGGAAGAGAAATCTTTTTTGGTTGTAGCATGGCGAAGTAAGATATAATTGTTTTATGGAAATAGGATGTCTTACGCTTAAAATTAGTTGAAATTCCGGTCCTAAAGCGTAGTGATCGGTGTAAGACGTAGGATTACAATCGCAAAACATATTTATTGTTTGCCGCGTCCTGGATTTCTCACGCTACGGAGCATGTGAATCGAGATCTTCGTAAACGAAGTTGCTACGATTAATAATTCTAACTCTTTTCACAGGTTGAACATCCCTAAGTATTCTATATCTTAATGAAACGATTAAATTTATCTATCACGGTAAAACATTGTAACAAGTTTTCCTAATATTAACGTTCCTCATCGAATCTACCATAAAAATCTAATTGAAAGTCGTCAACCGTATGTTCGTACTTATTCCCAGGTTCGTTTAATTTCATGAAATTTGCCCTCTTCTCTCTTTTCTTCTTTCGTATACTGGCGACGATAAAAGGCAAATTCATCGCATCCTATTAGAGCTCTCGTAGCGGGAACCGTTTGAATTGCAAAGAATTAAATTCACCGTGGAATATGAACGGCAAATAAAAACACCCCCTGCTTTGCCAATTACGTACATGTACGCACAGTTCGAGTTGGTCCGAGTAAAATATCACTCGCGTGACTGTTCAACGTATACGTATATTGCAAGTATTCTCATATGTATTCGAGTTCTACAGCAGGGAATCTCGGTGCGTATCAATTCCAGGGATTATACACGTGTGAAATTTCTCAGACATCTTTGTGCCCTCCGTTGTCACGCGTATTTATGCCTCTCCTTTTATTTTCCGCTCTTGCGAACGAACGCTCGATCGGAATCGCCCTGTAGACAAAATCAATAGCGATGGCAAGACGTAGTTGGAGAAACCGTTCGAAACGAAAGCCGAGAGTACAAAAGGAACGTTTGGTGACTGGTGAAAAATTCTCCGCCGAATATCTTATCCGTGTTCGGTCGTGACGGTCGATTTAATCTTTTTAATTGAAATACGACAGGAAAACATCACGTCGAAAGCGATTGGAAAGTAGGAAATATACTTTATTCGGGCTGTTGTTGAAATTTATCGAAGCAAAGATGCTCGCCGCAGGGTTCCCCGAATTCCACGAAGGCGCTGTTGCTTCGAAAGCCGGGATGTTCGCGTTGATTAAGCGACGACACAAACGAACCGATCGATCGAAGGGAAACTTCGTAGTCGAGATTCGAGATCGCGGAAGGCGAGAAGCCTGTATGAACTTAATTTGATAGAAGCCGTGGCGTCTGCATAAAACGAGCTAATATAGAGCACAGCCTCCCTCGAGCCAGACATTTTGCACGGTTCTCTAGTTTCCTGGGGTTAATAAAGACACCTTTGTGCGTGCCGCGGCACGGGCACACGCGTTCGCTTCTCTCGAACCGTTTGCACTCTGGGATCGCGATTAAGGGATCGTGCGTGATCATCGCTTCAATTGAGAACATCACCTGTGAAGTGGTTCTCTCGAATTTCACGCAAATCTTCCGTGCGCGCGTCTTTCGCCGGGAAAATAATTCAAAGGTGCGCTTAGTCGGATTAGAGATGCTTACGACGTGAAATTGTAAAACTCGCTCGAACATTGGCTCGAATGAAAAACAGCGGAACCGCTCGAGCAAGAAATTCGACAACCGCCAGAATAACTTGGGAAGTACTCGTGAATAACTACGAACAATTTGGTTATAATGGCAATATTAAAATAATAAAATATAATTATAATTATAAATTAAAATATACATGGTTGGTTGAATCACTTAAAATAACCGAAACTGGAAATCACAAACTGGCCTGTTGTATTAGGTTGTCAGGAAAGTTTCTTTCGTTTTATAAGGAAACGATAGACGCACGACGTTTTTCCTTTTCTATTATTTTACTGCATCACGTATGATTCATTTTCTTTCGTTTCTGTTATTACGATCATACGTAATTCGATAAAATAATATTTTTGTTTTATTTGGACGTAATTTTACAATCAATTCAATAAGAATTATCGGTAAATTCTTCTGGCGTGGTACTATGTCATGATTAATAAGAGTTTATTGCGTGTTTTTTTCTTAAATCTAGAGGGTAATGTCTCTTTAGCCTGCGGATCTCAATAAAATGATATGAAAGAAAAAATGTCGCGCATCCGTTGTTTCTTTATAAAACGAAAGAAACTTTCCGGACAAGCTAACGCAAATCTTCGTAAGAAATCTTCCGATAATTTTCCAACGCACCAAGTTACTCTTTCCTTCCACGAATAAGAGAAACCAGCGGTGATCGTTGTTGCGCAAATGTCTGTCGATGAAATCAAAGCAACGGAACGTCTGGAAAGTTGAGCGATCCTCTGGCGATGCAGCTCGCTGATCAAAGGGGTGTCGTGAAAAAGCGAAGTTTCGGGGCGACGGTGCCAGCATCTGTTTTTCATTGGACCGGCAGCTAGTCGCGAATTCTTCGCGTTTTCGCCATTTCGTTTGGCGAATCCCGTCGGCGAAGGAAGATTCCGAAAGCTCGTCGAGAATGTCCTCTCATTAATAAGAGCGCGACGCGACACGTTATCGAGACGGTCAAACAGATGCGTTCACCTCGCGTTGCTTGCCAAAGCTGGCCAGAACTCGAGACTTGCGTGGAATGCACGAATCCGGCATACTTTCATCAATTTCGCGCGTCTGATGAGGCCACGCGCAGCTATTTCATTGACGACTCGAGCGGATAAGCTTTAACCGGCGGACCGAGCGTTCACACGGAAGCTTCGTTATCGCCAACTACGATAACGCGTCCATCGATGTTGGTGAAGACTCCGGTGCTCGTTCAGTGTACGTCGAGTTTCCCTGGTTCAGCTGCGACAGCAGTAGTTCACAGTACGTTCGTGTTCTCTTCCTGTAACAAAATTGATAGAAGAAATTGTGACTCGAAGCTACGCGTCCTAATTGGAATAAAGAAACGTCAATGAGCTTTTTAATTTCCTGTAGCTTCGTGTAAAGAGAGAAACGGAGGGAGATTGTTACACGTAGTCACGTATTTAGAAATTGTTATAATAAAATTAAACGTTCAAAGAGAAGGTACCAAATGTAAAGTTAAATATTTCGAAGAAAGATTTTGGCTGTAGAATTAGGTACACGACTGTGCGATAAATAGAGGTTGTTAAGGAAGTAAACAATGGACCTTGCGGCAAAGTTCATGAAAGAAGGTGGCGTAAATCGTACGGGCAGCTAATTTTTAAACAAAGCCTTAATTTCGCAGCTTCATAATATCGTTGCTTACCGGTTATTACTCGTCGGGATAATAAATGATTATTACGTCGAGGAGGAAGGAGAAGTTGGGGGATGGAGTGGAAGCAGGGTCGAGGAAGAATTCTTTGATGTTTTCTCGCTCGACCTGCTTCAAGCGGAGCGACAAATTCTTCGATATTCAAGCGATGAAAAGGTCCTTCTTGCGGGGCTTCTTCACGGTTTTCATTGTAATATGTGCGGATTACAGTGTGGTGAATTAACGCAGAATGATCGATGCTTGTCGCGTTCTTCGAAGCAATTTCTTATTAATTATACATTTATTAAAGCAAATTAATTCACCTATATAGTCGCCGCATGTATAATTGAAAAATGTTGCGATAAAGTAGTTAATTACGGAATTAATAGAATATTTGTGCGCAGCGAAGATGTAGCGATTGTTAGTCATCGATAAGATTTTACGCGGTTCGAATTAAGTACGAAGCGTGTAACACGCGAAAGCAGCGCGTGCCTCGCTTCGCATAGAGTTAGAAGTGATAAGGCCTCTTTATCAAGGTTAAATAGCGTGTAAATGGAAACGGCGAGTTATACAATTAGACTTAGCTTTAGATAAGTATGACGAACGAGAAAATAGAACGAAATAGATCGTTTGGATTTTTAAAAATATAAATCCAATTAAAACAACGCTCTGTGTTCGCCTAAGTATCTGGACCAAAGACACTCGTTTCTCTTCGTACGGTACGTTTAACCACATTTATATTCTAAAACGCGCGACAAAAGTAAATGAAGTGTATTTCGTCGAAAAGAAGCCAGTGTGCTGATATTTCCGAGCGGTAGTGTAAGTGTTATACAAGTTGCTATCGGTCGTGGTCGAAAGAAGCGAAAGAAGACGTCAACGGGCGCAACAAAGGCAGGCGGAAGATCGGATCGAAGGGGAATCGAGATAATTCCATTTCAGTACATCACACACGGCGGAACGGTGTTGAATCGGAAACGGGGAATCCGCATCGACGATCGCGATCGTCAGGCGTGCACGGTCGCCGCTTACTTATTTCTTCGCAAATATGCCGGGCTAGCGTTCTCCTGCTTGATGAGTGCGCAAAGAGGATAACGAAGGCCGTAAACCTTTCCAGTGGCTCTGCATGCGATTTCTGATTCGCTTCCACGATCGACTAAACGACCGGGCGACGTCTTATTTGCGCTTTCGCATCCTTTTCGTCTCTTCTCTCTCTCTCTCTCTCTCTCTCTCTCTCTCTCTCTCTGTTTCTTGCATCGTTTTCTTTTTCTTCTTTCTTTCTCGCTCTTCTTGCTCGATGCTCGACGCGGTACATTTGTCCTCGACCGTACAATGGTTCACCGCGATTTCCGCGATAGCCGACAGCTTTACGGTCATCTCGTCTCAGAAGAAAACGTATGCTAATTCGTCGACGGGTCTGATTTCTCGCGCTTTAAAGGTCTGAGATAGGACGGTGGCCTTTGATGTGGATCGTTATTAAAGTTAAATTATTACCGCTTCTTACATTAACATCAACGCGTTTCCATTTGTATAAGTAATTTCTAGCGTTTCGCAATCATCGCGGCGGTAATTAAATTACGCGTATTGCGTAAAATGGCACAGTCTCTGATTAACAAATCCCTCAATTTCTTATTATCAAGATCTTATAACAGGTTTCTTTAAAAACACCTCCTACAGATAGCTTAATAATTATTTAATTGTAAGACATTTATCTCCGCGCCAGGAGAAAGGATTTCTGCAAGGTTTGCGAAATCGCGCGAAAAATGAAAAAAAAAACATCTGCGTTGAAAGGTTATAATTGATTAATTAGTTAGTTTTATGGGAAAGCCTATATATTCTTACAATCGATTTACGCACTCGCTCTGACACGTCCTTTACGAAACATTAACAAGCAAATTGCGATATACGCGTAGAAATATTGGACAAACAGAATTTGTTCGTTGGAGAAATAATTTTATTTACGTAAAACGCGTAAAAGAAGCGAAAAGTAAAACTTCCTGACAAGAAGAAGCAGCTGGCTCGACCAATCTGGAACAAGCACTGCTTAATTCTACCCCGAAGCGAGCGATTTTTATTCACGAGGCGGAGCGCGCTTCCGGTCTGGTCGCGGCTTTCTGTCTACTGCCGTTTCCGGCAGCGGAGAACAACTCTCCCGGAGGAAATAATTTCATCAAAAAGTCGCGTCGAGCGTGGAAGAAAGCCGCGCTCGGCCATGCTTCTCCGGTTCGCGCAAGCGCGTTTACGCCGCCGTAATTGCCAGAGGTATAATTGCAGTCCCCTTTGTTTCTTCAATTACGCGAGTTTTATAAACGAGCGGCGCGAGAGATACGCGAGGGGACTGTCGAGGAATTTTTATGAAATGGCTTCTGTTCTCGGCGGCGTTGTCATCGTTTGCCCGTGGACTCCACCTACGCAGCCACCACCGAAAAACGAGGTAATTTTCCTCGCGTCTATTCGCGATATTTCGATAATCTTCTTTTTTTTAAATTTATATCATTTTGCATTTTTTTTTTTTTTTTTTTTAATGTTCCTGATCAAGTTAGAATTAAATCTAGCTAAATGTATGTACGCATATGTCCAACATCGATCGAATGGGTAATTTTTCCTGAAAACACCTCTTTAAAAACGCATTCGTAATACTCATTTTGCAATTCTGTTGGAAATTTTAAACGTTGCGGGCGTCATCGCTCGTAGAAGTAACTTATCTTTCGCAATGCATCAACGTCAACGTAGGTTTTATCGGGTCCTGCGTGCCCTTTGCAAATTATTATCGCTATCATCGAATCTCGGTTGAACGTAACGCTCATTGCGTAGGTGCGATGACGAATTACAACTTCCTAATCTCTACTCAAATCTGCATACTTCATACTTCCGAGCAGTCGTTGTACTCGCGAAAGCCACGCTTCGGAAACCTTTTCTTCTCCGATTCATTTACAATCGTAGCTGACGCAAAATAAATGTTACAAAAGTGACAAATGAACGTTGGAAATACGCGAGTTAAACTCTGTACTGTGCAAGCTTCCAGGAAGTAAATACGGTCATAGTATATCTCTGTAGTCGTTTGAGATCGATTTTTTTTTTAATGTTCTATTGATAATTATTGCAAAATACTACATATATGGTATTTTAGCATCCTATGCTTGTGTAAAAATGATTTTTAAAAGAAAAAAAAATTTTCGCTGCGGACAGGATTCGAACCTGTGCGGGTAGTACCCAATGGATTTCAAGTCCATCTCCTTAACCGCTCGGACACCGCAGCTCTGTTGGTTGCGTAGTTACATACGTCACTAAAGGTGAATAGAACGCAAAGGGGTGTTTGTAAATATTTTACTACAGATGAAAGATAAATTAACGTAATAGGTGATAATAAAAAAAAACATTAGTAAAAATTGCGTAATAGACGTAAATAGATTGTATCGAACTAAGAAATAAGGATAAAGCAAAGAGAAAAAAGAAATCTTGTAATGCTTTATAAAGCGAACGTAAGAATCTGAACATTATTTCTTATCATCGTGACAAAGTAATACTATCGAAACATTTCGTAGAAATCAGTAATTCTACGAATCTGAAACATTAGAACGCTTTTCGCTACAATTTACACCAAAATAGTTTCTTCTTTGCTTTCGCCGTCGACTGAAGGAACCACGAAATCACACGATTGTCAACGTGTTAATTAAAATTCTACGAATCTGAAAGATTAGAACGCTTTTCGCTACAATTTGCACGAAAATAGTTATTTCTTTGCTTTCGCCGCCAATTGAAGGAACCACAAAATCACACGATTGCCAACGTGTTAATTAAGCTTCAATTAATAGAGTCCGGCAAGTTTCTTTCACGACGCCGCTGCTACTTGGGTAAGAATTTCAATTAGCCGAGGAAACGATCGAACTAAGACAATTACAAGGGAACAGGGTCGCATTTCCGGGTTTTAACGAATGAACTGCAGATTAATTAAACTCGCTTCTCTCTCTTTCTTTCCTCCAAGGTTCTGAGGAAAGCGGCACATTGCGACCGTATTAACGATAATTGAGTCATCTCACGGTTGTTTAATTGCGATCGTTAACAGAATGATATCGGGCTTCGTGTGTAGCCTTGGTCTTAAAGTGAAAAGGAAAAAGAGAAATTGTGATTTTCACGACCGTTATTCTCCACTCGTGTCGCTCGCAATTAACCATTTTCAAGAATGATAAGAAAGGACACGCAGGAACATCAGTGAACGATTAATTTAACCGTTAATTACCAGATACATCGACGTTACTCCTTTTAACGTGTCGTATTCGCTGTAACATCTCAGTAATATCTTTATTTGCTACTTTATGAAATAATATTGCTCAGTGTCCACATACATCGAAGATTTTTTCTAGATTCTTTTTTTTTGTGAATATTCGTAAAATTTACTGTATATCGTTTCAGTCTTTTCAATCTGCACTTTAATTTGTATCTAGTTTGATCTCTAATTGAAAATTTCTCGTTCTGCGATCGTGGATCGAAGGCCGGTCTTTCACTTGTGACATGAAATATCATTTTCATTCTCTTTCGTTTTCACCTCGTTATTCCTGGCCATTAATGGCATAAATTTTTAACTTAAACAATTAATCTTATCTTTACGGACGTCAAACAATTGGAAACATCGTTAATTTGTAAAAAAGTCTTTAATTTATAAGACTTCGTTCGATATACAACCTCTTCGCTTATTTACATTTCAGCATCGCGATAACTGCAAAAAAATTACCCACTCTTTCACAAACAAAGCTATATAGCACACGTATACGAAATTCTTCTTACGATGCAGCCCCCGATTCTGCAATATCATTGCGCATTCACTTATAACAACATTAAGCTCATTAATATCATCAACAGAAGCAATAAATTTCCCCGTGACCATACTGCAATTCGCCGACTGAGAAAGTCACGATCCCATTTGTCGTGTGACTTTTCCTCGTTCAAAAGGATCGAGGTGAAAAAAGAGGAACTTTTCCTCGTCTCTATCGAAGGCAAGGAAAGACGCAACGAAAACTCGTTTCGGACCTGCGTTGAGAAAACCAAGGCCGTGTGTGTATTCCCTAGCGAATAGCGGGCGAAATATCAAAGGTTTTCGCGGATCATTTTTCATTCCCATAATCGGCCGTCTCATCTCGAGCAGCTCGTGACACTGCACTAACTGACAGTGACGAATCGACAGTTGTTGAGTCAACCCTTGAGACACTGGCTGAGACTGGTGTCTCTGTCCCACGCGTTTCGTGACTAATGAAAACGTAGCGTCCTTTCGAATCCGACGAATTGTACTTTGACTCGATTGGACTTTATTCGCTGTGCCGTGAGAAGTTTCAGATCGCTATCGATGGTCAGTCTGGAAGTTTGATCATCGAACTATCCTGCAACGTTTACTCTTGCCGATGATTATGGCTGTACCCAATAAGAAAGAGTTGTTTCATAGTTTCGGGGAAAATGCGTCGAGGATCGTCTGAAATTGGGAGATTTTTAGTTAATCTCGTGTCTGTAATTTAGAAGAAAACTTGCCAAGGATAAGGAAGAAAAATTAGAAAGCTATTAAGAAGGTAAAGAATAGTTATTTCTCTCTGTTGCGTTACGCAACATTAGCTTTATCCTTCCTTTCTCTATTTACGAAACTACAATGGTATTTGTTATTAATATCTATAAGACTCGTAAAACGTCAATAGCGTTAGATACACGTCATAATTGCTGAAACGCTTTACACGAATGGTAAATACGCCGTGCCAGTCATTTTATCAATTCACGTCACATGGTGCGTAGATAAGAATGCAAGAATATTAAATGGCATCGATTCATTAGTCACTCGGTCTAGAAGGAATTAAATTGCATAATACGTCTGCATAATTATATCTTTTTATTTGTTTAACCTACGCCTTCGGTATTCGCTTTCTGCTAAGCTTTGAATTTTACAATGTTACTCGTAAAAAGGTCACGGAATGCCAATTTATTATCACTATGATTTTTAATTCTCAATTTTTATAGCGAGAGTAATCGGAAACAAGGTTAATAAAATCACACGTATACCTATCTAGCGCCAGAATCTACGCTATCGTGTTTTCTTTCATTCGATAAGCATTCCAAGCAGTTGCAACTTTTAATTACGTATAGGTAACTGTGAGACCAACTTTCTTTACGGATACGCGAGACCTGGCAATCGGAAACCACGAGCAAGATTCATAATTATGGGAGGGAATTAATGCAATTGCGACTGGTCAGTCACACGCTGACGATTACGCGCGCGCTTAAATGGCGACACGGGAAGTTTCGTTCGGATAAAAACCGTGGCCCTTCACCTGTCTCATAAACGAGCCGAGTGGCTTTCGCGTACCATACTGGTTTTGCACCTTGAGCATTGAAAAATGCACAGCGAGCCCGAGAAATCGGGAAAGTTAGAATTAGGTACATTTTGCACGAAGCGTTCTGCGTCGAACGTGCTTGACATACTTTTCCACGCCAACTTGCTAAACGTGAACCGACACTTTCAAATATATGATACATCGATCTCTCACAGTTCGCGATTAAAGGATTATTTTACTGCTTCTATAGATCGAAATGAAATTTCCGAACAGTCTTGAGCAATTGACGAGTGTTTGCCTTCGTTGGAGAAAAGAATGCGAGAAGAACCTATTTTATTCACTTCACAACTCGTTACGATTAAGGGATTATGCGAAAACGATTGGCCTTTGTAGAAACTTCGCTTTTCGATTATAATTTTTATCACAGTTTCTAAACCTAGCCTGTTGCATGCTGCCAAAGGAACGAAACGATACTAATATTCTACCTCCTGTTTCTTCCCTTACGTCCGAATTTCCCTCCTGACTTATCAAAAACCTGGTCGTTGAACGATCCACGGGAAGTTCAATCTCGATAATTCTACTCGCCGTAGCGGTAAGCATTCCCCGCGAACTTTCCGTGCCTCCTCATCCACATAATCTATTCACCTGCACTATACCTACTTCCATAGCCCGTAGAACGGAAAGAACACTTATACACGGCTACGCGTAGACGCGGTGTACAATAAAAAGAAAAACTGTGCAGGAAAAACGGTTGCGAAAATGCAGCAAGAAGAAGGTAACTTCAATCTCGTTGGAATCCCTCTTCGTTCAGCCGTATCCAATATAGACGTTCTCCTGTAGGAGAGGAAGCAGCGACCGCGCCTCCGCGGAACGGATTTTCGAGTGATCGTCGCGCCGCAAGGTGGAATGCACCTGCTACGCGCGAACGATCTTGGTTCAAAGGTTAAGTAGAAAATGTCGTAGGTAGGCACGCGAGGGGAGCGAGCGGGAGGGGGTAGGAGGTCGGGAAGGGCGAGGACGAGGGCCGCAGGGCAGGAGGAGGCATCGCAGACCGAAGAGGCTACCGCGGCAGAAGCTAAGCGCATATTAAGGAGGCTCGTAAAATTATAAGCATTCCTAAGAATCTGGTAATACGTCGACGCGTGCATTATAGCTGCGTGGTGGATGTGTACACTAGCGTGCGCGCGCGCGCGCGCGCCTTCGTGAACGTGCCTCAGAGACGCGGAGACCTGACCTCGACACACCAGTGTAACGCGTGTGCGTGTGGGTGTAATTTATATTAACGATGCTAGAGCGACGTGGCGGCTCTTTGAAGATCCGTGATAGCGCGGTGTCGCGGAAAACGTGGTGAGAATACTCTCATCATTCGAGAAAGGTCTCGCGGAAAGACAGGAGAAGAGCGTGCGCCGGCGGCGGACCGTCTCTTGTCGGATCGACGTTGCGGCCCCCCGAGATATCGCGAATGCAACTATTTGCGACTCTCTTACGCCGAGCCATTAGAATTGAATTGAATAAGCTTTTCCTCGAGGGCCAGCTGAGAACGCCGACGAGACGCCTCTCACTTCCACCTTTTTTTCGCCGGCTTGCTGCCGTCTCTGTACGCCGCACCGACACGCTCGACTTTTCGAGATCTTGATCGCAGATTTGTAGGTGGCGATCGAGCTTCTTCGACGAGTTCCGGGAAATCGATTGAAACGCGGATCGATTCGTTGAACGGGGAATTTGAACGATTTTCTAATGCTAATTCAGATTAAGGGAAGGATCAAGTTTGACGTTGTAACTTTCAGTGGTGTTATCGATTACCGTGTCATTTTGGATCATTTGAAAATTGATTTTGCAAAACGAATAATCTTTCCAAACGCTTCGATCAATGTTTCGTTCCAAAGAGATACGTACCCACGTAAAACGTATCTCGTCTGATAGTTTTAATTTTCCAAATGTAAGCAGAACGGTTCGGAAGCAAATGCAGTAAGAACTAGCGATTCATTCGTCGGGAACATCTTTCAGCGTGGCTGTATTGAAAAGAAAATAAGGAATCTTCCACGGCTATAGGATCGGTCCCCCGTTCTACTCCATCGTAGGCAAATCTTTGAACGAGCGGATCGCGATTCACGTCCGTGGAAATTAATTGCTCGTCGTGGCGGTAGCATTGACGAAGCGCAAGGGACGCTAGAATAGTTCCCAGAAGCACGGAAGCCACGCGACTGTTCTTCCAGTAAACTGGTTTATTGTTATTTACGGTCGCCGACCGGACGCCATTAATCGCCGCAGGTGACTATTGTAGCAGCTGCCTCTCGTTACGTTTTGTTCGCCAGCGAAGACTTCGGGGCCTGCACGATAGATCCGCCATTTTCCAGACGAATTTGTTAAGCGAAATTTATGCGTTCATTGTGATCGTCCACTTTGCGTCCACTCGGCAATTGCTTCCGATTGTTTAGCCAATTGGACGCGATATTTAGTACGCTCGATCCGATCAGCGTAACCTGATATTTTCGTGAATTATCGATCGAAGTTCGGACTTCTTTGTTCCGTCGCATATTATTAGTTAACGCGTTAAACGCAATTATCTTTTCGCGTTAACCAACTTCGTGTTTGCAACTTATACCGACAAACTGATCACACATCAGCCATTTTCTTTGGCGTTCGAAGAAAAAGCAAAGGAACGTTAATATCGGGATTAAGGTGGAACACGAGTGAGATTAAGACTTTTTCGAGCTGAAATGTAACGCGATTGGTGTTAAAGACTTATTTCAAGCACTTTGAAGAATAATCTCGAATACAGTAATAACCGAATAGCACGTGTTCCACGATAACATCAGCGCAGCTGTGGATAGGAGAGCAGATTTGCGTGTCAAGATCAAACGGGAGGTTAGAATCAGAAGAACACGTTAATCACGTTTAACATCAAACACTAGGAAGGAACGGGGAAACAGCGCTATCCTTGATGGTAATTCATCACGCTGCATGACCCGTTGGATTACAGCGAAATGCACCAGAATCGGACCGCGAGCAGCTGTCCTTTTCATTCAACTAGTTGGCTTTGAGCTAGATTTACGGCGAAAATTTCTGCTTCTAACGTCGGATGCGGTTTACCTCTGCGAACGATCAATTTGTAAGATACAGTGTGATCGTATTTAATCGTGAAACGTACCCCAAGTGCGTTTAATTGGAGTAGCGTTGAATGGTCGATTAAATACTAGGTTTTTAACCTGCTAACTCGAACGTCTACTAATTACAAGTTTCTATAGTCATGAAATTAGAAGCTAATCGAAAGAGAACAGTTTAACATAGACGGATTTTAATTCTTGCCGAATACGAGCGAAACACCATACGATTTATTCTTAACAGAATGAAATAACCATCGTATTTTCGATCATTTGAGAATTCCATCAAATGCTTGTCGCAAATCGTTCGAACGTTTTAAAACACAATGGGACTTTCTCGAACGCGACTCAACATCCATCCGCGCCTTACTTTCGTAACGTTTCTTATCGAAGTTAATTCTTCCATAGCCACGAGAAACGTGCAACGTTTTCGCCGTGTTTTCGAGGAAAAAGTCGAAACAAAAGACAGGCAGGCGTGTCGACAGCGTGGTAAGACGGAAGTCCTGGCACGTCTGTTGAGAAGGACGAGCGACACGGAGAAGTAACACGTCACGCGGATGCGATACGATGCCGCTTGGTGTTGGCAGATCGCGGAATTGCCGGGATGTGCGACAATTATCGGTACGGAATCGCCATATCTCACGCGTACCAGGCCACGTTGCTTGTTCACGGTTGTGTGCACGCGCGTTTCTATACGCGTCCGCGCGAACTCGTGTCACAGCTCGGGGCAAGGTGTGCTGCAACGTTACATTCCTTGCCGCTGTTCCGTTTTTAGTCTAGGAACGCCATTCTTTGCGACACGCGCTAAAGGGGGCTACGCTCCGTGCCACTGCGTTCACCGGCCACCTCTGTTTTCTGAGGATCGCATTCCGATCGCCGTTGCCTCCTCGCTCTGACCACGTACGAACGATTGATCCTTCGATCGATACCTAACTCGATATTCGAGATTCAGCATCCTCTTTCGATCATCCCCTTTCCCTCTCGTTTTTACAATTGTCCAACCCATCTTCTCGAATATCGCGCGTTCAATTTATCCTCGTTCCATTAACGTTTTAATTCTTCTCTTTTTATCCATCTCGAACGATAAACGTTACGTATAATTTATCGTTTGGAGAAAATATTTCTTACTATTCACGATCATATCGCAAGAAGGGTTACAGTGTCTTAACGAAGTGAATTATCGAGTAGCGCGATCTTCGTTTGACATCGAACTTTCTTCGCCGTTCGCGATGTACATAGCAGGTAATCTCGTTTTTCTTTGCCCAAACTAATTATCATCTCATGAAAATGGCGCAGAAAAATTCCAGAACCGTGGCTTCGAGGTATCTTAATTCCCATTGACCGGTTCAACCTACTCTGTTCCACGGAACCTCCGTGTGACAGTAAAAGCGACCGGTCTCGCTCGTGGCTTGTACTCGCCGGTTTCTTAGCTCTACGTAGCCGTTTCCAGAAGTCGGTGTAATAAGAGTCCTCGCTGCATTCGAGACGAATCCGATCGTCCTCGATACGTAGCTGCATCGCGGCTAGCGCAATACCGGTACAGCGACAGAAGAAAAAAAAAGGCAGTAGAGGAAGAGAGCGGTAGGAAAGAGTTAGAAAAAGAAAGAAAACGAAGAGAATCATCGAGATGTATCGTACGAGATAGAGAGGTTGCGCGCGTAACGCGGGCAAGACTCGAGAATCCGAAGGCGGTCTGCGTGTTCAATATTAATCGAATCGTCGTGCAAAAGATCGCATTCTCGCGAGCAATCTGGTTGGACCACGTAACGAACGACAGGTATTCGAGTATCGCGATGAGAGTCGGCAGAATTATTTTCGAAAGGGGATCGCGCCGCGCGATCTTTCTTTCGATGCGTCACACGATTGGTTGGCAATCGATCGACCCGCTTCTCTAACTGGTACAAGCGCATCCCGCGAACGACAGAGACAACCGTTCGACCTTATTTTCATGCCATCGCGCGGATCGCTTCGGTACAAGGTGACTGGTTACGCTTCTTCGACGATCGCGAAGAAAACGCCAAGGGTGCAACCTGGAAGGCGTTACCGGGTTATGGCGCGGAATAACGGCCGGACTGTGCATTTGACGTTTGTATTTGATACGTCGGTTTTGTTCGTTCGTCGCTTTGCTTGCCTAGCGAGTGTGTAAAAGCGAAAGAATCGATGGCGATGGATCCGATAGAATCGAACGAAGTAATTGAAATTGCGTTTCGTTAGGATTTTGAATTTGGGAATGTTTCTTGTTCAAACTTTGACGACAATGTCCTGCGTATTTTACAGATGGTTTACAGATATTTTACGGATGATTCTGTTCATCCGTAACGTTGTAATTACATGCGATGGCAAAAGTTTCTCCGTCGTGAAGGTATTAGCGTTGATCAGGATGACAGCGTGCAAAGGAAGCAACGAAGGCGGCGCATATTCCTCTTCCGCCTAGCTTAACGTCAGCGAGGTCTCGCTTTTGCGGACAAACGGAAATTGTTGGTGCAGCGCGGCCGCAAAAATAAAGGAATCACGGTAAAACGTCGAGGCGAGCGATCCCCGTAGAAAAGCACGCGCGCTGACTCGCGGAGGACATTCGTCGGATTCCTAGAGTATCTCGGCCACTACTTGATGCGATGAAATGCCAGCGAGGAATTCATATATCGCGCACCAGTCATAAGGAAACGAAAGGTTTCGCGTGTCACCCGTATAATCGCCGTGCGTGCATTTCATCGACGAATAAGGAAACAATTAGACGAACGATGGAACGCGGCGTGAGCGAGCAAACGCACAAAGTTTCAGATACTGATTCGTTGAAATCTGTCACTGTGTGTGTGTCGTATAATCGTGTTGCAGCCGAGTTGTAAAATGAAGTTATTAGAATGGTTACTGCGCGTACTGCGTTCACCTTACGCAGTTTTATAGAATTCTAAGAAGCGTAGAAGAAAATTCATGAATTTCCGCAGTCGTTCGCTGAAATATTACGAATAAGTAACCGTGCGCAAGCAGTAGCTACGAGAGGTATCCGAAGGTACCCTTATTTTCCAGTGAAGCGCTCTTTTACCGAGTTCCGCGTTTTATTTTCGTAGTATTAAATTTTTGTAGTCGTACGATAGTGCTATCGAACGATACGAAATTTAAAGCCAGCCTTGGAATTTTCTCTCTACATACTCGATGGCGTCGTTATTTCTACAAAGCGAAACTCAGCGATCGGTTTTGGAATTCTACGAGGTGTTCGATCGGGACGGAGTTTCGTCGGTTTAAGCGTTTCGATGGGCCGAGCCCAGGCGCCGAAATTAGTCAAGTTAACGGAATATTTTTCGAAGCGTGGAAACGCGATGGTTTCGCTGTCAGTGCCTCGTGTAGTACGGTCTAAATTGCCAAGACAAGTATACAGTCGAGGATTTCGCTGGAATATTGCGAAATGTCTGGAACAAAATAATTATTCGTTAGCGCGAAAGCGGGACCAAAAGCAGCGTGTACGAAAACAAGCACGGTATCTTCGTAAATTGTCTCGTTTAATCTAATAATTATCTTATTTAATTGTTTCGTCCTTTAATATCGACGTAAATAGGTATGAATTTAAATAGGAAATTATTTGAATTTATTCTTTTAATTACGAGACGACTTCTGTTTGTAAAAACAGCGCAGCGATTTTAATAACACGATATTACGCGCCGGACAATTTATTTTATCGAGACCACTTTTAAAGCGGCCGTAAGTACTTTCAATTAACCATAGAAATTTCACCGCAACAAGTCAACAACAGCCAGACCTACAAACGATATATTCATTGGATCTGAAAATTATTTCTATCCTCCACGTTCGTAATGCCGATATATGGGATAGTGTTCCTTAAGCGCTCCTTAAAAGTATTTAATGGACCGAGCTCGATATTCATGCAAATTCCATGCCGCGTATTCACGTAACATACTATTGTGCGTGCATATAAGAAGAGGGAAATAAACTGCGTACCGAAATTGTAAAATCAGCCACTTACGAAACAATCTTCGATGATTAATCGTTCAGGCTCGTCTAATTTGTAACATAAACCCGGTTCCGTACAAAAGTCTACCATCTACTTTCGTCATATCGTCTTATCTTCTTAAAATCTCGTACTCGTTTTAATCCCAAGATACTCCAATTGTCGAGGAATTGAAAGCTAAAATTTCATTTCACCGGAAGCGTAGCGAGACGCCACAGCAGCCGCTTAATTCCCAGCACAATCGTCGCGGGTCACAGCTTCATCGCTGCGCGCGTTCAGCCTCCTCCCTCGCCGACAAAACAGAAGAACAAGTCTCCGATAAAGTGCATTAAGTTATGCATCTCGGTTATGGCCGGCGGCCGGCGGCACGGCGTTACGCCGCGAATGTAAAGAGCGGCTCTTTATTGGACAACTATTGGCCGGCGCGAACTTCGAACGAGCCGGCGGACGGTACATAGTAATAAGTTGGTAAAGGGTCCGGCGGTCGGTAGCGGACAGCCAGCCAGAGCATAACCTTTAGTACGTCGCTGCGGTAGGTAGCAGAAGTTATTGGTGACCGTATCGGATCGGCTCTGATAACAGGACACTAAAGGCCTCGTCTGTCCGGTATCTCTCGGCAGTCTCGTGGCTTTTAACGCGCCTATTCCACCCGTCCCACTCTGCACTCCACAGTGGCCTGGATAGCTTAGCGTCCAGGAGAAAATTTCCCAGGCGCGCAGATCCATCGGTTGCCACGCCACTGCCGCCATCCACGAATACGTTTTCATTTATATCGCGATACCGTAATATTACTCAAGGATATCTGGCTGCCACGATACTTGCCAAGGGGGAGGAACATTAAATGGATAGCGACGTGCGATTCTTTTTTGCGCGCGGAAGAGGACTTATCGAGCGGAGCTACTCGGTTGCCTCTCTGTGTCTCGCGAATGTGTTTTAAGCTTCGACGGTGGCGGATCGAAGAGGTGGTCGATGCGCGACGAGTCAATGAAAGTATCGAGAATGGTCGATTGCAGCCTGCTTCGAAGAATCGAGTCTTGTTACGAATGCTGGGAAACGTATATCGTAGGATAAAAAATGCAAGATTCTGAGAAGTTGACGTGTACCGCGGGAAAAAGAAGTTTAATTGAAAACCATTGGAAACGTGTAGGAATAGTTTAATCGCAAACTGTTTCCAATGTCTGGAAAAGTGAGAAGAAGTAAGAAACGGATTCACTCGCGTGCATATGTATACTATATTCTCACGGTGCGCGATCTACAATCGGGTAAAAAAAACGAAATCGAGAAGGCGGCGGGAGAAATCCCGGCCGTTAAAGGGAATCCAGAAACGTAGTCCACCAACTGCGAGTTCGTAAATCACGGGAATCTAATAAGGATCGCGGAGTATTTCCGAGCGATGGATCGCCGTGAATCATCGCTCGATACACATTCCCGCGAGCCTTTCCATTTAATTGAGACAGCCGGATCGCAGGCGGCGCGTGGCGCGAAACTTCAAAGCGAAGCAGTCTGTACGCTTCCGTTTCCATCGTGGACGTCCATCGATTAATTAGAAGACTCTTAGAAGGCTGTAAGGTGAGAATATGATAAAAATGACGGGTTATTAAGGCCAGAGAGTTCCTCGACACCCGGAGACTGGAATGCCGCTCTATTTATCGCCTTTACGATTATGTTGCCGCGAAATTCATAGCGTCGGCTCGCACGCGCAATTTACGCGGCCTGAAAATAAGAGGTCGAGCTCTCGGGGTGGAATGCGTTGAAGTCCAGCCATCGTTGGGTGACGCGTGGAATCGCGGTCGCCACGTGTTCCCGCCACTGACGCGTTAGTTGTCGCCGCCATTATCGTTCTCGCCAATATTAATGTCGACGAAAAACGCGCGGGTTACGGTCGTGTCGCCTGACAGATCGAGATATTCCGATATCGAGGTCAGGTCCCTCTTGCGCTATGGAAATAACGTTATTAACGAAATTTTATACGCCGCCAGTTACAAGCGTCACTGCTAATTGATTGCTTTGCGCGATAGCGACGAGGTAACGTTCGCAGCAAAGTCACATTTCACGAAATACGACGTTGATCTACTCTTCCTAATTCTTACGTTACAGAGATAGTTAGTTCGCTACTGAAATATTTCGCTGTAATTGTACTTGATTTTTCGACACTGACGGATATAGCGTGTCTATCGAGAAACGTCGATTCTCCGTTGTTTGGGAAATTTATCTGCAGCCAGCCCGTGCACATTTTACTTGGATCGGAATTGAAAAATTCCCTTTAAAGGAGCACGCTATGGACTTGCGAATCCCAATAATTGCTTCATACAGCATCCCGGTATTGGAATGGCGGTCGGCTTACCTTGCCGTGTTGCCAAAGTAGTTGGAATCGATGAGAAAGGAAGAGGGAGGATGAGGGCCGATCTCGTTGTAATTTGTCGGGCGAACGAGGGATCGCTCCATCGTCCACCTGGCTGGTTTGCTAATGAACTAAATTTAACTAAAGGGAACTCGTTCACCGGCGCCTTATCAATAGTCGTAATCCAGCGGTGCGGTCGAGATCTGTGGACTCTCATCTCCGTGGAAGATAGGAGAATCGTGTCGACGAATGGCCGTGTCCGGCAAACAAATTGCAAGATGCTCCGTGGTAGCTTGTTACCGACCCCGCCTCTCTCATCCCCTTTTCGTTGCTGATCGTCGTTTCGCTCGTTTTTCGCCACCGAGACGCGCCTTTTCATCCCTTTTTCGGTCGAGGTCCATTCTTTTTCGTATCGCCGCTTCTTCCTACCGTTCACCTTCGCTATTCGCCTTTGTCGAACACAGAGTGACGGAGTTCCTCTCTCCGGTCTGAATTGATGTGGGAATCGGCCTGACGGACATCCGGTCATTCGTTTCGCCCGCGATCGATGAGGGTTGTCTGGTTTTACACGGTTTTCGGGAGCCCTCACGGCGTTATCGCCGTCGATCGACAAATTTTCAAATGGTTCGATGGCTCGTCAAGGAATCTATCGCGAGATATCCGCTTTGAACGTTAGAGCGCGATCTTATCGAACTTGGATATGAGCTCTGGCAGAAATGGATCTTCATTGAACGAACGTTGATGATACAACGTGAAATCTTTATCTACGACGATGAAACGCAGAATGTACGATCAAGTAGAATTTCTTTAGAATTTAGAAAACCTCTATAAATGTTTTTATGGAACCATGCTGACGTTGCTTAACGAACTACATGCAATCACACGTAAATGGGTACCGTCCCCGCACACCTTTCGGAAACGTCATATTTTTCTTTACCGTCTGTTCATCCCATTAGACCGTGCAAGTTGAACGAACAACAACGAGCCCGATCGGAAAAAGAGCAGCGCCCGTGGAACGTTCTGTCTAAGCGAACAACGAATTATCGACACGATTAATCCGCCACAGAACAGGCAAAAACTAGTCCCCAGAGAGAAAGGCCTGCAGATACTTTCGACGCAGAAACAAACGCAAGAACAGCGACGAGCAATGATCGCTGCACTCTGTACACAACCGTCACCACGGTAGTATTCTCTCTCGATTCGCGGTGGAACATAAATCCAAATCAACGTCCTGCATCATCCAGGGTATTAAGCATTTTAATGGGGGTTGCAGGATGCAGAGGAAGTCTTTCTGTACCGGACAGAGAAACCGAACGTTGCAGGAAAGTGGAGAGAAGGAATTGCGATGGTGAACGGAGGAAGAAGAAGAAGACGAAGAAGAAGAGGAAGAAGAAGAAGAGGAAGAAGAGGAAGGAGGACGAGAAGGAGAAGGAGACGATACGGAGATTCAGAGATCTATAAGACAAAAGAGGAAACAAATAAAGACGCGGTCTTAGGTTCGTGAAGTGACTCGACACCGGTGGTGCAGTGAAGGAGGGGATGAAAGAGAGGGGAGGGAAAGGGAGGAGAGGAGGAACAGGCGCTCGCGCTTTGGAATGCTTTGAAAGACCGCGAGCAGCTCTCTCTGGGGCTAGAGCTGCTCGTTGGCTGCGAGGATGTCGAGGACGTGGACCGTTTCGAGGGAAGCCAGCGCTGCCTCGGGCGAAAGAGAAAAAGCAAAAGAGGAAGAGCCGGCCGTCGCGGACAGGCTTGCTTCGATTAATTACCACATTGTCGTCTGACCGATGCTAGATGCTTAGCCGTGGTAATCTATGGAAGATTCGAACCGCGCCTTTGCTTTAATCCCTGCCGTACTTTTGTTGCTTTTTCGGTGTCGTTCTCCGTGCAGTCTTCTGTGTCTCACGAATTATCAGCTGCTTTAATTGAATTCGTGTAAAGAGTGGTCTTTAGAGGAAAGGGCTTTCGGACGGAACGATACGCGCAGGCTCTTACTCGAACCTTCTCGCCTTTGGGATTGGAGGATGCGTGTTAAAAATTTCCCAATTTTCAGATACGTTTTACCAATTTTCCCAACGATCGACCTTCGGTCGTCGTCCTGTGTCGCTCGTCTACTGCCTTCAAAAATCCATTGCTCGATTCTGCTTCAAAGATTGGCTATCTGAAATTCGATATCTCGCCCCGCTAAACGTATCCTCGTCGTGAGAATCAATTTCGCAAAACTACCTAATTCTCAAATTCGTGGAAAACGTAAATCACGCGAACAGAGAGTCGACGAAACGTCGCAGAAGACGAAGAGGACTACCGTGTACCCCCGGACTCGTCGCTCAAGTTCATGATCAATTGCGCGTTCCCCGAATACCGGCGGTCATCGTTCGACGTCGCTCGACTGCGCCGCAAGTTTTCGCTGTTTCAGGATCACGCCGGTGATCTACTGGCCCGTGGAATGTCGAACCGCGGTCTATTATAGTAGATAATGATAACATCTCGGAGGCGTAGCCGCGTTGGCGCGAATTTCGCGTCGCGGCGGAGAGAGCGTGGCTTTCCTCTCGACCCACGCGTGCCCCGGCAGCCGCCATCAGTCACAGCATACATCAGCGTCAGCTTATTTTCGTGCGTTGCTACCCACCGCTGATGTATGAACGTAATTGGTTAGGCGGAGTACGCGACCCGCACCTACCCTCGATATACACGCGAAAACGTTGCCTGTCAACGAGACGAGAGTCAGAGCAGTCGCCTGGAGACGACAAACTGATTGGAGGGACGAGAAACGTGGCCCGAACACCGCTAGGACTTTGTTGGACGCGAAGATATATTACATATTTGTTTCGAGGGACGAGTCCAGCGAATGAACTTTCCGAAGTCTCGTTTTTCGCCCGACGAATAACGCTTTCTACTTTCGGAGCGCGCCGAGTATCGCGAACCAAAAGTGGGTGTTGTAGTTCTTCATGGGGAGGGAGGGGGATTTTAGAAATCAATATTTTAATAAATTTATCAATAATTAATAGAATCAATATGTTTGTTAAAGTTGTTCATAGTTGCTCGATATGCAACAACGTAGCGAACACTGTCGTTCTGTCTTCTTCGACTCTTCGCGTTAAATTATGACTTGCAAAGTTACCAGATATTTCAGAAACTCGAGAAACGTTCTTGATTTTTACTACACGGAACGCTCTGCACGTGACAAACAACTTTCCGCGAAGGTTCAAGGTTTCGCGAATAATCACGATTCAGAGAATCGAATATAAGCGAAGATCCTGGCAAAGAGTTGGCATAGCCTAGAACTGGACCGCGTAGGTCTGCCGGTCGATTTGCCAGGGTTAAACTTATACTTAACATCGTGCGCGCGTCCATTTGTCGGCCGGTCTCATTCGCAGTGAGTCTCTCGCAACAGTAATGGCTGCCACCACGCATACGCAACTGCAATTGCGTGTATCGTGCCGTCGAATGATGAGGATCGGGTATGCGTTCGCGTAGCATGGTCGCGCATACATCTTCTCGGGCGATTGCGATCGTTCATTAGTGGGTCTGAGGCTGTAATTCATTGTACAAACCGTCGTTTATGGCGGCGAGTTAAACGCTCCTACGCGTCAGGCCTCGCTAACCGCCGTTTCATCAACTATAATTTCTTTGCGTTTAACGTATATCTTTGTTAGGTAAGAGAAGATTGATAAGTCTGTGATGCGCGTTTTAAGACGACTCTCTGCCATCTCTTCTCAATGAGATTAGGACGGTCTGCCGTATTTCTTCGATTTACGTTTTTCGAAAAGGGAAATTTTGGTACCTACTGATAATCGTCTAATTGTTCTTGTAGTATTATAATATGATTATATTTGTTTCTTTCGCCGTATAAATCAATACGAAACGTAATTCTTAAAGGAAGAAATGGTAGATTGTACTATCGATTAATTTACGGTACTTGGTTACTAATATCAATGATACAGTCGATTCATTCGTACCGCGTAATTGCCATCTAATTATCACGCAACCAAACGCACGCGTACGCTAAGGATCGAAATTCAATCGGACGATGAATTGCCTGGAACTAAACTCAACTCGGCAATAAACTCTGACTTAGCCGTCACAGGCTTTCAAGGAGAACGACTTTAAGCCGCAATTGCTATCAACGCCGTTGTCTATGATCCTCTTTGCCACGTATCGGTCCTATCTTCGAACAACCTGCGCAAACAATTTAATACCGCTGCTTAATCTCGCTGCAACGCCATAAAATTATTTTCTAAGGCCATAAACAAGCGTCAAAAGAAGAATAACGTGTTCCTTATCGTGAGGGAATTCGACTGTTATTTAGTGGACACCAATCACGGTGCTTTCTCGATTCGGCTTATAACTCATGCACACCCATCTGCCTGGCAGATTTATTCGCGATAGTTGGCGCAACAATAATAATAATGGCTACCGGCTACGTGTGCGCGACTGCGATCGCGCGTCCTTTATCATCGCGTCGAGACGGCATGCATCTCTTGCTCTCTAAAGCGTGCTTTCTTGGATCATTACGATCGTGTTCGGCACGATCTCGAGGATCGATGTAGGTACCGGCGGCACACGGCCCGCGCCGTCAGATAGGACACTAGCTATAATGAATATCGGCTGGACCGCGCGCGAGTCTCCTCGATTTATCTTGCTACTAATATACCCGCGTCTCTGCAGCCAGAATTCATTTATTCGCTTGGATTGCGCGTATCTCGAAATTGAAATTATAGAATAGCGGCGAAGCGATTGAAAATTATATAAAGAACGCCGTTAGTTTTATTTTTCGACCGATCGTGGTTCCCTGTCGTTGGTCTTTTTCATAGTGTCTGTATCTCTTTAGACGTCTTGTTCTTTTCTAAAGTAATTTATTCGTAAAAGCATATAAGATACGAGTTCCTCGCATTCTTACAGGCTCCGTTTATCGAAGAAAGAAACGATCGATGAATTAATTCGACGTCCGGAAGGCGCAGCGCCAGGGAAACATCTGGCCTCGATATCAGTCGGGAAACTCTAGACGCCGTGAATAAAACTAATTGACGCGTTCGTATTTCTCTAGTCATCAACGCGAGCACGGCGAGTCGCGTGAGTAATGCCGCAGGATTGTCTCGCGTGATCCCTGTTAGCCTATGTACCCACCGCCGTTCACTTTCGATCTGCTCGTCAATCTGCCGACCTTCGACTCTCTATACAGCGACGACAAAGACGACGGGATTGCGAGCTCTCGATAGCCAGCAGCTAAACGAACATACAGGCTAGTTAAAATTATGTAGCGGCTTACGCGCTTGGCCGGTTTCCGTTCGAAACGCTCGCGTCCTCCGAGTTCCTCGAATAATCCACAGGCGGATTATGCGCGCGGAATTAATTGACGTCGAGGCGCGCGCCATGTTCCGCTTTCGAGCCGATGAACCACGCGACTAACGGTCTCATCTATGGGCTGTATATACACGCGAGTGATCCTTTTTCTCTCGTTCTATGGATACGTCTCGGAGAATTGATCGAGGTACGATACCACAGCGTCGAGCAATTGACATCAATTGTCTACGCTCGCGGTTCGTTCGTACTCTTCCGCGAATTCCTCGGCGACCTGCCGTGTCGGACGAGATACGAAGTTGAATGGAAGCGGAGAATTTGTCAGGGATGGCGAACGGATATCTTTGCTTTCGAGGAATTAGACCGCGTTTCTTTCAGAGTGACGTTGGATCGTGGCAGCGATTCGTTGTATAATTTGCCAACCACCGTAAATCCTACAACGATACCCCCACCAGAAACGCCGCCGCCGATCATCATCGCGAGCTACTCATCTCGAGCGGACGATCCGTTAAAAATTCTCTAAACCTCGAAGAGAAAATTCCCAATGAAGCCTGTACCAATAATTCTTTGCAAACACGTTGATGTACGCCGGTGAACAATCACGATCCTCGCAATCTAGATGCCGAGGAATGTCTTGATCGAGCGCCGCCTGGGCGTCCCGACGCGACGCTCGAGCGGCTGCCATCTTTCGATCCATCGTAGCCGAATAGTTGGCTTGTCGTGTCGCGTGCGCTCTCGTATCGGGACAGTTCGACGCGGTCGAAAAAATTCGAGCAGAATGCCATGACCCAGCGTGGCATTTGCATCCGTAGGATCTAATGAATAGCGAGCATTACGTCCTATTTGGTCTCATTGCGACCGGCCGTGACGATGCCAGTGCGCATAGCATAGCTCTCGCGCTATTTGCAGTCTGCCAGGAAGGAGTGGGGGGTACAATGGACGCCGACGCTTGGCGTCGGTATGTGCTCAATGGATGCTACCCCTCTTCTAAGGACGTCGCTCGTACGATTTACCTACTAAACGTCAACCGAGACGACGACGCGTTTCCTCGACGGATTCGCCAAGTGACTGGCGGACAGATTATTGAGGAGGGTGGGGTGAGGGTGGTTCGAGGGTGGTAAAATCCCTGGAATTGTCGGCGCCGTTGCAGCTGCATGTCGAAGCGTTTCGTCGACGGGCATTTCGTTGCTCGCGGTCCGCTTGGTCCTATAATATTTTGCTCAGACCTCGAGAGATGTCGATATCGCTGTTATGAGGGTCTTGCGATAGTTTGAAACGTGGATCGGTAAGGTTGATTGCTTGATAGAATGGTCGAGCAGGACGTTCGGGGAATTGGTGGTGGATGGGTACAGCCGTGTGGCGGGTTTTGATGCTTACGTACGCGAATGTTCGATTTCGTTGTATCAACGTTCCAAATATCTTGTCTTCGATGCTTTGAAACGCTTGTATCTCGTTTTGTACGTTGGCCTGAAACTTCTTGAAAATTGATCGAAACGAGCTCGAGCTTTTGGCTTTTACGCGTGTAAATGATACACGCGTAAGAGTTTCTTAACGCGAAGAAGTAAATCTTCGTCGGTAGTTTATGACTTGGTTCAATAGGTTGCATAAATGCATGAATATTCAAATACTTGAGATCGTGGAAATGATTGACTACTCGAACTCTGATAAATAGAAATATCACAGTGGTTCGTACAATGTGCACGCGATGGTAGAAACGTATGAAAATATTAGTGAAAGGATTTTGTGAAATTTATCAAGATACACGAAAGCAGTGGCATGAATTCTACTTAAACCGTGACTATCTAAATCACTGCGTGCGTAAGCGTACAACGATTAATAATCTTTAATCGGAGTTCATTTATCTTTCAGATGAATATCTTACAGAAGCTCGTGTAAATTAAGCTACATTGTGTTAATATATCAATCGTTGTAGATAATAATATTTCCCAGTACAAGAACACGTGTACATAGATATATTATTGTTGTTACAGTTGAACGTTCACCAAAGATCACTCGGGGCGGCAGGTCTTGAAATTTGTGCAGCTAGTGGAAGTGTTCCGCAAGGGCAACCGAGCAGCGCAGGTTCCGTCGGTTCGGCACCCAGTCCAGCATCGCCAAGGCCAACTCCTCAACCACGGCCACCCGTTGCATCGACTACTTCGCAACCCTCGAGAACGTTAGATGACGACAGATCGACGGACGGTGAGCTGAAAGCTTTTACGATAACCATATTCCAATTTCTCCGTATTTTCCCAACTTAACCGTGACAGAATGCAAAAATTACTATATATGACGATTACGCGTTAAAGTAAACATAGGTTAACGAACACTAGCATTTTTATATTAAATATGATTATTAAATATTAAATATTATTAGTAAATATTAAATATTATTATTAATTTCTTGGCGAGAGATAACGTAGTGAATTAAATTTTGGTGTTCGACTGTAAAAACTTTCGCGGCGGATGAAATTAATTAGTATCGCTTACTCCTGGCAAATTTGCCCTATCTAACTGGCTTATAGCCGTAGGTACGGGCACTGCAGCGGAAGATTCAGACGATGGTGAGAGCATAGCGCAATACGTTAGCACAAACTGCGTGGTCTTCACTCATTACCGAGGGGATGCTGCGTCCGAGGTGGAGGAACATTTTCAAAGGGCATTGGCGCACGACAAACCGAAGGGTAAGTCGTTGCATATTAAATATTTTACTTTCGAACGTGTACAGATATAAATTACCACAAGAAAGTTGTAGGAAGCTAACGCAGAAATTATTAAAGCGTTAGTGGTAATCGGGGAAAATTTTTCAATCTCTTGGACGAATAATGATTTCTACGTTTGTCGCTTCTCTGTCGGCTTTTTCCATTTTGCACAGATTTTAATCCGTGAAACGGCAACTGATCGTAAAATTATTCGTAAGCTGCGAAATACAGAGTACACGATTATTACGTCGTAAGATATAAGATGTATGATTAACGATGAACGATAGATAAAAAGGAAAAAAAAAAAAATAAAAGGGAAACGCTTCGGTAGTCAGAGCTCAAACAAGCCGACAGTTGTCTTAAACCTGCGAGAATAAATGCTGGAGCGCGATTCGTTCCAATTACGATCTCGTTTCGACGCTTCGACGTCATCGAAACACGCGAGTCGAAGATTGGACGGCGCGAGCCTGGACCGGGACTAATGCATCAAAGGGCGGTGATTTAAACGCATCGGGCGCGGACGCAACGCGGTCCCAGCGGAGGCCGATAATAAAGTGCGCCATTAGGCTGCGACAACGCTAACAAGCCTCGTAACAATTGTACCGTCGTCGTACTCGGGGACTTAAAACCTTTGCTGTCGGTCCGTGGAAGGAGACGAAGAAGAAGGAGTGTAAGTCGCGCCACGCACAGAGGAAGCGAGGGCGAGAAAAAAATACCAGATGAAAATGAAACAACAGGACGAAAGAGTAAGGAAGCGGCGCAGAAGTTGGTTGAATCTGAGGAACGAATGGAAAGTCGATGGTAGTTCGAAAGCTAAAGAATTTTTATTACGAGAAGAATGAAAAGATTCTCAACGAATAATTACGAAGGAACAGAACTATACGATATTCCAGGTTGATATCGCATCACCGATCTCTGCAACCAAATTACAAAACAAAGATCGATTGCCCTCCAAATTTAGGATAAACTCGTACGAATAACCAAAAACTGCGCCAACTATATGAGGCAAAGGCGTAAACCTAGTTCGGCATAATAAACCCGCGCAGCAGAAGAAACAGCCGTGAGAATGCGTGCAGCAGGAACAAAGAATACAGCATACATATCGACAAGTTAAAATGAAGCATAAAGAAAGAAACATTCATATGGTCCTGAAAAGGAGTGGTAGGTGAGCAAAATATAGTCGGTGCGTTTGGACGACGAATGATCCACGGCTGAAGGGCCGAAAGCTGGCGAAAGAAAGAGCCGGCTAACGAAAAAGGCCAGCATAGGGGGTTGTCGCGGTGGAAGTCGGTTTGGCAAGCGATCGGCGTAGCAGCCCGTCTATATCGGTATCGTTTAAGGCCGCATTTATCTCGCGGCAGTGCTCACGATCAGTTCACTAGCCTGCTTAGAATTCAAGACAACACGACCTAATTGTTATGTGCCGTGCGCTTCTCCCTCTTCTCTGCTTCATCCCTTCCCCCCTCGCCCTGGCCGCATGCTCGTTCCTTCCATCGAGACTACGCTTTCACGGCGTAGGAAAGGTAAATTAAGAGCTTCTCGGGCCTACGACGAGATGCACGCTGACTCAGGGAGACCCGTGCAAGCGTAGCAGGGGTGAAGAAGGAGTGCAAAAGGTAGAGGAAGGGGTTGGGGAACGGGGAACGAAGAGACAGCGCCGGAGAAGACAGTTTTAGCCGCGGTATGCCGGCTAACATACGTACAAGGAGCGAACGTCTCTTACCGATGAACGTGTGCTCGAGAGAACAAAGACACCCCTCGGCAAGAAGATCGAGGGAGAAAGGCAACCGATAAGAAGGGTTGGGGATTGTTTGAACGCGTTGCGGCACGTGTTTGCGGTGAGTTGCGGAGAACTTCCGGAACCGTCGCTGCGTTACGCGGTCTTATTAAATTGAATAGCTGCGAGTTTGGATTATATCAAGTTCTTCCCAGGAAAGATATCACGCGTACGAATTCCACAATCTCTTTTGCCACTTTAATTGTAAATTGTGCGGCAATTTCTCGGCTCATGGACACGATGCAAGAAAATTTGGATTATTTTACGACAGACGGTATCTTTGTAACACGCGAAACGCACGTTTAATTCCAGAATCAAACATATTTATTGCTCGCAGTCTTCGAGGATATTCGTCTCTTCGTTCGAAAGCACATAGAAGATTAATCGAGTTTAGATTCTTGTGTCGCGATTCGGCTGGAAATTGGTGACGCGTTACATTGCCGAGGGAATGTTTCTTGCACGACGAAGAAATCGTATCTACGAGGGTTTTGCTTGGCTACCAGTCGGTACCAGGATGCGGCTGGCATACGCTTAAGGGGACAGGATCGAAGCAGGCGAACGACACGACTAGCCGATAAACCGTTTTGCCCTCGAATGCTCGCCGATACGGGCGCATAAGCGACGCGACCATGATTATCCTGCTTTCTTGCGGGCGCAGCCTTCTCACGATTCTACATATTTGCGACAACCTGACTTTGCTTGTTTGAGTTGAATCGAAACTTACCGATGGCGCGTCAATGGAAGTGAACTATCGTCATTTTTGTCAACGTCGATTCTCTGGTACGACGAGCAACTTCCTCGTTCTACTTACGTTCCGACAGAAATACGTATGCAAGTAGAATTACCGTTTCGTGTCCAGACGCAACGTAGATACGTAAATACATTCACTATTAGAGCATAAATTTCTTCGTGAAACATATATCGTTTCTGCATACACGACGACCAATTCAGCTCGATTATCATCAATTTAACGACGGATTTTCAAATTGTACACGTACGCAAATACTGAAACAGGAAAGAGAGCACCATGTAAGAAAAAGTGAAAAATAGACAGGCCTGGAGATCTAGTTTTCTTAGCGAGCGTGGCTGTCGCGTCGCGAGCTGAAAAATCACACGCGTTTATCAACGCACATATTTCCGTTCAAAGGGTTAATTCGGAACGTCCGCTGCGGGGGGATCGGCTTATCGCGTCGCGTATGCCGCTCGGTCTGATGAGAATACGACGTCGGGAACGGCGGTAACGTTGAGTTCGGGAAATTGAGCGCGTCGTTCCAGTCGGTGGCGTCAAATTAACGCCCCGTTCGCCAGCCACCGCGGCGCAACAGAGACGCAATTACTTGACATGGCCCTTACATGACGCCGCGCCGCGCCGCGCCGCGCCGCGCCGTGGCGTCTTCAAAGGGGCTGCCGCGAGATTAGTCGCGATACCGTCTTCGGTCTACGCTCATGGTTTTTCAACGTTCCACGCTCGCTCCAAGCCACGGATCACACGGATGAAAATTGCCGTGTAATCTATGACGCTATGCAATTTAACGTACTGTAATCGAGAACGTCCGCGGCCTGCACGATTCTATTCGTTTTTCGATCAATTTTACACCGCCGTGCGTTAATTAGTCGATCATTGAATCGACGAAGGTCGATTATGAGCATTTATTGGAATTAGCTCTGTCAAAATTGTACATCCCCTGTTACCATTACATGAAACATTACCCAAACGACTCTACAAAACGAACCTTCCATCAAACCTATTACATTCCACTCTACCTCTACCCCTTCAAGAAGAAAAAAAAAAGAAAAAAAGAATAAACTCTCTCGATGAACAAACTTTAAATCCAACTACCGCACTCTCCCACGCAAAATCAGCGAAAAAAACAGCTTTCAACAGCGACTAACGGCGTCGTCGTCGCTCATTCCGAATTGACTAACAAAAGCCTGGACGCAGAGGTAACAGACATCAACACAAATCGAAAATAGACCGGAACGCGCCATTAGTTTGCTCGGTGAATCCGAATCCTCGGCCTGTGATGTGTAAGGCGTGGGTATAGGTTTCTTTGGCCGTGGCCGCGAGTGCAATCAGAATAACGAGGCATCCGGTCGCACCGCCACATCAATCTGCCGTGGGTTACGTTTTGACGAATCGCGGCACCGCGACGCGAGACGTCTTTATAGAGGCACCTTCTGGCGCCGCGCCAACGCCACGCGTCGACGCCGAACAGCGCGTCCAACGCGAGAAACTCATCCCCCGGCCCGTGTCAGCCGATTATTTTCCGCGGCTCTCGGAAATGAAACACCGAGGCCGCGACGCCACCGAAGATTTACCGACTACATTTGTATCGCGGTATGGCGACCGCGAGCGAACGATCGATGTCGAGCTGCTCGGTAAATAGCTGAAAGTGAATCATTACCGACCAACTCGCGGGGAAAATGAATGTACCCTGAAAAAATTAACGAGCCCGACGCTGGTTCGTGAAATTGCTTTTCGCGATGTTTCTCTGAGTTTTGACTTTAAGAGTTAGAGCCAGTTCCTTCGTTCGAAGAACCACTTGTTGTTTCGCCTGCGAAGCAAATGCAATTTATCGGCCACGCAGATTCTTACCCGTTGATACGGACCTCTTGGAAAGATCGATGGCGAATGACGAGCCGAAGTAGATAATAACTGGAAATATGCGTGTCTACGTACGGTATCCGTGTAATTTGAATATTTAATCAAGCAATATATTTGACACAGAGTATAATAATTCGAATGCTTCGCGAGAGCTTCAAGGTTCTCAACTTCGTCGCGATGTTCATCCGAATACCTAGCACGTGCCAAAACCTCTAAGTTATCACGCTCTGTTTGTAAAATTGGCAGCATGCTCGTCTCGCGTCACATCGTACGAAACTAAGCCAGATATACGAGCGTAAAAATAAATAAAAAAAAAAAAAAAAAAAAGATATACGATGCCGATAGAAAATAACGAGTATCGACGAACTCGGCGCTCTCTTCCACTTGTTCAAACACGTGCAATCGCACGTTCGAGGAAGATTCGCGAAATCCCCTAACGATCTGCGAATCGTCAAAGGGTCCAGAACGATACTGTAACTCGATTGGGTATCGGATCGTCCCGGTAACGACTGACCCGCGACACTTTCAGCATAAAGAAGCCATGGAGCCGCATTGTTTCCCACGCGTGGAATGCCAGAATGGAAGGGGGGTTCGTAGACGGCGAAACGCGTAAAATATGCTTTCTCGTCTGGAGAGCTGTAACCGGTATCGCGGATTGGTCGAGCGGCACGGCATCATCCTCCTACACACGTATCAAGAAAGATTGACTAACTATCGCGTTAAATATTGCGATTTGCTTACGGGGGAGATGCAAGATAGCGGAACGGAACGGAAACCGGCCTCCGCCACGTCCTTCGTTCCAACGTCCTTCGTCCTTCCTCCAACCCTGTGCTTCTCTCTGACTTCTTCGCCGCCGCCTCCCCACCCTTTTTCTCCTCTACCACCGCCAGCCTCTGTCTGCCCCTCTCTCATCCCTCTAGCCCCCGACCCGCTGTCCTCGGCCGACTGTCCTTTATTTATTAACGCAATTAAAGAAACAGAGTGTCGAGCGTCCACGGTCGGCTTTCTACTGTGCCGATGCCGCGGACCGGCTGCACGCTCGGCGAGAGAACTGGGAAACGGGCGGCAATCGATTCTACGCGAATGTGGTACCGGATGAAGCCAGAAAGGGTTGTCGATGTCAAATTCACACCGTGGATACGAGTTTGATGTACTCGAGTTGGGAACGTGCATCGATCGATATCTGGAATTTTTGTCACGCTGCTACGTTGCTTCGCGATGCTTGTAAGTCGAAGACGGAGAACGTTTCACTTCCTGTTTAACACTGAACCTACCACAGCGGTCAAATTGACCGCTTGCAAATTTCTACGCAAATTTTACCATGTTTAAACGTTATCGTATGGCTTGCTGATCTATGACTTTTCATAAAATATCCATCAATTTCATATTCTTCGGTATCTATTTCTAGTTCGCTGTCTTTTCTTCGGAGAAAAATTTGTAGTCTGTCCTGCCTATCGCGAGCGGTCAATAAGTATACGAGAAGTGTCGGTAGGTTTAGCGTTAAACTTCCCTCTGCCGCGTACAAATCAGGTTGCAACGTGCAACGTGTACAACTCTTGCTTTATGACTGGCTCGCTTTATGAACAATCATATTCGGATTACTTTGTAGGATTTTGTCACGATGATGACAAGCCTCTAAAGATATTTTAAGGTACATTTTAATCTAGAGAGTAATCCGTGTTTAATATCGTGAACGTGGAGTTTAAAAGGCGTTTTATCCTTCATTCAGCGTAAACGTCTTTCTCTTTCGTGATAGTATATCGTTGACTTGTTAGGTTCAACTCGTTAATTATCACATGTACGTACATATGTAAGTATGTGTCATCTATTAAAGATAAATTACTGTACATCGAGCACTATGTATCAATCGATACTGGTAGGTTGCGCCACGTATAAATGAATAATTCATGCCTCTGTTTTATCAAACAGCCATAGCGCTAGCCACTTTTTACATCGCCGCGTGTATTCTTGTCGATCCATACAAAGTAAGCTTTATAATTAACGCGTTGGCCGAGCAAATGAAGATAAATTTTACAACAGGCTACCTGCTATTAACAAAACCGAACTCGCGATCGCTCAAATATATATATGATACATAAATAACTCGTGTATAATCATCACGACGCTGTAACGAAATAACTAACGCTGTAATAAAAATATAACGAAACAAGAAGTAAAATAACGACACGTAAAATACCGAAACTACAATCGTTCAAGGAAAAAGGAAACCTCGAAAGAAAGAGTCTTTTTTTTAAGAAGGAACCTACGAAATATATTGTTCGTTAAAGACGGAGATATCAAGTCATCGCCGCGATATATCTACGACGGGCAATATTAAAACAGCCGAAGAAGAAACAGATGGCAACGACAACAAAAGGACGCGAATATGCAGAACTAACAGCGATTCGTAAATTGAATATTTTTTCTAAATTAGTTGACACATTTTCCATGGGATAGCGAGTCACGGTGGAAGATGAGATCGAGGAAGAAGAGGAGGAATTAGAAATATAAATCGTCGGCTGGTTCGGTCTCGCTGGTTCGACCTTTGAATATGTGTTTGGATTGGCCGAAAGATCTTCGAGACAGAAAGAGAGAGAGAGAGAAAAAGGAATCCCGGGACCAAGGACCCGGAGACTCGCGGGAGGATACACGACAAGCTTCTGGCTTTGGAGTGGTCGCTTGTAAAACAACCGAGCGGTACCTTTCTGTCGCGCGGTTCGATCCCGTGGGATCCGACTACCCGTTTATCGTGAGCCCTCGTAAGAATCGCGTGCTGGCCCGTGGGAAACGATACAAATATTTTAATAAACATTCTTGCCCAGTCGGAACGTCTAGCTTTCGAACAAAAATTATTGCGCCGATTGGCCCGCTGATCCGTCCAGGTTGGGATAGTCGATCGTAGACCGATCGCGGATACCGTGTAACTTATCGCTGGAGGCTCTTCATGGAGAATTTCAGAGAACCGTGGTCTACTATGATATTTACAATCGTACATACCGTCGTTCTCCAGTTACATACGTAACTTCATTCCTTGGAGTTACGTTAGCTTTGCTAATAACAGGATTATTGCTTAATATATTTGCTGTTACCGATATATGGCAACTCTTTCCCAGAAGATGCAGAATTTTTTTTCATCAAAAAATACTCTTAGTTCGTGCAATAACGTTTGCCTTAATGTTATAGTTGTTACTGGTGCGTTTGTCCGTTTGTAAAAATAAGAACTCGCGCCGGCCGCGTCAGTAGAATTAAATACTTAAAGTCAGACTACTAAGACAGCGAGCGTATTAACCAGGAAGTTGAAAATTGGTAAAGACAAGCCAATTTCAGTTTAGTTTTTGCAGATGTAAATAGAGCAAATTATATTATCTATAACCGATTTTCAACAGAGATAAAGCGGCACGTAAAAGAGATATTCGAGATAGTGGTAACTAAAATACGTAGCGAATTAATTCATTAATTGCCTGGTTAATAAATTTAACGTTTGGTTTTAGAACAGGAAAATTTTACATTTGTTGAGAAATATTGAATTTCATACGAAATATATATATATATATATACGAAAAGATTGCGCCATTGTAATTCTAGATGTTGTATGGCAATTTGCATTTGCTCGGATAAACAAGGAATTATTAAAAGCATTGTATTTTGTTGTAGAAAATCTCTCTCCCGTGTTTTAACATTTAACGTTTGATTTTAGAACAGGAAAATTTTACATTTGTTGAGAAATATTGAATTTCATACGAAATATATATATATATACGGAAAGATTGCGCCATTGTAATTCTAGATGTTGTACGGCAATTTGCATTTGCTCGGATAAACAAGGAATTATTAAAAGCATTGTATTTTGTTGTAGAAAATCTCTCTCCCATGTTTTAACATTTAACGTTTGATTTTAGAACAGGAAAATTTTACATTTGTTGAGAAATATTGAATTTCATACGAAATATATATATATACGGAAAGATTGCGCCATTGTAATTCTAGATATTGTATGGCAATTTGCATTTGCTCGGATAAACAAGGAATTATTAAAAGCATTGTATTTTNTACGGAAAGATTGCGCCATTATAATTCTAGATGTTGTATGGCAATTTGCATTTGCTCGGATAAACAAGGAATTATTAAAAGCATTGTATTTTGTTGTAGAAAATATCTCTCCCATGTTTTAACATTTAACGTTTGATTTTAGAACAGGAAAATTTTACATTTGTTGAAAAATATTGAATTTCATACGAAATATATATATATATACGGAAAGATTGCGCCATTGTAATTCTAGATATTGTATGGCAATTTGCATTTGCTCGGATAAACAAGGAATTATTAAAAGCATTGTATTTTGTTGTAGAAAATATCTCTCCCATGTTCATGAGGAACTTCCCCCCTTCCTTCTGGAAGAGCCAGCATCCTGGCGAAGTCTACGAGTGTCCAACGGATCCATGGCATCCGCATTATCCACAGTATCACCACAGGTGAGCGTTCCCAACATTCCTTGTGTTGTCCTTAAAATATATCTCTGCGTTAGAGGAAAATCTGTCCTAATACCATGTTTCTAAACCTTTTAAACTGACATTCGTATTATATCCCCATAATTCATAAATGATAAAGTAATTCCGTTCGATTTTATTCGTAAGATTCATGTTTTCTTCGGAATTTCTTATTCGATGAAATAAAAGGTACTATTAATAATCTCTCGTACAATAATTAATAGCTGGAAATTATTACTCCGTTCAGTATACTCTACAGACTTGATACGGACAGATTTTCACGTATTCTGATTACGACAAAGATAGGGAGAATAAAATTTTACACGCGAGAGGATCCGAAGAAAGAAACTATCGAATATCTTGCGTTAAGATCCGAACAATCTCGTAAAAGAGATACGAAAAACTTAGCGAAGAAATGGATCGTAATCCGCGTAAACAATAGAAAATTACATAATTACAAAAAATGAAATTACAAAATAGAATTACAAAATTATGAAATGGCAAGGTTTTCACAAACTTCTGACTTTCTATGTCCATTTACATGGTTCGATCTATAGTTCTATCTAATCTACCACCTCGAGACACAAACCGCCATATTACGCATCATTTAACATTCCTCTGCTTACTCCTTTCCGCCCATCTCATTTACAACAATATCAAACCAATTAGAATGCCCGTTTCTTCTCTATTTCGCGTTCCATTCGTTCGAATCGCCAGCATCGCAACCTCTAATTACAGACGAGTGCCATCGGAGAATCCGATGCGGTCATTCCAGCGCGACGTACTCTATTTTAAATTCGCGCGGCCTGTATCTCGCGGCGGTGCATTCACGCGCGCGGCGCGAAACCAGCTCCGTGATTAATCGACGAAATCGTCGTTCGTTCGATCAACGGACGATAATGCGACCGATGTCTCACGCGTTCGAAAAATCCACGTCCGGCAGGCGCGACACGCTCATTACGCGATAGCCTGCCGGGATAAACGTTCGGGAACGAATGTCGCAGCGGGTACGAGAGACGGTGGAACGAGCGAAGCGGGGAAACACGTGAAAGAGGGGAAGCGTGTTTTGAAAAAACGAGGGAAAAATTGGGAGAAAAATCAGGAGAAACGGAGGAAAGAGCCTGAACGTGGAGAAAACGACACGGTGGCGAGGATGAGAAATAAGAGGGAAGGAGAAAGAACGGAGCCAAAGAGAAAACGAGACGTGAAAAATACAGAAAACCGTCGGGAGCAGGTACCCCTGCTCGAGAGATCTTTAGCGCTGATCTCGCGTCGGCCGCCGTATAAATTACCAGTCTGTCACCGTTCTTGAGAAGAGGCACGATATCGAGGATTCTTTTTCTCCTTTCCTCTCGCGTTACCTTTTCTCTCCTCTTTTCTTTTTCGTTCCTCCTTCTTTCACCCCTCGCATTTTCGTCCGTCTTTTTCCATCCTTTCGATCCCTTCACGCGTTTATTCCACCTATGCTCTTCGTTGTTTCGTCCGTTTCACTTGGTACATCTCGTACTTGGCGTCAGATAATCTAGAGATTACGTTAGTCCTATAATACGTTTTCGAGAAAGAGACATACTGAGAATGATTTTTACGATCTGTTTTGCAGGGCTGTGCACGAGTATCACCACCATAACATGGCGACCGTGACGAGTTACGGCGGTCTGCTGTTGGGTGGTGCGCGAGGACTCGGCCACCATGCGGCGCATCACGCGCACTCCGCGGCCTCCTACAAGGACTGGCCGTCGGCGACGCCGTCGCAGTCCTTCGTCGACGCTTCCTCCGCACCCTCTTACCCGCACGGCTATTACGCACCCCTCTCTGGTGAGTAGACTCACGAATCTCATATACGTAGATTTCTTGCGTCGATACTTCGTCGTGGAATTAAACGATTCGAGGGTACGGCTTTCTGGTTTAGTTCCTATTCCTTCTATGTTTTACCTTTGATCGTTTTAAGGATACGCGAACAATTTTGAACACGCGATTCATATTAAACGGGTTTGGTACTAAGCACGTGTAAAGTAACAGTTACTCTGGAGATATCGAGAAATCGTGCGAAATACTGGCGAACATACCCACTGTATGATAAATTGAAACGTGAATTCCCTATCTTTTCTCCATTTTCTGAAAAGTAGTAGATACTCAAAGAATCACGATACAGTGAGAATTTTATGGAACGACCTGATATTTCAGACGATGGATGTCCAAGCACGGTAATTCGTATTCCTAGGGACACAACTACAGAAAGTTTCTTTCGAAACGAAGCGATCTCTTCCGCCAATGAAACGTACCGAATATTACGTATAATAATAAGAAGAATTCTTTACCTATTTTACATGTACCTTCTGTATACTTGTCCACTTTGAAATCTCCCATAAAAGCGCAAGTATCTAGCAGTCTATTTACCAGTAAATTACTCGACAATTTTCTCTCGGTAGCCACCAGCTTCGGATTCCTCCTCTTCCTCCGCGTTTTCTAATCCGCTCGTGGGGGACAAGCTTTCCCTCTCTTATATAACTGGACGTTGGACTGCGAGAATCAAAACGGTGCGGCTCTTTTTGCGGTGACGTGTCCCGGGCACCTTGAAAGTATAGTCGAAAAGAGTCGGGGCGAAATGTTTTACGGCTGTGCCGTGACTTTTTGTCGTCGGCATCGATGATTTCGGTGGGAGAGAACAACGAAGAAAGCACGAGTCCCTGAGAGCGTGGCAGCGCTATATCGGCCCCCATTAAGCTCTTATTAATTGCGAGCATCTGAGGGGCCGACCGACCTTTCTTGCGCGCTACCTGCGCGCCATTCTGCCTCCGTTCCCTCTTGCCGACCGCCGCAAACGACGCTGCACTCTCGGCCTTCCAACTTTGATGTCGAGTCGATCCTCCTCCGACGAGATTTATCATGTAAATCGCGGATAAAAAGCCCGCTCATCCTCCCCTGTGCAGCAACCCACTGGTCACCAGGCGTTCTCCTCTTTTTTCTTCCGTGTTTTCGGCACCGTGCACGATTCTATCGGATCGTGTAGCCGTGGATCGATTGGTTGCTCGCAAGGGCTGAAGAAACTCGCCTCGGAATTGAGCATTGCACGCGTGTTATAAAGTTTGTTAACACGAGATCGCTGGAATTCGACGCTGGCGTGGGAACGAGCGTGTATGCTGCAGTTGTAACGCTGAACTACCATAGCGTTAGAAAAATAGAGAACGGCGCTTTTTGCGCGCAACAACGTAGATTCTTCGGCTCCAACCACTCTATCTATCCTCTCTGCTCTTGCATTTTTATCAACCCCTACTTGATAAACCTCCGATAAACCTGCCTTATAAATAACGACGATAACGGTTCTTACGGGTATGTAAAAGTCGAGTAATTTATGAAAATTCTGGAAAATCCGAAAGCCAAGAGGAATTGCGGACGGAAGAATATTCACGTGACGCGATTTGCCAGCACGTTGCAAGGCAAATGCAAGGTACAGAGGCCGCTACGCGGAGTGCAGCTGCAGCACGCCGTGAAAGCACCACGCCCATCGTGATTGCAGAGACCACTCCCATCTGTCTGCACGTCGTTGCAGCCAGCACGCCTTCCGTTTTACCTCGGTAGCCAGTCACGCGATTTCATGTAACACGTCCGTAACTTTTGATACAACGTTCTACCACGCTCGAGAATTTCCGTGTCTCCGTCCGAGCTTTATTTTTATCGTGCGCCGTGACTTTCCCTCGGGGGATGCGTTTCCTAGTCGCAAAGGGTGTCGTCGCGTTGGTGATGTCTTCCGTAATGGAAAATCCGATTCCTCCTCGTGTTCTTCAGTAGCCTCGTTTTTTCTTATTTTATCGAACGTCTGAAATATTCGATGCAGTTGATAACACGCGACGTTAATATAGCATTCGATGGGGTTGATAGTGAGTGATACGATTGCCAGTGTAATTTATGCTTAGAGCGATTTACGTGATCGAAGATAGTGTCGTTTCGTGTCACTTTTTCCGCTTCTTCGTTTTACATTAATTTGTCGATTATCGATTTTATTAGATCGTTGATTCCGTATCTTTTTCATTTTCCTGACACGCGTTCGCTTGGACAGTTCACGCCGTGGCTGTCAAGCGACTTTGACTTTCCACCGTCTGCGACTGTCAAATGCTCCTAACGATACTTTAAGACTACTTTTCTGGAATTTTAGCGTTCGAGAAAGGTATATTTATGGATGTTCCGGTTATTTTGACCGGTCAGCTGTCGTTTAAAATAAATCTTGCATAGTATGGTAGTATATTCTTTGAAACACTTCCCAGTATGAGAAGATATTTTGACCATCAATATGGAAAATTGTACGATATAAAAAATAAGAAACAGGTGTTAACCTCCTCGTAGTTTCCTTTTTATTTAACTTGTACTCCACATAGATAGGATCGATCTTCTCTCTTTTCAAAAATTTCTAAATGTAAGACCCTTTGCTGTTCGTTCGTTCGTTCGTTTAAAATAAATCTTGCATAGTATGGTAGTATATTTTTTAAAATACTTCCCAGTATGAGAAAATATTTTGACCATCAATATGGAAAATTGTACGATATAAAAAATAAGAAACATGTGTTAACCTCCTCGTAGTTTCCTTTTTATTTAACTTGTACTCCACATAGATAGGATCGATCTTCTCTCTTTTCAAAAATTTCTAAATGCAAGACCCTTTGCTGTTCGTTCGTTCGTTCGTTTAAAATAAATCTTGCATAGTATGGTAGTATATTCTTTAAAACACTTTCCAGTATGAGAAAATATTTTGACCATCAATATGGAAAATTGTACGATATAAAAAGGAAGAGACAGATATTAACCTTCTCGTAGTTTCCTTTTTATTTAACTTGTACTCCACATAGATGGGATCGATCTTCTCTCTTTTCAAAAATTTCTAAATGCAAGACCCTTTGCTGTTCGTTCGTTCGTTCGTTTAAAATAAATCTTGCATAGTATGGTAGTATATTCTTTAAAACACTTTCCAGTATGAGAAAATATTTTGACCATCAATATGGAAAATTGTACGATATAAAAGGGAAGAAACAGGTGTCAACCTTCTCGTAGTTTCTTTTTTATTTAACTTGTACTCCACATAAATAGGATCGATCTTCTCTCTTTTCAAAAATTTCTAAATGCAAGACCCTTTGCTGTTCGTTCATCAAGATTATCGTACGATGTACTTACGCGATACTTGTAGGGTTGTTTTAAAATATAAAGCAAGCCTTAAGGGTTTGTAGGAAAGGAGAGAAAGCGATGTGCCATGGTCGGCTTCCACGTATGTTGAATTCAAGCGATGAAAATCGATACTAGAGCTTCGCTTTAGCATTCTCATCCCTCTCGCTGTCACGGATTCGATACGCCGTGGCTTCAACCCTCTTTCGGTAGCCATTTTGCACATTTCAGCTCGACGATTACGTATGAAGGAAAGCGATCTTCTCCAATTTATTACTTTCGAAAGAATCCTAATACCGAAAGAAGCTGAAACTACTTAGCTTGAAACGTCAAAAATGTTTCAGGTGGATTTAGGTGTGCGAGTGAAAAACAATTACTCGATGAAGCTTTAGTAGCCTTTATTGCAGACTAATGTTCGCTGAATGCTGTTCGTTTAATACTTGTCGCTGTGGACGCTCGAAACATAATAATTGCCTTTTCCGATTCCTGTGTCGGAGGCGTCTCGGTCGACTGTTATTGCCCGACCTTTTGGCTGCTACATACTTTTACAAGTTTATCGTCGTCGGTTCGTTTTTCTCGCTTGTTTTTCCGTCGTCTTGCGTCGCTACGTGTTTTCGACGATCTCTGAAACACGTGCCATTTCGAGACACACGACTTTCTGGACGTTTTTAAGCGTCTCGTCCAACTCGTGCGAAAATCATGGAAAATTTCGTCGGCGCGTACGCGGAATTTGACGGAGAAATGCTGCGAAAAATTTTGGCGTCGCTTTGGCTCGGACACTCCCAGGGACGAACGGGCTGAGATTTAGGGCCAATTTAGGAAACGCTTACATTCGCACGCGCGCGCCTCGCTGCATGGGCGCAGATTGAGAGTTGGTTCGCGGATCGGACCGACCAAACGAGTTTTCAAGAATTTACTCGCCGGAATGCCGGCAACGCTCACTATTCTAACTGGCGTGTGCTACCGTAAGGGCCCTGTGCACGCTCGCTGCTTCCAAGTAGCCGCGACCTCGTCGTCAAACATCGATTCTGGAAATTAATGAATAAATAAGGAAGGACTTGCTTGGCTGTGTCCGCTTTCTTCGCCACGAACGAATATCGATTCCACGATCGAAGAAGTCGGCCTGAAAAACCACATCAGCGATCCTGCAGCCAGATTTCGGGCCATTTTGTCGAAGTATGTACGTAAAAAGAAATGAGAATTTGCAGGATTTGGGGAAATCAAGGGAATTAAAGACAAGTAGTTTCTTCCGACTTTTGTCGTTTCTTTTTTAACTGCCTTCGACGGCACGAAATAAGCTCGAGGTAGAGACTTTGATGAAATAAAGTCATCCATCTTCTTTGTCCGAATGAACCAAATGTTTGATATATCCTGCGTCAAATTTCAAAACGTCCCTTTTCATCCAAGCAAATCTAACTTCGAATCTACCAATCCCAAATACAAACAACTGTGCACGTTTCATCGCTCTCGCGTTTTTCGACTCTCCATTCCGCCACAACGCAACGCAGCAATCGCGTTCGCAACGACGAAAGCCTGACGAGTTTTTCACGAGCCTTGACAATAAACTTTCGTACTGCGAGGGCGGAGGAGGTAATTTCGGAGCGGGTTTCGTCACCGGGAACGGCGCGGCGAAGCGAACCCGCGGCGTCTTCGAATCTCAAGTACCGCCATTAGAACGCCGCTTGGCACCCCGATTAGGCCGTGCCGCGAGTTGACTGGTAATTATATAATTGCGTAAAATTAACTCGGTCGGCATAAATTGGCTGCCGTTTAAGCGCGATTAAGAGAAATAAATCGCAATTACCGTGTGACGTCCGACGACGCCGGACAACTGTAGATGGTCATGGCGCACCGCGTGACGTTTCTGTCGGCGGTTTTATGCCTCCCCCTTCCCTCCTAACCCCACCGGCCCCGCGTATGTCTATTACTTCTGCGAAATCATTAATTTAATTGGCCGTCACCGGCTGTTGCATCGACGAATTCAACGCGTGATCGAACCTTCGACGACGACGACGACGACGACGATAATTCATGCAACTACGGAAGTTCGTTTTTCTTTCTACGTCTACTATATTTTCTTGCTCGTGACTTTACTCGGTGTTTTTTTTTTATTTTCTTATTTATTTTCCTCCTTCTGATTTTTATTTCTTTAGTTTTCCTCTTCGTTTTTTTTTTCTTTCTGTCAAGACGAGGAGAAGAAGATTTGCGAGAATCGAAGTACGAGAGATTGTTCCGATAGAAGATCGGCGGAAGTTGTGATTTAAAGCTGTACAGAAGCGGCATTGTCTTAAGGCAATGGAATAATTGCGTTTTCTTTTCCCACGGTGGAAGCGGATTCGCAGAATCGATCGGCGATTCAAGAAAGAGAAATCTGTTGAAATCTGTGGAAAGATTGAAGTTTCCTGCACGCTGTTTCGTTTCTTCGCTGTACGCTGTCGGGCGCAAGTGCTAGGAAACCTAACGGCTACGTTTATCGGAAAACTAAAGCGATTCCTGCTTTGCTTAGCCCTTCGCGCCATAAGAAACGAAACGACAGGCTTCGTTCTTCTACTCGTATCGACAACGAAAGAAAGGCAGCGCTTCGGTGAAGTTTCGGAGCGAGACGCGTCTTCGAACAGGAAGTTGAAAAGTTGGAAAAGAACGCGCGACGGAACTGGATCCAGGGATGTTAATTTAATGCAGTTCGCGTACTTTTATCTTTCCGCAGTTGGCATTAATTCGCCGGCGGTCGCGAGCAGAGACGAATTTACGAGCGAGATTCGTTATCCGAGCCGGAAGAGCGACCGACTGGTATCGCGAAATCTATTGCTTCCGAACACGCAGCCGCCACGACGTCGCGGACTTTGCTCGCAATTAGATGGACTTAAATCAAAACACGGATTTCACCCGTCACTGCTGAATCGAATTTGCTGAATTGCACGATATTTTATAGGTCGCGGTGATACACTCAACCCTTCGCTCGCGCACACTTCGCTGCACGAGTAATTAATATGCTCGGTATAAGTTACTTGAAATTTATTGCCATTTTGCGACAGGTTTTTGATGGACAGTTATTGGTTTTTTTTTTTGAACGTGATATTATTTTAATCGAGAAATTTTTTCTTCTTCTTATTCTTCTTCTTGATTCTCACTTCGATCATCGAATACGTTCTGTGTCATAATTCTACGTTGAATACGTAGGTACCGTTCAACATGCAAGATTCCTACGAAAAGATCGAATATGCTCGGTATAAGTTACGTGAAATTTATTGCTATTTTGCGACAGGTTTTTGATGTACAGCTAATGGTTTTCTTTTTGAACGCGATATTATTTTGATCGAGAACATGTTTCTTCTTCTTATTCCTCTTCTTGATTCTCACTTCGATCATCGAATACGTTCTGTGTCATAATTCTACGTTGAATACGTAGGTACCGTTCAACATGCAAGATTCCTACGAAAAGATCGAATATGCTCGGTATAAGTTACGTGAAATTTATTGCCATTTTGCGACAGGTTTTTGATGTACAGTTATTGGTTTTTTTTTTTAACGCGATATTATTTTAATCGAGGAAATGTTTCTTCTTCTTATTCTTCTTCTTGATTCTCACTTCGATCATCGAATACGTTCTGTGTTGTAATTCTACGTTGAATACGTAGGTACAGTACAACATGCAAGATTCCTACGAAAAGATCGAATATGCTCGGTATAAGTTACGTGAAATTTATTGCTATTTTGCGACAGGTTTTTGATGAACAGCTAATGGTTTTCTTTTTGAACGCGATATTATTTTGATCGAGAACATGTTTCTTCTTCTTATTCCTCTTCTTGATTCTCACTTCGATCATCGAATACGTTCTGTGTTATAATTCTACGTTGAATACGTAAGTATCGCACAACATGCAAGATTCCTACAAAGTCTTTTTCTTCAACTATCCATCGTTCCATCCTCGCGTTCTATTCGAACAAGTTGAAACATGATCGTGTAGAGTCGTTCAAGTTCAGAACGAAACTTGGAGGATCGTAGTGAGGTTAACTGTCAGCCTCTTATTACATATAATGCTGATTTATTTTCCTCCTTCTGATTTTTATTTCTTCCATTTTCTTTTTGTTTTTTTTTTTTTCTTTTTGTCAAGACGAGGAGAAGAAGATTTGTGAGAATGAAAGTACGAGAGATTGTTCCGATAGAAGATTGGCGGAAGTTGTGATTTAAAGTTGTTCGGAACTGGCATTGTCCTAAGGCAATGGAATAATTGCCTTTTCTTTTCCCATGCTGATACCGTTAAAGATATTTCCTGAACGCGACAAGCGCAAAATTTACTACGAAAATTAGTGTCTTGCATAATATTTACGCGCATATTGGAACTTCGATGGCGGGTCAAAGCGATCCAGGTATTGGTCGTCCGAGGGTTGAGCGCGCTTCACTTGCACATCCCTCGACAGCGTCGTCTTTTCATCGGCCCGAAGAGAAAGGAACGACACGAGTGACTGGAAAAGGAAACAGTATCCTAAATGAGCGCGCAGTTTCCAGGCAGTTCGGGGTCGCGGAGCGTCGGTCAAGCGGTTTCGCGCGGTCGAGCGAGTGGAAACAAAGAAAGGGTCCGGCGGGGCGCTCTCAATATTTCCAGGAGAATTAATTCAGGGAATCTTCGCCATAAATTCTGGTCCGCGTGGGACATTCTCTCCGGAGAGAGAATATTCTGGATCCGCGCGTCGCTGCAGCCGGGCCTTTCTGGCACGCGCCTCGAAAATGGCGTCGACCGGTGACGTCACGTAATCCACGCTTGTGCACCGCTTCCACCGGCGAGAGCAAAAGGGAAGAGAATGGAAAAGAGGGACACCAGGGTAGCCGGGGATGGCTAGCGAGCCTCGATTGGTCAGCCGGCCGGATGGAGGGAGTGGTCGAAAGCTGCCGGTTTATATCGATCTCTCGAAGTCGGCTCGTTCGCGGACCAAGAGACACTCCGGTGAACCGGAGCTGCCTCCGCGGCGAACGCGCGTCCTCTTCGTCCTTTAACCCCTGGCCGAACCTTTGCGAGTTGCGAGCCTTTCGACGCGACGGGGCAGTTGCGTCACGAAGGCGACGGACGTCGCCTGGCTTTCCTTCTTCTTCTTTCACTATTTTCCAAGAGACAGATCGTGCACGTACTTTAACACTAAACCTACCACAGCGGTCAGATTGAACTTGCTCGACTCGATCGAATTGATCGCTTGCGAATCTCTACACAGATTTGACCATATTTAAACGTTACCACGTCGCTTGCCGATCTATGACTTTTCATAAAATATGCATACGATATATTCTTTGGTATTATATTTGTAGCTTGGTATATTTGGTATATTTGTAGCTTGCTTTTTTTTCTAAGAGAAATTTGTAGTCTGTCCTGTCCATCGCGAGCAGTCAATAAGTATACAAGAAGTGTCGGTAGGTTTAGCGTTAAGGGCGTCACGACTCGATATAATCCAATCTTGCGCTAGAAGAATATCAAAACTACGTGTTTACAGATCAACACGTACGACAAATGGAGCAACAAACGTAATATTCTTCACCTAGGCTACCGTCATTTGTAAAGTCAATTAAACTGCAAGGTACTCGACAGCAGGTGTAACTAGTCTATGTCGTTTCGATAGACAATTTTTCTATCGCATGAGATATGATAGGAATCGAGTCTCGTCTTTCAACGAGATCGCAAACGTTCCAATTTCCCGAAATCGTTGGAAATGATCGCTCTTCGCGCGTATTGGCCAGAATCCCCATAAAGGATCGGGATAATGGGAAACGTTAAAGGCACAGAGATCAAAACTACTATCAAAACTACGTGTTTAAAGATCAACACGTACGACAAATGGAGCGACAAACGTAATATTCTTCACCTAGACCACCGTCATCCGTGAAGTCAATTAAACTGCAAGGTACTCGACAGCAGGTGTAACTAGTCTATGTCGTTTCGATAGACAATTTATCTATCGCATGAGATACACGCGATAGGAATCATCTTCAACGAGATCGCAGACGTTCCACTTTCCCGAAATGGTTGGAAATGATCGCTCTTCGCGCGTATTGGCCAGAATCCTCATAAAGGATCGGGATAATGGGAAACGTTCAAGGCACAAAGATTTAGAAGCTTAATTTGCAATTAATACCGGCTCGTCGGTGCATACGAGTTTCGAAACGGGGTGAATCAAAGTAGGGACTCTCCTTTACCACGACTATATTGGATTTCAGGCTATGAGGGGTTGACCCTCATTGATAAGGGTCATCTCAATGCTTACGTATCCCTCGTCGGTGGCAAGGGTCCCTGCGCGCAAGGGTCGGATCTTCGCTTTTTAAAGCGGGGGTGTTCGATTTAATTTAATCCAAATACCAAACTCTCGTCTTTTGACGTCGAATTCGCCACCCGAAGTTAAGGGTGAAGGAAAGCAACGAGAACACAGGTTATTCGTTATTGAGCAGGCAATAGCAGTTACAAGATGCCGGTTTCATAACTTTTTACGAAATTGCAATGATTTAAATTACAAAAATGTACGTATTTGCAGAACAAATATACGTTAACAACGACAAGGATTTCTTGTATTTAAAAATATATATGTTTAATTAAACATGTTGCTCGCTGAGCATAACGTTACCGCATACTTGCACCAGTTTTAAGTCTTGAATTATTTCCAAGCGTAACACGCGCGCGATTAAATTTTCGGTGAACATAAAGCACAGAGTTACAAAATTCTCGGGTTCAGCGAGTTTCATTCCGAATTTCCTTCGACTTTGTGCTTTGTTTCTTTGTCGAAAAGACCGAAGGGAATTCCTCCTTGTACCGTCTTTCTATGCTCTTTGATATCGCGATATTGAATGCTGGAACATTCATAACAGGTGCGTTCGTCCGTAACTTCGTATTCATCGACTTGTGTGCGTTTGAGGTTTCCAACGAAAACACCGTTTATTCCTTTTATAAGAAACGAATATTCGACAACAACCATCGTTTAGCAAGGATAGTTCTTTTCGAAAATTCCTTTTGCAATGAAAAATCGTAATACTTTGTTAATTTCTTACGATAACTACCTATTAAATACGCAATAAGTGAATTTCGCAAAGTAATCTGTCATTCAAGAATAGCAGTGGTTAATTTTATCCTACTAATAATCCCATATTATACCAGCTCTCGACTTCTGGTATCGTCTCTCTGCTCTCTCGATCATAATCTCCGTGAGAGAGCATCCTAATTCAATAGGACGGGCCGCAGCCAGCAAATAATGTACCATAAGTGTCAGAACGATTTATGCGAGCCGCGTACGTGCCTATAACGTTTTCACGGCCGAGTATGCGAGGCCAATATGCTGGAACAAAATGGACGGGGGTGTTGCTGGTAAATGGTGTGTCAGATAGCGTGGACAATATTGCCCGGTGCTCGCCGGCTTTCCCGAGTCACCCTCTCGTATTTACGCGGAAGGACCCGCGTCGATTATGAAACAGAAACTTTTCCACTTTCCATTCGAATCATATAGGTACGTGGGATTTGTCCACCACGATACCCCAATAATTAATCACTAGATATATCTACTCGTCGATACTTCGACGCATGATGGATTTTATTGTATCGGTAGATCGTGAAATATACGCAAAGTGTATCGTCACGTCCAAAATATATACCTATATATATATATATAGTCAGATAGAACTTAAGTTTAATAATAATCGTAATATAAAATTGATTGAATTATTAGCTCTAATGAAAATTCCTCGAAAGTTTTATACATTTATCTATTATTATTTATTATTACTTAGTCCGTGCCTTTCGGCTTTGGACGAGCTTTTCGGTTTTACATCTCGTTTGACATATGAAAGTTATATATATATTATATATTATATATTATATTATTATATATAATATTATTATATATTATTATATATATTATATATATTATATAATATAATTATATTATATATATATATACATAATATTACATATACAATTTTATATATATATAATATAATAATATTATATAATATATATATGTATGTACGTATGTCCAAACAACTTCCAACTAAGGCGAAGATACATTATAATTTAGAGAATCGATCTGTCAAAGTTTCCCGGTGCATGCTATTTAATGGAAGCACGAAACTCGCAAAGTATCTAAACGTAGCTTATCAATTTACGTCCATCGATCGTCGAAACGCTCGCTAGTCTGTACCAGTTTCTTCTCACGACGCGTTCCATCGTCATTTTCCGGCCGAGCAGCTCTCTATCGAACAGCGCCTCGCGTTCGCTGACTCGCTGGCAGAGATCGAATCCTTTGTGCTTCCGCTACGTGTTTTTTTCAGCGTGCATGCGCCAATATGGTAACGCGCGGGACGCACACGTAGCTGACTTTGAAGCAGGTAGATCCACGTGCTGACACGTGTGCGCCGACAGATACGAACTTAATCGGCCGTGCCGTGCACCACGTGCCGGGAATTTAAGTATTTGAAAACGTCCATCTTCGTCCTGCTCGTTGAAACTACCACGTATCCAAGAGACTTTCAATATACAAGCGGACATGTAACAACGCACCATGTTGCGTCCATTGACAATGATTAAGATATGTAGTCATCGTGATCAATCGGACTCTCGATCGATTGGAATTAAGCGGAAATTCTGCCGCAGAATACCTTCTTTGCGAGCGTGCTTTCACCTTAGAAATTTTATTCCCCTAAGACGCCTCATTTTTACCCGAATACATAAACATCCTCGGTCGAGTCCAGCTTCTTCTCAATTACCAATGATTCTCTCGCAGTGCCGGCTGGTCGAGGGGTACGAGGAGTCGGGAGAGCAGAATGATCTGCAGGATCAGTCTTCGAAGATATCAAGATGGAAGATAGCTATAGACGCATGCGTGCAACCGTTGCAAGGAACATGAGATCTTAACTGTTCGATCTCGTGACATATTCTGTTGGTCCCCCATCCGTTCGTCCTGTTCGACCGTTCGTTCCCTTGGTTCGTCCGTCGGTTTGTCCGTCCGTGTCGCTCAGCGGGTGCCATCACCAGTTCTGCACCCTCGCATCCGTCAAAACGTTGACTCTTCTTTTATTACGCGGCTGGCCGCGTTATAAATTTCGATGAACGATGAGCCGACCCCGCTGCAACGAAAAAGTCGTTCCTATCTTTTCGAATATAACCAATTACTTGTCTTGTGCGTGAAAGCTCTGTCGTGGATCGTCAGTGGTATCGTTCCAGTCTAATTGATGATTGCTCCGAGACGCAAACCTTCGTGAGCGAGAGACTGCTCGGTGCGAGCTAGAAGCGGCTCTTGGGGGCTGATTATCGGGTTCGAGACATACGAAATTACACACTTGGGTCGTTGATAACGATTCGTTAACTCTAAACCTACCACAGCGGTCAAATTTCAAACTTCTACGCTTTCAAACTTCTACGCAAATTTCACCATATTTAAACGTTAACACGTCGCTTGCTGATCTGTGGCTTTTCATAAAATATGCACACGATATATTCCTCGGTATTTATTTGTGCTTGCTTTTTTTCTAAGAAAAATTTGTAGTCTGTCACTGTGTATCGCGAGCGGTCAATAAGTACACGAGAAGTGTCGGTAGGTTTAGCGTTAATCAATGTTTCGTTTCACGTACGAAGAGCATATTAGCGATAAATCTGTCCTCCTTGGATATGATATGCTGTCGCTTTGAAATGGAAGAAAACCGAAGATTTATCGTCTTCTTCGTGCGATCGTTGTTGCTCTTCCTTCAATTTAACATATATGTATGGTTGTTAATTTCAGGAAAATTACAAGTTCGCGTGTTCATTCGTGTTGCAGGTCTCGAGTCTCAAGTGCAAGATTCCAAAGACCTTTACTGGTTCTAGAAGCGAGCCACGGAGTCTCGTGGGTCGAACTAATTCGCAACATCCGGTGGGTGAACGCGCGAAAAGGAGGGACACGAGCTCGAAATCCGCGACCAACAATCGGAAGAACAACGAAAACTGTCAGCGCTCGGACGAACGTAGCGACAAAATGGCGAACATGGGGGCGCTCGTGGAACGTCATCGAGGAGGAACGAGCGTGGTTGTAAACGACGCAAACGTGATATTAGCGTGCTAGGGGATGATTCATCCGCCGATTTTCAGACGAGGCGGGAGCTGGTGGATCAGAGGAATGAACTTTTGTTATACGGCCGGACGAACGTACGCGAAGAATCGTTCAGCCCGCGTCGAAAAAGTGTACATAGTGTTACCTAATTTACTTTAAGGATCTACTATTAGCGTACAATTCAGATAGTATTAGAGGAGGATTACTTTGCGCGCACTATTACCTTCATAGTGACTGATGATATACCTATGTCCGACCGACGCAACCGCTGCAACAACAAAGCCTCTAGTTCGTATAAAGTGTAGAGAATTAGGCCATCGACAGGCGTGTCTAAATTTTCCAAATAATTAGGAGAAGAAGAGGAAGGATCGATAGATCGTAACGATACGAAACGATGGTTGATAGTAAAGAATTCGCGGGGAGAGATCTATGTTCCTTGAATAATATTATCAATCTGTAGAATGTATCTGTTCCGTTGAATAAAATGAATTGATAGGATTCGTTGAATTTATCACGATGGTTAACTTATTGAAGGAAGATAGAAATCGAAGAGGAAGATCAAAGGATTAATTATTTGGCGAATTTGACTGCAGATTTAAGTGAAATATTTATTGACCAATGATCTTGCCATATATATATAATAAATATATATATATATATATATTACTATTATTATTGTATCATAACACCGGACGCTGCAGAAATTCTGAAATCTCTCCAAGTCAGCAAATTAAAAATAGTTATTACCCGAATTGTCACAATTATTCTTTGCATCCTTCCCCATAGAATTAATAAATCATATGGTGAACACGAAGAGACACACACACACACATACACACGCGAACACGTTACATGCACGCACGCACAACCGACATTTTGCCTAGCGGATTATTCTACCTTAAGCGCATCTCATGTTATCGTCATCATAGGTGTTAAATAAATGATGCATTAATATTACATCGTTGCGTTTTCTGGCTTTGACTTTCACCCGATGATTATTTTCAAATTTCTTTCCACCTACGATATCGATAAGTCGATTAGAATACGTGCACCTTATTTCGTATTTATATTTTTTGTCGAATAAAACGGTGTTGCAACTTTCAACGCTTGATCGAACATGTGTCTAATTACGATGCATGATATTGGGCGTGTTTGACATCTCTATTAAAAGTGACAGCAACATTAACAGGCTGTCAAAATTCGTTATTAACGATCTTATACTTACATTTAAAACTTCGTGAACACTTCGGTTGAAAAATTCACTGCATTTATTTCGCAGGTACGAGATACCTTGCATTCTACTTGGTTTGCCATATTAACGAATAGAACGCGTACCAAATTCCAGCTTTACACCTTGCAGTCGTAGTTATAAAATTTCATAAAGATAGATCATTTTGCGGATCGTTATCGATTTAAAATCGATGCATAATTCTCGCTTTTACGCGTATAAACGTAAGTATGTCCTCTAGCGTTCGATTTCTACAATTGCTTGGAAATCACAACGTCTCGACAATTTGAACAGCTTTTTCCTCGCGTGTTTCCTCGCATATTTTTATCATTTATCTTAACAATTTTCCAAAGCTGCTTACGTATCGAATAATGAAATTAATTGATTTCTTCCAGTAATGATTATTATATTTCCATCGATCGTCGTGTCGAAATACTAACGAGATTCCTCGAATCCCTTTCGCCATTTTTCTACGATCGTTTTTCTACAATCGTTTCCTGTGCAAGAACATGAGAAACACGTGATATATGCTGCTAGTGTGGGCCGCGTATCCGCGATTATGTAATTAACAGCAGAGATTAGAGATAAGAGCAGAACGGAACTGGAATACATCTGGCTGAGAAAATAGAATTTTATGCTTTTGCGGTTCGTTACGCCGCTGCTGGTTAATTACACACCGGTGGATTTAGTGGCTCCACTCACACCGGAAAGTTAATCGAGCACGTAATAAGAGGAAGTAATGGGGAATTTAATCTTCTGGAATTCTGCGCCAAACTTTCGCTTTCGTTCGCTTCGTAGCCACCTTCGTTGGGCAAAATCGTTTCGAGCCATTTTCAGCAATTTAGAAATATTTTCCTAAACAGACGATTACGTACGTAGCCGTACTTTAACGTCGAAGCGAAGAACAACTCTGGGTCGTGAACGATCGTTCGAGCAATTCTATGAAACATATCATTTCTATGAATTCTATGTTGCGTGGATTAAATACGCGCGTTTAGAAATCATTTTTTCAATTGACGCGGTATATGGCAATTTCGAAGAAGCTCGTCGTACCGATTTCCTGGAAATTCACCAAGAACGACAGACCTAATTAATATTACAAATCGAAGTAATATACGAAGTAATAAACTGCTCGGTGCAACATGTGGTCAAATCGATGGACGATTTCCTTTGCACGTGCTCCGTTCCCTACGTCATCGACGTGTTCCAGACCGAGGCACAGTTAACGAGATGAGAAAATGAGCAATTAACTTCGTCACCTAGGGGAAACGATGTTCCTGGGATTCGGACGATCGTTGTTATCACGTGTAAGACACGTGTAGCCTGATTGGCCGTGCCGCAAATGGAAGCGGTGGTCGTGCACGAAAAGGCAAGGTGGCGAGAAATTTTAACGAGATTGCCCGATATTTTCAGAAATGAGAACACGGAGTTTCGAAAGATGCAACTACCACAAGATTTATGGAATCGGCGCGAAATGTATCTACGTATTAATGCACGCGTATTAATAAAACTGAACTGAGCGGAAGAATTCGAGCGTGTCTAATTCTACGCGTACGACGATTCTGTATAATTTTCTCCGGCTTTCCCACGCGAATATCTCTGCAGCTCCAATAAATCGAAGCAACGAGAGACACTCTGGCACGCGATCGCCACCGCCTCGATCACGATACGTCGATCCAGCGAAAGAATAATTGCGATACACATCCGGCCGTTCGGTATGCGCCGATAACGCGAAACAACAAAATCCACTTATGCTGTCGCGAAAAGGAAAGATCCGCGGTACTTTGCTTTCGATATATTTTTTCCTCTTCTTATTCTTTTTTTTTTTTCTTTCTTTTTTCGTTACAACAACTCGTTCAATTCTCGATAATTCATCCCGTTGCCAATAATTATCCGTTTCGTAACGCGCGATCGAGGACGGCGCGCATCTGGACGCGTCGCTCGCCTCATAATCTCCGATCGATGTGGATTCCAATAAACGGTAGCCGCCAGTAAATCTACCAAATAATAAAATAAATCGTCGGACGTCGCGAAGGGGCTAGTTCCGATCTACGGATAAGGGGAAAGCTGAAAGATATATCGGGGGAGGGGTCGGGGTGGGTTGAAAAGAAAGAGAAGGGTAGAGAATAGGAAATGGTGAGATTTATTGCGTTGACCGAGGTGTTCCATCTTGTTTTAATTACCGAGGTCGCGTTGTTTGCCTCGGCCTTTGTGTCCCTTCGTTCACGTCGCTGTGTTCGTTTGCTTCTTTTTTTTTTACTTTCCCCTTTTCATCTCTCCGTTTCTTTCCTCGTTTCGTTGGATGCTGGACACCAGCCGGAGAGATTAAGGCTGCAGGGTTATATTCGGCCACGGTTTCGTGTTCTATGAGCACCTTCGATTCCTTTCTAACAGCAATTTCTACCGGTACTTGGATGCTATCGGTTGGCTTTTTATCAGATAAGCTTGTAAGCGGAAAAGCAACGTTTCTTTAATGACGGTAGTTTCGTGTAACGTCTCGTTTGGAGAGAGAGAGAGAGAACGTTTTCGGAAAGAACGGGACGAATCTAGATTTTGTATCGTTAGAGAAGCAATTCGAATCTCCCGAACACGTGTCTCGCAATAGCCACGTACTTTTTTCGCGCTTTCTCATGCGTGCACTGCATCGTGGTAATTTCCTTTCCGTCGTCGTCCGTCGAAACGACGGTGTCCCATAGGAGGACACGTTCTCAATGTCTGAACAGGCGCATTCCACGGCCAGAGCGATAGTTCGTTGGTCTGGCCAAACTGCATTTCGTCAGGCGAATAGCAGATAGGCCATCGCTCCTTGAACATAAATCAGTCTGTTCTGTTTCTTCTGTCGCGCTGTATGATTTGTGCGTTTTGTTACGCAATCGTGCATATGCTGGCTAGACGTGGAAAAACCAAGAGCAGGAAACCACGTGAGGGCCACGTGAGCCAACGCTTCGAGAAACGATACGCGGTGACAGGCTTCCTGACTCGCGTTCTTCTCTTTTTCAAAACGTATTCTCCATCGAATTCGCTTTCTGCCTTAAGCGATGTATGGATATATATATATATATATCCTTGTATCCAACGATTCGATAAAATTCTAATCTACGGATAGAGTATATCTGGTATAGTGAAGATGATTTATAAAAATTCTTACGTAAAAGTTGCTGCTTTTTGCTTTAGAATGAACACTGAAAGGAGAATCTTCCATTGCCAGGGAGACCATTAAACAATTTATGACGAAACCGCCGTGTACTTGTACGCAGAGATCGCCCCTCGATTCACGGTAATTAAATACCGAGTATCGTCCCCTTTTCGCAAGTGGCACCCCTGCCAAGAGAATACTACTAGGGTCAGGTTATTGATATTGCACCAGGGGAACAAATGATCCGACCGTGAATATGAATATTAATATTACTTTACCAAGCGTGCATCCGACTCTCCCTTATCTGTCACCGATACCTGAAAACAATTATCTCGTATCACGCTTCCTTCGACCGAAGCAATAAAGACGATTGCTTGACAATGGGAAGAAATTTTAAAATATATACCATTGCCAAGTATGTTATATTTAATACGTTTCTATATCTTACTACGTAGATGTTGGTTGCATCGTCAAAATTTACCTTGTCTGCTTAAAAATATTTTCCAAGTACGACGCTTTCGTTTATCTTTGTTTACGACTATAAACTGTTCAATCGTATCGTGATATAAAATTTTATTTGGACGAACGGTAAAATGTATCTAGCTCAATTGAACTTAAAGATAGCGCAAAGTATTGGTGCGAAGTTAAATAAATCGTAAACACACGCCAGAACGTATCAGTTTGCATCGCATAACTTCGTGATTGGAGCGCGCCATCGTGGATTATCATCGGACGAGGAAGGATCGAAGAGGCAGATCGAAACTATCGAAGAGATCCGAATGTGGACTACGATCGAATCGTATCGATCTCGATGACATACGTGACGCCGTGCTTGACAAAGGCCCAAAAAACGTCTAGGAATGCCGACGGGAATATTTCGGCGGTGTCACCTCAGAGAGATACCTATCCTCTTTCCTTTCTTTTGTTTCTCTTGCTTCTTCTCTTTCTATTCAACGTCTACCTTAGTCTTTTTATCTCGGAATTTCTGTACGATCGGCGAATCGCTCTTTCAGATGATAATTAATATTCGCGTTTCGTTACAACTTCTACTTTCTCTCGCGCGATCGTATTTAAATCGCGTTTCAATTATTACAACTGCCAATTGTTCTAAAGTTGCACGAGATCTTCCAATTTGTAAATTTCACGTGCGCTGAATATCGTATCCTGTTTTCGTTTCACGATTACATCTATCTGTTGTACGATATGTTCTCAAATTCTTGCCAGCTTGATTTCATTGTTAAAGTTTTATTCGTAACCGTACTCAAAGGATCCAGCGACTTGGCTCCATGTTAAAAGTCACTTCGCTTCGTCCTGCTGCTTCATCAGCCATCGTGAACGTTCCTCGTGGTCGTCTACCTGCAGGAACACACTCGGTTCGCCTTTGCCTCGGCATTGAAGGCATCTCTGGCCGCGTGTTCCCACGGGCTCGAACCTTTGACGTACGATGTCCCGGGTACGCGGTACACGACGTCCTCCTTCCCGATATCGTAGCCCGCCCCTTCGTGTCTTCGCCTTCTTTTTTTTTTTTTCTTTTTTTACCTTCATCGCGGCCCTATCTTCTCTTTTTCTCCTCGTACACTCGCAGAAAACCGGTAGCCGGCAGGAGCTTTTGAAAGAACCGCGACTTCCGGATCATAGGGTCTGTTCGGAGAACGGAGTGGATCGAGGACAGCGGGAATCGGCGAACAGTATTTCTGATTTAGGTATCCTTCGGACGCGGTATAGTGGATGCTGTTTGAATTTCAGTTTCTTCTCCGTCTTTTAGTATCGCGGCATGCTCATCCGGTATTCGATCGACTTACTTTCGAAGTTGTGTGATTTTGACTACGTGAGATCGTCGAGGTATCTGTTTTGCAAGATTTTTATACGATTATTCGACAGGCTGGAAGATATTTGTCGGTAGTTTTAGCGCTCTACAGCAACAATTTGTCTTGCGTGTACTTAAGCGACGGTGAAAGTTTAAACTGCCGTGCAAAACAACTCTTTCTCCTTTGCAACGGCGCTGTTTAAGTTTACTTTACTTCGGTCTATTTAACATTCTCTCTCTCTCTCTCTCTGCGGGCCGATCCGAGACGAGACCGACCGGAATTAAGACGCGACGAATATCTCATGCAAATCACGATTCTCGGGCCAAGGAACGTAAAAACGCCTGTTTAGACCAATTTCGCAGCGCGGCCCGTGGCCGTGATTTTTACGAATCACGATGCACTTGCCCTTATTCGGGTGGCGGATTTCAATGCCTCGGCGCACCCTCCACGTTACATTGAATGGCGCAAATGAGACGTGACTTGAAATGCTAGCAGGGGACCTTCCACATCGAACACGTGCACCCGGTGCACCCACTTAATTGTTATTCCGATGCGTTCCGGCTATTCGCAAACAAACAAATTACGTCGCCGCTCTAGATGAATTTCTGGGGATCCGAGCCGATGTCGGTGGTCCTTCAAAGACGTTATTTCACGCGCATTGCAGCTCAGGTAATAAAACCTTCCTCGTTTTAGTCTCCGGACACCGATACTTGACGTTAAAGAGGAACCTGATGCTCGGTGAAGTTCGATGTAACGAAGATAGCCTGAACGCGCGTCATACGTTCAGCTGTTGTAGGACAGTCGAGGAATCGTTTAAAGTAGATGACTGAGTTGTGATTTATAATGGAACCGTCGGTGCGAAAGATGACAAAACTGTGGAAGAAAACGCAAAAGGAAGCCGAAGAAATTCCTGTTGGCGTAGTCACAACATATCGAGACGGAAGTAACGAGCAGTATCATAGCGAAATGATTGCGATACGCATCTGATGACCAGCACGCGTATAAAAGTTTAAACGACGCGTTGAAAGGCTGACGATATCGCCAATAGAATAAGGCGGAGCAAGCGCGGCCAAGAACGTGTCTATTGAAGCGGAGGTTGGCCTCTCTCCTCTTTCTCTCGCCGTACGCCAAGGAGCCGGCAAGCGGCCGTGGAATGTCTTCATTAAAATACCCGAGCTCATCATTTATGCAGAGCAAAAACACAACGAGGCGAGCTTCGAGAACAAGATCGCCGTCCTCCACGGGATCCGCGCTTGCTCGGCCTAGCTTCCAGCTTTTTAATTTCCGCATTGTTTCCTAGGCGAGACGTTCTGCGATTTAACCGGCGCCCTGGCTACCTGCATATTGCCAGAAGCGTGAAAATTCACGCTCGACCAAGTCCGATCGATCGACGAGAAGTTATTCTTCAGGTTGGAGGCTGGTCATCGTTGTACAGCCGAGACTACGGACAACGAAGGGGTGAAAAATTCTTTGCTCTTAATCCTTGCTCGTGTTCCTCGCGGATAAAAGATTAGAACGAAACTGTAACGAAAAACTAATAGGGAAGAAACAATAGCTTCGATACTTGATACTTCTACGCGATCAATATCGGCTTTAAATTTTCAGAAAATTATACTCTCATTGCGAACCAAATATATTCGATATTCGTCTGTCTCGACCCTTTGCATTTATTCGTAGATAAAATACGAAGCGTAAAGAGAAGCTGTATGTATTTAAAATCTTACCGCTGTTAGTTTACGTCGTTTATATTTTTAGAAGGAATGGTTGGTATTTTTCTTGAATAAAATATATATATACGTATAAAGAATGGCCGCGTAGTAAGCGAAAGTACCTACGCTGTTCCATCACGTAAGGCTGCAAGGAATGGTAAAAATTCTTCACCTTTTTAGCCGCATAAATCCGTTACTTATCCGGATGAAGATACTTCAAATTTTGTAAATAGCCGCGGTAACGCTTCACGAATTCCTGCATCGCTTATTATTTGAAAAAAAAACTCGTATTACGAGGTGGAACGCCTTTCTTGCTGGCCGTATCTGCCAAAATAAGCATAACGTTTAGTCGAGCGGAGAGCGAGCGTTGATACTCGGGACTCGTTTTCGCATTCGTAATTAAGCAGAAAGTCAAAGGTATGACAACTTGTAGGCTTGTCGCGTTTGTCATTGCAGCATCAATCATGAGGACCGAATTCCGATGTCTTGTGAGCGGAATCGATATTACGAGTCCCGAGTATAGAGAAGTGTCGCGTCGTTTAGATATCTAAATGGTTCGGCGCCTAAATTAACATCGCTCTAAAGTTTTAGCTTTTAGGGAAGCAGGATTTACAAAGCATTAAAATTGACATTGGTAACTCAATCCTCTTTTTATTCCCTATTCGTATAAACGTATAAAGAGCAGCATTGTTTATCACCGACTAAGACGATATTTTTTCTTAGTTGTTTGTTTTATTAATTGGTATCCGATGTTTCATAGGCGTAAGTTTTAAGACGGTCGACGAAGTGGTAAAAGAATGACGACCAAAGGTCCGAATAGAGATACTTTATATTTAACTGAATTTTTTCCTGTTTTATTCGCAAATACTTGGATTTATAATAGGAAATTCTATACTCGCGTAATAATGCCGAATGAGCATCGAATGCGAGGTATTTATTTGTACATTTTTATCCGTTGCCCAGCAATTTCGAGTTGCGGCGCGTCGAATTGTTCGCGTTTAACATTTCTGTTGTATTCAATGCGAAAATATTGAGCTCAATTGCTACTCACCCCCGTATCGCATTCCACGCTCTTACCCTCCCACAAATCACTGCGCTGGCCGAATTCGAAATTTTTTCCCCGATGCATGGAATTTCCACTTGATCTTTCCAACAGTGTTTAATAATCCCGTTATATTGACTTATAAACCAGGAATTCCATTCCTATCAAAGGAACAAACGATAGGTATTCATCTTCTCCCGAACAATAACCAATCGTTTCAACGTTTCGAAACGATTCGATAAACGAAGATCATGTAGGAATCATCGAGACACGCGCGTTCAAGATTTTCACCCGCTTCTACAGAAATTCTGAATAAAACTCGACATCGACCTATCGACCTTATTCGCCTTAATCGACGTTCGAAGAAACTCGCGCTACCCAAAAGTGGCCGTGGATAGGACGATTGACGATTCTTCGATGTTGCTCCTTTCGACCAAAGAATCCAGTGACCTTCATCTTCGCGCGGACCCCACGCAAGTTGGCCAGCGGTCTCTCAAGAGATGAATTTATGAGTAGGAAAATAGAGAGACAAGCGTTGTCGGGATCCCCTGGTGGATGTGTAGCTGTTGTGTCGTTACACGAGGAAACGGCGTGTAGATGATCGTGACGCTCGTGTATGCGGCATCCGAGGGAGTCCCATAGGCGTAGATAAACGGCTAGATAATGCGCCACGCTGACAGAAAGTCTCCCTGGAGCTACCTGCTCCGCGGGATGCCTCGAGTGTCGCGGGACAGATCGTCTCCGATGGCTGTCCCTCTATGCGGGACAAAGCCGGAATCATCGGTGAATTAGGGAGCATGATTCGGGCATTCCTCCGTGTCGCGCGATCCGCTGCGTCGCTGCCGGCTCGTGATGGTTATGGATCTTTAAGGGTTGCCACTGGTAGGAAAGAACCGGCGCTTCTACCGTTTCATATTCTTCCTCGACTGTTATTTTTACTTTTATTTCTTTATTTCTTTTCCCTTTTCCATTTTCTTTTTTTTTTTTTTTGTTATTCCGTAATTAAAATTAGGTGGAGCGATCTAAGATTTGTGTTGTGGTTATCGGTTATATAGATGGAGAGAAAAGCGCGTGGATAAATTGTCAGATAGTAAACTATATTTAACAAAGAAACGTTGGTATAATACGAATACAGTTCGAGCTGGTGCAGATCCGCGCGCTAGCAGCGTTACCTAGAAACTGAACACCGAAGCCATCGTTGCCTGTCTCTCGTCTTACGGTTGCCATGTGGTTGTCTTTCGTCTATGGCCTGTCGATGGCTTTAGCGAGTCAGAAAATTAGTCGGTACAGACGTAGAGTTTACTTAGAAGTGTTAACCACTTCAACAATTTGGAACTCGATGGTCGATCCTACGGCGACTAAAGATAGACAAAATTGCGATTTTCTAGATACGGAGATGAGTTGAGATAGAAGAAATACGAAAGCGTCTAGTGGTGGAATCGCTGGAAAAGGAGCGTACGTATCCGAAGGGCAGCAAACGGTTGCACGATCCAGATGTCCCTCGAGTCTGAGGCTTTTCGTCCGCGAAACGTTCAAGCGCAATGTCGGCCACTATGGAAGGCACGTTTCCTCGCGCATTGGCCAGCTGTCTAATATGCATACAATGTTACGAATACCGTATGTCCATCCGCGTGCAAAGCTTCAATGTCGCGCTATCTCGAGACCCTTCGCTCGCCCGACGTTGATTTATCATTTCGTTGGCAAAAGGAAGCGAAACGTCGTCGCACAGCCAACCTCTTGTCCTTCTACCCTTATCAATCACCTTAAACGTTAATCGCGCGTTTCATACCCAACGTGTTATACGTGAGATTAATTTTCATCGAAATATACACATAAATCACTTAACGGTAATTTCATAAATATTAATATACATGTAAATCTTTTGCTATTAATCCAATTGGAATTATTTGAATAATTTAGCGGCACGTTAATGGCGAACGGTTCGCAGAAACGTAATGGCGTTCGATGGTATCGGTCCGTGGCAATGGGCGAATGAATCGGAATAGTTGGTCTGCGGTGGAAGATAAAAGGGAATGTGTAGGCGAGTAGAAGTATTCTTATAATCGGAGCAAGCGAAGCAATCGAAGGTAGAATAGAATAGTTGAGATACTTGGGTGTAATGGCATCAGACTGTATGAGCTGAACGCTCCGATCGTGTTGCGTTGGAAATTTCATCGTTTTCCAGGCATGTCGAGTTTGATTAGCGAAATATCAGCTTACAGAAAATTTCTCCCTCTTGCGATATATTTCTAAAATTATTCGCATCGGGCGTAATACCCTGTTAGTACTTTATCGCGGTATCCGGTAATTTAATCGATCTCGCTTGACGTAAGAACGATCCTAACCGAGTCAGTGGTTCGCGTTCGATGGAAGAAGAAACGAATGTCTCGAATTCGTCGGTTCGTCGCTGGTTTTTATCATATTCTATTAAACCGATACTCGGAATTTACGAGACAATTACAAGCTGAGTTTCGTTTGTGATCGTGACCGACCGGTCTGTCGGCCGGGCCGAAAGAACGAGCAAGCCTGTATTGAGATCGTGGGCCGGCGTAAGGGACAGCAGGAAAGAAGTAAAGATTTTATCTCGCGCAGCTGATCACCACTCTCGCTTTGGTCGAGAGCCAAGGGAACAATCTCTTCCCTTTCCTTTTCTCTCTCCTCCTCTTCGTCCTTCCCTCGCTGTCGACCGTCTTTCGCGCGAGAAACACCGCGTGCATTTGCATGCGATCAGTTACCGATTAAGCCCGATAGAATCGGCTGCTACTTCGCGCCGAATCGATGGCCGCTCGTTGCCTCTGCGGAGAGGCCAACGAGACAGCAAGAACGACAGGACGCGAGTTTCTTAAAATCGTAAGATCAACGCGAAAATTATCGCCCTTTCGTACCTGTTTCGTGATTAATACGTCAGATATACCTCGTTACGTCGCACACGAACGATCGCGATTAAAGCGACGCGATCAAAATAAATTTCTCTGCGTCTGATAATAATACCGATAAACACGAGTCCCATAATTTTGATATTACGCAACGATGCTGTTTCCTTCGGTCCGCTCGCAATCCAATCGAACGCGTATCTCCAACTACCACCGTCGCCTCTACCGAACTAGAAGGAGCAAGAAAATCACAGAGAGCGAAACCACGGACTCCTACGCTTGTCGCATTTCCCTAATTAACACGCAGACCGGCGTCGACGATCGTCTAAACAAATTGCCACGTCGAGTATCCCGAGAATAGAAACGGGCCAGAAGCGGTCTCACCTTCGTCGAGGGTTAGATCAAAAGGAAGAGTTCATTGGCAACGAGCGATCGTCCTATCTGCATCTCGATCACCGGCCGGTCGTTTCGGGGCGCGCGCATCGATCAGCGATGGCTGCTCGTTAAGGTATCCGCGATGAAAAAACGAAGAGGCCAGCCGGCTCGCTGGTAAAAGAGAAACAGAGACGACAGAAACAGCGCAGACGGGGGAGGCAGGAAATCGTCTTCGTAGGCCGAATGGAATTCGCCGAGTGACACCACAAGTCGCCGGAATTTCAGCGTTGCATAGCCCGGGTGGCTCGCGGTCCAGGGGATGCGTCTCTTTCTCCCTAGGCCCTGCTCCATGTCGCTTGTTACGCGCGTCCTCGCGATCGGTTTCGTTTCTGTATACGTGCATGCGTGTTACATCGAGTCCGGATCGGGAGCTGGCAGCCCGATGTTCCAGTTCCCTCGGCTGCATTCAAGGCGCAAGTAGCGTGCCGCGCGTGCTGATACTTCAGCTTCTGTTTGCACTACTTCGGCCGAGGTGGTATGCAGCCCGCGGAACCCTCCCTTTTCGTCTTCCCCTTGGCGCTCTGCGCGCCAACTCGGCCTGCTACTTACCTCATCCAAGGATTATCATCCGGTCATGAAATTCCGAGTTCAGTCAGCACGCGGTTGATGCGCGAATTCGTCGTTTCTCTGCGCTCAGGTGTTGCTAGAGGCAGAAATAGGTTGGTTTCTTCTTTGCGAAGGAAAACGTTTCGAACGAAGAGATTATCGTACCGCAGAAATCGAGGGAACGTGTCTCCTACGTGAAGTTTCCTAGGTTAGTAACGTTTGCCAACGACAGCGACATTTTGTCATCTGCAACGCGAGTTGAAACTATATCCGCGATCGTTAATTAGATAGCCGCTCGCGATACCGTGTGACTTGTAGCGCGACGAACGTTTGAACTTCCGCGAGTATTCGCGTCGCATTGTTTTACTCGCGTTACCACGCGCACTTAAAGTGCAACGCATGCGGTGCGTGCACGACTACGTGCAAATGCGTACGATGTTCCTTGACTCGTTGCCAATTCGAAGCGTGCGCGAAATGCGCCAATGTGAGTCACTCGTTCGTTGAAATTATAGCTGCCGCTATTTAGCTGCGATTAATTATCGATGCTAATTTGTAAATCTCGACGAAACAAGCACGGAGGACCGAACGCTTATTCGCGAATAGATTCGCGACAGCCGAATCGAGAAAAGGACAGTACGAACTGCAACTGCGTACGAATATATATATATATATATATATATGTTTATTGGCTTTGTGAAAACCTCAAGAAATGCGTAATCGTATCTCGCGATAATTCATTCTCGTAAATACGAAATGACGCGAAATGGAAACTAAGACTGAGCGTAGCGTTGCAACGGGAGAGGACAATTAACCTATCTGTCCGAATAAACAAATAATCAGGAAAGAAACCGATGGCAGGAGACTCTGGAAAACTGAGAATTACCTGACTAAATGAAATCCAACTTGGAGGGCAGTCCGCTTAATAACGGAAATCTCGAGGGTGCCGATTTAGCTCACCCCATCGCGAACGAAGAAAGGAAGGAAAACCGCCAACTCCGTTTCGTGCTGGTCCCATCCCCTTTTCTGTCCTTCTCCGTTTCCCATCAATTATTATCGTCTTTCCACGGCTTCGTAGGGCTGACGCCGACATCGTCGGCGCCCCACGATTGGGCGTCGGAACGCTCCACGTCGCCATGGCGACCGACCCCCTTCGACGAGGGTTGGCCAAAGGTGGGGACGAATAACTCGCGAAAACACGTAAATTAAACGCACTATGGGGGTTGATGGGGCGGAATGGGGCCGAGTGGGTGTCTCAGACCGTGAAACATAGCCGTCATAAGCGGATATTAAAGCGTGCTTCCGGGGCAGGGGAGAAGGTTACGGGACCGGTCGTAAACGCTGCACGGAGAAAAATCCTCGCTTTTTCTGCAAGACGAAACCGATTCGTCGGTTGAAAACCGGGTTTCCTCTGTAAATGAAATTGCTCGCTTCGGCACAATTTCTGTCGCGGACAGCCAGTTTGTCGATCAAAGGAGGAAAAGCTTTCTTCTTTCCAGCTCTTTGTACCTTAACACGGTGGCTACTTTTTCCTCCTCTTCAATTCTTTCCTCGCCATTCGATCTTTTCTACGACCGTACGATTTTTTTTTTTTTTTTTTTTATACATTTATATATCAATTTCACGCTTACAATTACGTTCTTCGCCGTGGAAATCCGCGTACGATTCGCTCGTACGATCCAACGTAACGGAAGCTGACGAAAGAAACGAGATATTGGGAAGCAAAAACAAGGCGAAGAATACCGAGGGATAAGAAAAAAAAGGAGGAAGGAAGCTCAGAGACGCGGAGAAACGTGCCGAACTCGCGCAACAACTTTCCCTATATGCGTTATTTCGTTCGACCGGCGGTTCTTCGGCGTTTCATGCGCGCCGCTACGCCGAGGTATGAAACCACGCCAATTACCTTGTCAATTACCTCGATTGATGGCCGCCGCCATATTGATTTCACAAGCAATCAGAGATTGCTGCGCGTTTTCCTAGTAGATCCGCGAGCAGTTGCGCGCGCGCTGCATCTGCTGGTCCAAAGTGAGCGATAATTCTTGCTTTTGCCAGCGGATGCCGAAGACGCGTGATATCGAACCGATCGGACCAGTAATCCCAAGTATTTCTCACTCGTGCTCGCACGGATGCCAATTCTGCGTATCTCGGCCAAGATTTAGTATCTCGTAAGTCACTATCGAAAGTCGCGACTCACGCCGAGCAAAAAAACTCTATCGACACGTACGAGACTATCGCACGAAGCCTGGACTTCACGGCTGTCTTATTAGCCGGCTGAAAACGCGTCAGTATTCTTCCTTCTGAGGCGTTCGTCCTCGCGAACGCGGATTTAAGAAGCGTCGCTCGCACGAACTTGGACGAGAGATCTTACGTTTCCGACTTGAACGAGCGTTCGAGAAACTAAGCCGATCTGCTCCGCTTTTTCTAAATTTCTCCGCTGCGCGTTGACACGCGTAAGTATTTCGATTTAAAAAACCGAGCTGCTTACTTCTCGAGGCGTGGAATATTAATTAGTAATGGTTTAAATTAATAGTAGCGAAGGAGCGTGGTTTCTCAGCGATTCGCATAATCCTCCACGCGCGTTAACACCATCTTCATCCTCCAACTAGCGCTGCACGTTCAACCGGTTCGACGCAGCGTCTAAGAGCTCGCCAGAGTTTCTCGAAGCACCGAACGTTGTCTGCGTGCGAAGCCTCGAAACGGGTCAGCAGGAAATTATCTTGCCGAACGCGTCGCGACGTTCAACTTCTGTCTATCGACTTTTCACGTTGCACGGACGTGTACAGGTGCGTTTCGGTAACGGCGGACGTGCAATCGCATAGATTATGGCGGAGAGGCTGTCGTATCCACGCGAAGGATTGACAGACGGTGCAACAGGCCCTGCGGCAGCTGACTGCCACGGAATCAAAGTGTGCAAGGTGTCTCGACATTGTCACGCTCGTTAGAAGTACAAATGCGCCGAGACGCGGGCCGTTATTTATTCCCCTTCGATTGCGATCTCGCGGATCCTTTTGCGGCACTCGAGCAGAAACGCGCCGATGCTCGATCGCGTGTGCTTATCCGTCTCGATACCGATAACGTTTCGAGCGGAATGTTTTCGAAACGAGAAGACGCCTCTTGCGAAAATTTATTCAGAGATACAACGTACGTACACACTTGGCGCGTACGTCTAGAGACAGCGACAGCGCGAGTGGCGTATTTGTCGAGGAACGTGGAAGAACCGAGAGAGTAGATTTGTAAAAAAGTACAAAGTAGATTGGGATCGAAAGTTAGACAAGTAAAGTAAGTTCGAGCGCCACAAAGTTTCCTCGTGGCGCTTTGATCGCACTGGCTACTCGAATTTCCTCTAATTTTATCTCGCGATTAATACGTTCAACGATTGGCGAATTCTCTAAACGTTCTTACAACAGCTTGGCTGCGTACATCGATCTACGGGTGCAGTATTAAACAACTGCGTTTAAACAGGCCATCTTTCCGTCACGCTCTTCAACGATCAGCGCAGCCATCAGCAACAAAGAAGGCGCCTGAAGCTGTCATCGTTCGGCGACAACGAGCTTCCAAGTGTCTCTAAACGCGTCGTTATCATCTGTTTACGCGCTTTCCGGCGCGCGAAAAAATCACGCCGAATGTATAACCGGGACGTAAAGCGGCGAAGTTTGCATTTCGCCTGGGCTGCCGCCGGGAAAATATAAACGCTTGGAAAGTGGAGATCGTCCGCGTGACGCGAGTTATGCCGACGTAAAAACCAGCGGACGACGCGCATTCGAAATAACCGTGGAACGTTCGTATATCCACCGGGAACGTTAAACGACCGGCCACGCAGCGTTTAACGCGCATTGACCACATGGTTCGGCTTCTCGTTGTCAGCGTGTCCCCGGCCCCCGGCCGAACTTTACGCCGCCGGTTCGTTAAAGCTGCCGCGCACGGCAACGGGAAGTTAAAGGGTAGCAGTTACACGCATTCCACCTTTCCTAATGCCGAAACTTTAAACGGACAAGAAGCACGCGGCGAGAGCACGTTGCCGTTTGCGGCGTCGATTCCTCGCCGTCCCAAATTAGTCTTCTTGTACGTTGACGATTTAATATTTGTTACCGCGTGCACGCTGTACGCCAGTTTCTTTCTTCGCCGAGCCTTTCGATCCTGCTGCGTTTAATTGCCAGCGTACGCCTGCATTTCTGTGTAACCTGACTTTGTAGCGAAATCGACGCGATACCGAAGTCGTGGCCGCGGTGTTCCGAGAGACGGAGATCGAAATAAACGAGAGATTGCGTTTTTCCGGAATATGTTCCTTTCGGAATGGAACAGTTGACAGTCGGATTGGTTGGAACGGTCGTCTGCAACGTAAACTTCTCGATTCGGCGATCTTCTTAAATACGAGGTAACTGGAACATTTTTAGGGAATCGATAGCTATTATCAGAGCAGATAGCTCGTTATCGGATATCGTTGGGGGCGAGGGGGGGAGGGAAGGCAAGGAGGCGGTGAATTCGAGCGGAACGACGCGCATGGGAAGTCATAGCGATGTCAAGTCACATAATCGCGGTGATGCGCCATTCGATTACAGCGTCATAAAGTAGGCGCATGATGGCCGGAAAAACGGTCGAAGGATCGTTAATTGCTTTGGCGACGGAACAGGGGATTAGATCGTTCTGCGTACATAGGCGAGACAGCTAGCGAAGCTGCGCTATAATTTACCATCGCGTCGCTTCTTCTCTGTATATTCGTGGATTTCAGCGTGGAAAAAGCGAACGAAATGGCGCATTAATCGCGCGTAATTAATTTTACGTCGCTCTTAACTCGTTTCTTCGCTGATACGCAACGTTCGGTCGTTTCTAAACCCGTTTATCGGCTATTTTATTGTCTCTTCGTACTTCCATCCAACCGTTTCGAGATCAACGCTTGTATTTCGAGAAGAATTACGAAGTTTACTTGGTTTACGTAATTGCGGAGTTTGGAAGATCGCGTTTCATGGAACCGAGCGAATTACGTGGGAATTGAGAATACTTCGTCGAAGAATTCCTTTCGGCCGACTATCACTCGCCGCTCGCATAACGCAAATGTAATTTGTACGTTCGTTATTTCATTCACGCGCTGTTCGACCTTCTTCCGCTGGAAATCCGCGATCGCGGCCTTCCTGGAAACGCACGCGGAAAAATGTGCCGCCATTGTGGAACGCAAAGCGCCGGCAATATTACACGTGTAGACGATTTAAGCGGAACGTGTGCGCGATACGGGATAGAACCGACTTTGCTTGAAACTCGTAACGAGAAAACCGGGTCGCGAGCGTACGCTACTTTGCAAATCGCGCGCATTGTTCACCATCGAGACTGATCTTCTCGCTGGTAGGATAACGCTAGTAGAAAACGAACCGATTTCCGACCGATCGAAATACCAATGGCACGCCAGCGAACCGCGTTACCGCCTGCACCTTTTTCATCGACCGACTCAGCCTCGTCGCAACGTAACGTCGATAGTCGCGTTTTGCAAGGCTGACCTATTACAGAGAGTCAGGATTTCCAGCATTCATACACCTCTGTGGTTCGTTGGAATCAAAAATCCGTGTGTTCGAGCATTCCGCGGGGTGCGGCGCGCGCGCGGAACCACCATGGCCGGGATCCGCACGAAATGGCGGTGCCTTTGTGAGGCCCCGGTCCGAACGGTCATCGTCGAGGGTTTTTACCCCGTTGGAATCCACGAAACACTTTTACGTACGCGCTGGGTCCATTGAAATGCAACTCGCGTCCCCGCTTGCTCCAGCAGCCCCTCCGTTCCTTACGCCCAGCCCCATCCCCACCCACGCTCCATGTCGCTCTCGAAGATCACTCTTCGATAAACCACTAATCTGCCTTCCTTTGTTGCTCGCGATCAATCTTCCCCGTTTTTCTCCATCCACCAGAGAATATCCGACGTATAAGTACCGTCGGACGATAAACACTCTGAAATAAGGAGGCAGAGTGTCTGTGGGTTACGGTGGATGAACAGGGGGCGGAAGAATAAGAGGCTCGGTCAGCTTCGCGATATTTGGTAGTCATTGTTTGGACACGGTGGAATTGCTTGGACGATCGGTCGGGACTCTAGGCTTTTAGGTAAACGACTTGCCAGTTTAGGCTGGAAAATTACTCCGAAGTAGTTTGCAGGACCAGCGGTGGTTTTAAGTAATTGGTAAGTAATTGTACTTACGCGTGTCGCCTTGGAATACTAGGCAATTGTACATTTCTGTATTCTTGATAAAAGTACGCGTGGATGAAATTTGTCAATAAGAGGCTCGATCAGCTTCGCGATATTTGGTAGTCATTGTTTGGACAAGGTGGAATTTGTTGAACGATCTAGGCTTTTAGGTAATTCGACTTGCGAGTTTAGGCTGGAAAATTACTCCGAAGTAGTTTGGAGGACCAGCGGTGGTTTTCGCGCAGTTTGATGGAAGTAACTTCACGTACGCGTGTCGCCTTGGAATACTAGGCAATTGTACATTTCTGTATTCTTGATAAAAGTACGCGTGGATGAAATTTGTTAATAAGAGGCTCGATCAGTTTCGCGATATTTGATAGTCATTGTTTGGACACGGTGGAATTGGTTGAACGATCGGTCGGGACTCTAGGTTTTTAGGTAAACGACTTGCCAGTTTAGGTTGGAAAATTACTCCGAAGTAGTTTGCAAGACCAGCGGTGGTTTTCGCGCAGTTTGATGGAAGTAACTTCACGTACGCGTGTCGCCTTGGAATACTAGGCAATTGTACATTTCTGTAGTTTTGATAAAAGTACGCGTAGATGAAATTTGTTGCGTCTGTAAGTCGCATCTACAGCGAAGTGCTGGTAGAAATTGAACGTGCCGGATAAACTCGATAATCTGGAAACATGTCCTCGTTGTCGTCGCTGAGATATTAGATTGTCCGGAAAGTTTCTTTCGTTTTATAAGGAAACAACGCCACTTTTTCTTTCGTATTATTTTATCGAATTACGTATGATCGTAATAGTAGAAACGAAAGAAAATGGATCATACGTGATTCAGTAAAATAATAGAAAAGGAAAAATGTCGTGCGTCTATTGTTTCCTCATAGAACGAAAGAAACTTTCCGGACAACCTAATACATCCCTAAACGTGTCTCCAGAAGAAAATAATCGCCAGAAATTCCGACGATCGTTCTTAAACAGAGACCTTAACCAACGAAGTAAGTGCCTTTCGCGTCTCTCCGCTAAATTCGTCTCCCTTCCAGGATATATAATACTTGGCCATCATCGAGCAGGCAGAAGTACGCGGCAATCTTTAAGCACCGACACGCGTATCCGCCCAACAAACAAATACGTACATTTACCGAACAAGTTTTCTCATCACGTGCCTGAGGGACCGCGCCTCCCTTGTTCGCCCTCCGTCGGTTGCTCCTCGGGGAACCCTCTCAAATTGATCCCGCAGCTTCTTTCTCGCCAGGAAGAAGAAGAGTCGCGACGAAATCTAGATAAGAGGCAGGAAAACGCATAAACCGCTCGCCACGACTGAAACCGTGACCAAACGTAGGCAGAAAAAGGCGGCGCTTTTTAAAAACCAAACGTTCTGTCTGTTCGGCTTCGAAGAAGCGAATTACAGGCGTACGCGCTCCGTACCAACCGCTCGATACAATAGCGAAAAAAGGTTTATAGCTCGTAAAACGGTTGACCGTTGCGCGAGTTCGGTCTTCGGCTGACCACACGCGGCATCTTGAGAATTTGTTCATTTATTTCACATTAAACCAGGTCCGAATTTTATAGCCAGCTGAAGTCAGACGCGACAACAATGTCGTTAAGGTATCCCGGATAACGGAGTTATCGTGGCGCCGGTCATCTTATCCGGTTCCTTTTCCACTCTCTTTTGTTCTCGACACTGTTGAATTTCACGGTATCCACGCACGTGCGAGCAGCCTCGGACCAAGCAACCAATTTTCCAACTCGTTCTTCTTCAAAAAACCAACGCTGCAACGCAGTGATTCTTACTCCTCTTGATTTTCCTCTTGTTTCGAAACGTAGAACGAAGTACCGTGAATTGCGGACCACTCTACACGTAGTTCAATTTTGCCCACGAAATCGTCCATTTAAAAGTTACACCACTTCTCTTTCATTTTTCCACTCTCGCGCTCATCGTGAAATTCGAGTATTTACAGAAAATCAAGCTAATTTGCAATAGATGGTATCTTCATTTATTCGGATAAAAGGGCTTTCGTCGCTTTATCTTCGTAAAGGCACAGCGTCATATTTTGGTTACACAACGAACAATACGTTATCGAACGAGAGGAATGTTCTCGACGCGCGATGTGTAAAACGACTCGCAATGGAATAACAGCGTTTTGACGTTCGAAACGTCGATGTTCCCGAGGGGTTAATTACTGCCGCGTCAATATCCGATAGGCATTTATCGAATTCATCGGTAGGATAAATTCGAAATATTCCTGTGAATTTCGGTCCTTCTAATAATTCGCTTGGCGAACGGGCACGATGATTTACGCGTCGGTAAAATTGCTCCGACCTTTATCGTATTTCCAGCGAGCAAACTATTTTTACGATTTCTTCAGCGACCGGCCGTTTAAGATGGCAATTTTATTCCGTATTTTGCATCGTTGGCGAAAAACCAACGAACTTTCTACGCGGTCGGCACCGTACAAAGAGCGAACCACTCGACAGCAGTCGGGATTACCGGAGTTCATTATCAGGGAAAAACATGGCTGGCTGTTATGTCGCCAGAGAAAATCGAAGCGACGATTAGCGGCGCGAGAGGAAACGCCAGGACGTTTAAAATGGAATGCGCCAATCAATCGACACGTATGAACCCTCGCGATTCCCCGCGGCTCTCGCTTGCCTTTTCCTTTTCTTTTCGTCGATCGACAGGATAGGCACCATTAAGTTGCTCGATTTTACACGAACCTATGAGGTAGAACTAGTTTCGTCTCATACTTCTACGTCGTCTTTTTCCCATCTCTCCATTTTCTTTCGCTTTCGTGCTCACAAGTTGCGCACGTACGACGTGGATTTAGGTGTGCGTGTGAAAAATAATTAACAGACGAAAGTTTAATAGCGTTCATTGCGCGCTACTCTCTGTACGACTTCTTGCTGTCCGCTCTCGCGGTATATTATTCGCTGTGAAACGCTCGCTGTCTACTATTCGCTGTGTACTTTTTTTTTTTTTATAACGTTTATTGTCCAAGAAGATGCGTATTACATGTGCGTATTATTCGCGACAAACAATGAATTTCGCGACGGTACGACGTAGTCATACAGTGTTTTGTGTCGAAATTACATTTTTGGCGTTACAATTTATAATTACATTTAAGTCGCTGAAGAGCGGTGATTTTATACGATATCGTTTCTTTTTTTCTTCCTATCGCTGTCCTGAAAACTTGCAGTTCGCTGTGTACTGTTCGCTGTAAAATAATTGCCCTTTCGAATGCCTGTGTCGAAGGCGTATCGATCGACCCTTAGGCCTACCGTTATTGTTCGATCTTTTGGCTGTTACGTTTTCTCACATGTTCACCGTTTTTCTTGCTTCTTGTCCGTCGTCTTGTGTAATAACAACAGGACCCAGTTTCAGGTGGAAATTAGGTGTGCGAGAAGAAATAATCGAAGTGAATCGAATACGGTTATCGCAGACCATTGTTTGCTACGGATGATCGAGGTACAACTGTTCGCTTAGCACTTGTCGCTGCGGACGCTGGAAATGTGTAAGAAGAAGACGACGGTTACAAAGTTACTTTACGTTCCTCCTATACGTCGCGATTTTCATGTACTACAACAATGTACTGTCAATCAATTTCATGTACTGTCAACAGTAACGTCGGAACAATGGCCGTCCTAACAACGGGCAGATCGTTTAATCCGCATGAGGCGCAAACTCGTTTGAGAGAGGGGGGCAAGCGAAGCATTAGAACCGAAAGAAGAGGGATGAGCCCGTACACGTGTTGGAAAGATCGCCAAGTACACTCGTGTGTTCGTTAACCACGGAGATAAGGTGCCTATACGTAGGTGACACGTGTTACGAAAATACACGGCTAAGCAGCACGGAGGGAGGCGGCGAGATAAAATTAGAAGGAGAGAAAAGCGCGTCGTCGAAACGTTTGTTTTAAGGTCCCGCCCGGTTCCACGACATTCGCCGCAATTTTTCTTTTCACGTCCGCTTACGGCACGGAGAAACGCTTCAATTCGGTGAACGAAGGGCTCCTCCCGGTTCCGGGGAACCTAAATTAATAACAACGTTTCAACAAAGCGCGGAAAAAGTACGAGCTCGCGAACGATTAAGTTCGACCGATCGATCTTTGTAATTACGGTGTCTCGCTTACTTTTCCGCGGATTAATGTTCAAGGTTTTTCTTTAATATCCGATTGAAGTTTGCTTGTACGAAAAATTAGATTTACACGTTCCACATTTATTACGCTGACGTACGCAAACGAGTAGCAGCAACAGAATCAAATGGCCAACGCGAACACGATGAATTATCCGGTAGTTTTGTTAGTCGTTCGGTGGAACACATTCGGCGAACACGTAGCCTCTTGTACACTTTCCTTTTCTTTGTATTTACTTTTTCCGAGGGAACGACGCTTCTGAATGAGTTATCGCGGCAAAGCCTCGAGCCCACTCAATTATCTTAATGAGCAGAAACGCCAATAGACGCGCCACATTTTCGACGCTACGTCTTATTTTTAAACCCGTTCCCCAGTTGACGAATTTGCCAACGCTAGTCATCCCTAAACAGTGTACGACCCTTCGGAGCAACTGTCAATGTGGACATTTCTTTCCGAAGATTTTTCGAAAACCAACGTGTAATTGAGTCGTCATTTCGAACAGCGATGGGAATACTAACGACGATTAACACCTTAAGTGTTAAGAACCTTCAACGCTAAAATTCTATTTCACAGTTCAATTAATGAATGAGAATGAACGGTACAAATCGTGCTAATACGAAGAAACGAATCATTCGAGAAGATTTGTAGGATTAGGACGTACGTGAAAGGTACAAAATAAAGTTTGAACGATTTTTCCGTGTGTTTTAGAAAATATTTGCAACAGGAATCACAGTGACGATGTGTAATATCGCTTGAATTAAGCATAAAATGTAACGTGATGCAAGATATACCGAAACGTAAAGCGATACATTAAGGGATAAAGCGAAGAATTTGAATTCTTACGCGGAGGCGCATAAGGAAAAGGTACAATAAAAATGCAGAGTCACAGTGTACTTGAAAGAATGCATAGTTTCTTTATGACAGACGCAGGGGCAAATATTCCATTAAACCGACGTTTATCTTTGTAACGGTATCCTGGTGCGCAAGAATCGCGCACACGTAATACACCACCTATTCCGTGCATCCGTGTTTAATAGCTTCCATCGCAACTTTTTGCTTAAACTTCGCCATATATGAAATTTCGTTTCGTTCTGCTTGATCTGTCTGGTATTTGGCGAACGAGCATGATCCCTGTAATATTACACGTGCATTTTACCATTCTATGGTCAGACATATTTGACCCCACACGACTATCAGCCATTTATAGACGCAACAACAAGACGCGCGTTATAGAAAATTATTGAAATACTGAATTACGTGGAAATTAATATCCCGATACGGCGTTCGTGCTAATTGAACTATTATTCCGTGAACATTTTAGTACGTTAAACGCATTGCGAGGTTCCTTATTTCAATACAGAGTTCTCATCGTCGAATTATGCAACCGTGAGATCAACCCCCTGCCTTGTGAATTTTTCTTTCTACAAAAACCTGTACGTACAAAGGAAAAAAGAAACAAAGGAAAAGGGGGAACTGAGTGAAAAAGGAATACGGAAATCTGCGCGGCGTCGATCCGTTAAGATTCCAAAGGCGAAAAACTATTTCTGGTACAGTCACGTGCGAACCGCAACGCCGCAAAAGTCTCCAACGTTCGCCGCGTTTCCCTTTCCCGCATCGGTTAACTTAGATTCTTCGACGAGCCACCCATCAAAATGATAAACTTCTCTCCTCCCATGAAAGAAACCGGAGCAAGCACGTCGGTGCATTTATTTTCGTACTCTACTTTTCCCCGTGTCGAGTGGATAATAGATCGAAATTCCAGTTGGCAGAATCACAGGGGCATCTCGCCGCTGGATAGAACGCGAACGGTTTGACCAATCGGCCCAGCTATGGCGCCACCGATCAAGAACCGCGCGTCGGTAAGGTAGAAAAATCGATTGGTTGCAACGTTGCCGGTTCTAGCGGGCATTTCGCGTGCAGAATTGATAGTGGGGGTTAGTTACGGCGGAATCGGAAATATTCGTTGACGGTGGTGTGCGACAAGGGTGATAAAAAAAAAGCAGTGTCGCGAGAACGTGAATTTGAACGAGCCTAGTGGACACGCGAGGCCATGCGTCCGTTTTACGTCGCGTTTACGCACGTCGCTTCACGATCTCGTAGCGTCGCGATGCCTTCGTTCGCGTCGTTCCTCGCAATTACGCAATGATTAGTGGTCACGATGCGGGATACGGCGTGTTAGGATCGCCTGTGACTTTGTTCGATCGAAAGATTTCTTTCTCGATGGTTGATCGTGGATGAACAGTTACGTTTATCTTAATCGTCGAGATTCCGTTGATTCTAATGACGAACGCTTGAGCTGACGACGACGCTCCTTTATGTTTAAGGTTACCAGCATGAGCTTTTGGTCCCGCAGACGATTTCGTATCACTCCGCTACGAGCGTTCGCGGCGCTGTTTCTCATGATCATGCTGTTCTGGTACAGCCTCAGTCGGCAAGAGACACCTCGGCAACCGTGCAGCGTGCCGGAGGAATTCACGGAGAAACTACACGAACTTGCCTACAGGTCCATACGATTGAGTTCTAGTTACTGGCTGTAGATAAGTTGTTACGTCTGAACACGTGGGTTAATTCTCCTTTGTGCTGGCATGCTAGTTTGTTCCACGATCCTATACTACTTTATTTACAGCTTACGTTATTGCCTATGTTATAAAGACAAGCACGTTAACTAGTTAGTTAACCCTGTGTTTTACGAGCAGCTGTGATTTTAAAGATACCAGAATGTTGCCTCCCATTTTTGTTACAACGATTTGCTTAAATAAAGTACTCTTTTGTTTACCTTTGATCCTAACTAACCTTTCCGCTAGGAAGATCGTATATAACATTTTCGTAATATTTGTTTCGAACAAGAAACAGTCGCATATACGCGATATATACGATTTTCTGTGACACGATTTCCACTTTTGTTTATTTGCGCTACACTGTCATTAATCGTATAAAGTATTTGTATGTTCACGGACGTATATCTCTCCGTGCAAACAATTCCATTGACCGGTATACCGACAGACCGAGCGTCTCTGTTTTGAATTATTCCTCAGTTTCGCCAACAATTATCCGCACATTCGCTACCAATTTTATAGCTCGCTGCACGATCAAATCGAGCCGAGCTATGATCACCGAAAGTTCGCTTCAATCACGAGGTGACGAACCGTCAAATTCGTCCGCGTGACTAAAGCGAAGCTTTCACCAGGCACGGTTTTCTTTCTCTCGTGGCGAGTTTCACCAAGCTGTCGTTCGTTCAACTCTTCTGTCGTGTGTGGCTTCATTAGGGTGCACTTAGTGCTAGCGAAACTGAGCATCGTGCACTTTCTGTGCCTCGGAGGACTCTGGGGTCAAGTTCGAATCGGTCGTGCCTTGCCATGGGCGCGTAAGGTCGAGCTTTGCTTGGTCGATACCCTCAGAGACGATGTGCTAATCACGAAAGCATTCCGTGAAGTTGGTCTGAGCGCTACATACCTGCACGCGGCCGGCGTGTATCGAATCCAGGAGCACGAGGTCGGCGAAGATGCGCCCAAGGTGGAGGTCGTCGTCTTCGAGAATGACGCTGTGGTAAGTTTTATTACTATGCTTTCGTTTTGTATCTCGGTAGCGTAAACGTAGAATATGCGGTTAGTACTTTAAGAACGTAACTGAAACGACCACAGATTTTTTGTATCAATCACTTTCTGCCAAACGAGTACTGTAATTTCTTTTATGACGTAGAACATTCACAAGGGACAAGGATACGAGATACTTGAAATTTTTATGCCAACAAGTACGTTAAAAGCTACGTACCTTTACTATTTGCAAACGGTTTTGTTACTCACAAAACGTCCGATTCGTATGTTAATGACGATGTCTCGTTACGAGTTGTAAACTCCGAGCTGCGCGAACATCACCTACGGTTTACGAGATGTGTTTTACATATCAGACAACTCGGACAACAGAAAGTTATCACTTGGCATCGTTTTCGCCAATAAACCGTTGAACTTTCGTTTATTAACGTCGCTCAGCCTTAGCAGGGACGATATAACTTTTAAAGATCGTTTTGCAGCATCGAAGGATAAGAATCTAGAGCATCGAGATACTAAGGTTATTTCAAATGTTTCTTCGTTCCGACACAACATAGCGAACAACTATATTTGATCTTTTACTGTACCCAACCACGTCGCAGAAGTAAAACCTCTAATGATGAAATTCAACTTACGGCGAATACAATTAATATTTTCTGTTTAGAATATACGCATTGTCCAAAGCATTGAACGTTAAAAATGTCTAGAATCGGGCGCTTAGAATTTCATTAAACAGCTAAACTCTTCGAGCTTGGCTAGAACAATCAATTTGTTTAAGAAAGAATTACCTAACCATACGAAAGCAGTTTACAAAAATTATGAACACGTTGAAACTACGTTACGTATTAGTTTAGTATTTAAATTAAATGAAATAATAATTTCTTTCTTTTTCTGCAGACACAAATGCTAAGAAGAGTAGGTTGGACAAGAAGGGTGTTGCCTCCGGACTGCGAATTTTCCCCCAGCCTACAATGTTTTCCACCTCAGCTCGTAATTCCTCCCTTACCGGCGAAACAATTCGGTGGTCGATTAATACCTGTCCCTAGAGAAGGCATCGAACTGCAAAAATATCACTACCCTAACGATTGGTGGCTCGAGATGAAACCCACCGACTGCACCGAGCTACAAGAAACCAACGCGTAGTGCTACGTTTCATAGTAGACACGATATATTGCCGACGTAACAATAAATCTTTCGAGCAGACAGCCGAAGATGTCCTCCAGGACTACTAAAGAAGGGACAGAATGGCGCGAATGTGTTGCCTCTGTCCGGTCCTATTGCAGAAGCATTTTTATTTTTCACAGGGCAGACTCGTTTCGCGAAACTACTAGAAATATGTAATTCGAGATTCGGAATTAATTGAAATTGCTAATGTAAAATCGAAGATTTGTATTGAGAAGGAAGCTGTGTGTGTATATATATATATCTATATCGTTTATTTTATGACACAGATCGTTGCGTTTGTTTGAACATACGGCGACGTGCAAAAGTTTCTGACCAAATAGATTTTCAGTCTGTATTCTAGAAGCGACATTGTAAAGAATTTAAACTATACAGTACACGTTATGATTTAACGGTGATAACGATCGTTATTTATCGATTATCGTAATACGAAAGAAATTTTTGCTATATCTTTTATTTTGTTATATCTTTTTGCTATGTCTTCGTCTTATAATAAATTCTTTTAGATATCGTTTTTCGAATATAAAATGAGAACTTGCGTATATTTTGCGTCTCGTCAAGTTAACGTATAAAGGAATTTCATAGAATTAGTTTTGAGAGCTACAAGATAACTCGTCGAGTTTCTGATTAATTTAAGAATCGTGCACGAGACGCATCATCGTGGATGATCAATCGTTAAAATCATCGGTGAAAGTTCGTGTCTTATTCTTAAAGGCTTTCGGACAATGTTGTTCCTTCAGCTATCAATAGACCGTTGATGAATGTAATTACTCGTGAATAACAGGTTTCGATAATGACATAGGTGATCTTCCAGGTAAAAGTCGCTTCTAAGAAAGTATCACGATATATAGTTAAGCTACGCGAGAAAAGTTTCAACGATCGGTCGTCGAGTAAGAAATTTTGTGCTTGGCATTTTATACGAGCGTTGAAACTTTATAGTTTCTGTCATTGTATCGACAGAATCTGACGCTCTCGTGGCCGAAATCGTCGATCGCAACACCGATCAGAAACATCGCAGATAAATGTATAATGAACCAAAGAAACAATCGGTGTCCTGGGTGGCACGTAAATGGAGAAAATGAAATTTTCCAAGCGTAAATTAGAACTTATGAAAGTTAGACAATTGTGAAATAGGAAAATCGTTCCTCGTAAGGAGCGGAACATTCGTGGGAACCTTCGTACTTTACGCACTATGATTTCATTTAGCGAATAGGAAATATTAGAGACAAGTCTGATAACGAGTGTGAACCCTTTGCGCTTAACCGACTGCTTGAATGATTCAAATTACGCGATTACGATTGATACGTTATGGCGATATTTATACGAAACACTAAAATTTCACTTCATAAGAAATTATTTAATTTTCATATTCTCTGAATCATACTCGATGTAATTGCTTCTTTTTATTTAAAAACCTGGGCAATATTTTTAAGTTTGCAAAAAAAAAAAAAAAAAAAAGATGTGAAAGAATCGTTGTTAAAACAAAGTATCGACAACGTTTGCTTCAAAAAATTGGAGGCATTTTTTATTTCTCGGAACGAGGCCGAGATCGAGATATAAAAACTGGAAGACCGTAACAAGAGTCCCTGATACATCTTTCGAGGTATTTTAAATAATAAAATATCTTGGCTCGTCGTATAATATAAACGTTATGCGAAGATACGGTATATCACAAGCGATGTATTATCTTTAGACCTGCCCGACACATATTACGTCACGTGTACGATATGTTGTCGCATTTCTGTCACTCTGGGACAAGACGTTAGGTTGTCGTTAGTGTATCGCGAATGCAAAGGGTTGAATTTACCATAAATTATACATAAGCAGAACCGCGGTGAGACGATGTAAATAGGACAGTAAGCGACACTCTCCTGTCTACAATCGTTAATTAGTCGCGCAGATACTTTTCCATAAGCTACGATTTAATTTGTACATAAATGAAATTTTTCTTATATCTCTCCAACTGAAAGAATCTCACGTTATTCCCATTTTTAAAGCTACAATTTTTCATCAAATTTGTTTGATTCTCTTCTTTTAAATTACAAAAATTCCTCGCTGAATCTTATTGCGATTCTGCGTATGTCCACTGTAAATGGTATTTACGTATACAACCTAACAATCTCTATCCCTATTAACTACTTTGATCCGAAGCGTGAAAAGATACAAATATGCTTCCTTCAAAGCTTTAATAGTACAATTATTTATACGACTATTTGTACTGCTTTTTATACGCTATATCAACGAGAACAAACGTTCCGATTTTTCCATATTTCTACGAACTCGTCGGATTCTTCTCGAATTAACGTCACATTCGCATCCTTCGATCATCGTCGTTAAAAGTACTTTCTTAAAATCGTCGTTTCATCGAATTGTATTCCGTTTCACGAACGTAGCATGTTTTCCACGATAATTCATATCGATTTGCGTCGACTTTATTACAGTGCCATGTAATTGAAAACGTAAAGACGTTCGTGTAAAAACGCACGACAGCTGACGCTTATTGGTTTTTCCTTTTATCGTTGAGATTTTCTTTTCTTCGTTTCGTAATTGCTATCGCGTGACCAGCCAATATACTTCGCGTTTGGGAAAAATACGTTAGCTCAAATTTGATGTACTTTTTTTTTTTTAATTAATTCGCATACCCTTTGTTCCTCTTGAATTTTTATCCTTGTTTTTTTCTTCCTAACGAGCGTACTTAGAAGTTAATTTTCGTTCGAAACGTAACGTAATGTACGAAACAAGTTTAACGAGGACTTTGTGCTTGTGCTATACGCCGTTATAAATGAATTTTTAATTTATTCTTCGGTTAAAAAAACCGCGGACAGAAATTATAGGAATCGTTCTAAAAGGAACTTGAAGAAGCGTTTGTTAACACTTTATCTATACTATGCTTCCAGAAATTGTTAACCAGCGTTACATTTTTCTGTCGATTGTGTTTCGAATTAAATGCACATATCATTCCTCATATTTTATATGGATGCACATATTTGTATGTAACGTACCTCGTGAGCGACGAACGATTCACGTCATTGTAGTTGTCTCTTGAAGCCTCACACGTGGTTAAATAAAACATGCAAAAAAGGAACCATCTAACTCGTAGCTTCCTTATGCTCTTACAATTATCCTCCCAAGTACTAGAAATTGTTATATTTCAACGAATCGATGCTTTTATCCAAAAGAAAATCTTACACTTACACGCGTCTACATTCAAAGCGATTAAAATCATTTTAAGAAAAATTACAACTTTGTCGTACAACCGCTGCTCTCAAACGTTTCTATTTCACGAACGAGATATATTTACACGTTATTGCATTCACGAGCAACTTTGCGTACGTATCTCAGCGTATTCTCATGGTTTTGCTCCACGAGCTTCTCCTAAGCATTTTTATGGCTGTCCTCGTTTGCTCTCCTCCGCAGAAGAAGGCAGTCTCTCCGTCCATTTACTTTCCACGTGGCCTTAAAGCTGTTCCGTGCCTTTGGCGTTCAAATTAGGACCTTTACGATAAACTGTCCCATTTTTCCTTTAGTACAACACAGTTTTGAACAATGTGACGGTAATGTAGCGTTCACGAAAGGTGTCGTCGCTAGCACACGATTTTCCTTTCCGCTCTGACCGCTTCTTTTCCTCCTTTCGTTCGCCTTTGAGCTTCTTCTAAAATCTAAAACGCGATATCGATTTAATCCCGTGGACCGGATCGCTTTTTGTCCAGAAATTTCTGTATAATTACGCAAATTAGATATCGACGAAACTTAAATTTTTTGTCGTTACGGCGTTCGCAATAATCTGTGAAAATCGTAGTGCTCTTGCTTCGTTGTACATCGATTACGATCACAAGTATCGTTTGCAGCGATCGTGACAGTGTACGTTTGACGAATAGTTTAGGAATCGTAAAATTTCGTCGCTACTACTACGTTTTTGGATTTACCGGCATTGCGATACGGTGGTATCTTCAATTCTCTCGAACCTATCAAACTTTTTGGCACTGGCGTCGCCCCAGTTCTCGCTGATCCTTTTATTATCCGTGCAGTTGCTCGGTATTAAAGTCGGTTTCCGTAAAATGGCGAAGACGATACCAGACAAGGGAAACGTGGCGTGTGGACGTGGGCGTGTGTATACGACAATAAGTGACTGTGACGGACAAGTTGGGTAGACCAACATCCGGTTTAGGCTTATCCTGTTCCTATCTTGTTGTAACAATGTCTAACAAGATGTGTTAGCAATAGCATTACGGTAATACAATAGAAATTTTATTAGCGTTAAGACGATACCGTTGCTAGAATGTTCAGAAAAATCTGTATTTTTGTTATTATTTTTTTACGAATTTTATCATTATATTTTTACCAACACCGCTAATGAAACGGAACACAAGTAGAGATTTGTTTCGTTATAGAGAATCGTTTGTAGAGATTTTGCTTTATTTTAGATAATTAATATATTGCCGCGTTGTCCGTTTCTGCGTATTTAAATATCCGCTGGATACACACGTACGAATACNAAAATCGTCGTACAAACAGAAATATCGATTCTCTGGAAAATGAAATGAATATCGCGTTAACGTTTTGCGTAATGAAAAGAAAAAATGTTTAGAAAAATCTATATTTTTGTTATTATTTTTTTACGAATTTTATCATTATATTTTTACCAACACCGCTAATGAAACGGAACACAAGTAGAGATTTGTTTCGTTATAGAGATTCGTTTGTAGAGATTTTGCTTTATTTTAGATAATTAATATATTGCCGCGTTGTCCGTTTCTGCGTATTTAAATATCCGCTAGGTATACACGTACGAATACGCTGTGAGTACTTAGCTTATTTTATTTCACAAACATTATACCCATTGTGAAACATACGCTTGCTCTGACACAAGCAAAATCGTCGTACAAACGGAAATATCGATTCTCTGGAAAAAGAAATGAATATCGTGTTAACGTTTTGCGTAATGAAAAGAAAAAATGTTTAGAAAAATCTATATTTTTGTTATTATTTTTTTACGAATTTTATCATTATATTTTTACGAACACCGCTAATGAAACGGAATACAAGTAGAGATTTGTTTCATTGTCTGAATAATATAAATGCTTTATTTTAGATAATTAATATACTGTCGCGTTGTCCGTTTCTGCGTATTTAAATATCCGCTAGATACACACGTACGAATACGCTGTGAGTACTTAGCTTATTTTATTTCACAAACATTATACCCATTGTGAAACATACGCTTGCTCTGACACAAGCAAAATCGTCGTACAAACGGAAATATCGATTCTCTGGAAAATGAAATAAATATCGTGTTAACGTTTTGCGTAATGAAATATTATATCTTGGTAGTTGTATTTTATTTAAAACACGTGTTACAGAATATTCGTGCATCGAAGCACAGTTAATGAAAAATGCAGAAGCGTGCCTGTAGCGTGTAATTTCTTAATCTATATTTCCAGCGACACTTTGCGTGATTTTAGTCTCGTGCATGCATATTACATGTCACAACGATCGATACTTTCAGAAGAAATTCATTAATTACCGACTCCTTAATCGCATGTTAATTACATACATTAAAGCGTTCTATTAGTTTAAAGAGAGTTCATTACCAAAATGTACTATGCACGTTTGCGTTAAATTTTAATTAACGTTAACTAATTTAATCGCTAAGTACGTTACGACAATTCGATTTGAATAATAAATTTAATAATACAAATTTAATAATGTTAATAAAATAAACGTTAATAAAACGCACGTGTAGAAAATCATCTTGAAAGTCGTTCAACGATATGAATTGTACAGTCGACCGGTGTCAATATTTAAAAAATGATAATAAATTAACGAACGCAAGGAAGTTTTTGTACCAGGAAATATTTAGAAGAGAGTAAGAGCATCGGGATAATAGAGACTTGTTGACAATAGGGTCGTCGTGACAATAGACGATAGAATAGAATGGCGAATAGCGATTCGTAGCGACGGAATAGAATGGACAATAGGTGCCAGACAATAGATGATTCTACATGATGACTCGTACGAAGGCAAAGAAATTATCTATACATAATTATGTATTTCATTTTCCAAGAATCTAGAATTTCCTTTATCTCTAGGCTTTTATTTCAGCCAGCTAATTTTCATGAAAATACGACCGTTTCTACCTTTTACGATTGAATTGAATTTAAATAAATTTAGACAATGGAAATTCCCAATAAATCCACGCCTGCTCTTCGTGAAAGATAATTTCACGTTTCAATTTCCAACAGACGTAAAAACATCTACCGTCGACTAATAAACCATGCGAGCGTGTGATTGGTCCGTAAATAATATGGGAAAAAGAGAAGAAGAAGAAGGAGAGAAAAGAAAGACTAGGAAGCGTCGAACATAGCGTGAATAACGTAGCAAAAAGCGTAAAAAGGGAAAACTAGAAAGTATTTAGCGTACGATAAAGGATCTTCTGCTCGTCACTGTTCCACGCGAATGAATGAAATGAAAGCGACCGATGGAGAAACGTAGCTAACCAGCGTCGCTTCGTTCGACACAGGTTACAACTTCTGTTCGTGTTTCCTGAGATTTAGTACAGATAAGAAAAAAAGGGTATCAAGCAAGAAACGAGTGGACCATCGGATCAGAATTTTCTCTCGCGTGGTCGGCATACGCGTAATTGCCACAGAGTGGGGCAAAATATAAAAGAAAGTTTAGCGGATGGGAACTTTCGAGTGATGTGACGACGCACGTGCACGTCGTCTCGTGAACGAAATCATCGACGATTCGTTACTCTGTGCAGAAATGCATGAAACGACGCTTCGCCTCGCAACTTGCGTCCTTTGTGTTCGATCGCAGTGAACGATTGAACTCGAATCGCTCGAAAGCGAGCAAGTGCACGCGTGTCTGTTCGATCGCCAGATTCTCCTATGTTATTTTAAATCAGCAACTTTATTCGAATAGAAGAGCGCAACTTTTGGGCAACTTTTTTTCTACAAAGTGGAGTTTCTTAATTTCGAAAATGAATACGCTTATACGGGTGAGTACTAACTACATTGCAATTTACCGTGTCGAGTTTCGTGGAATATTTACGTCACGTTGAAACGTTGATTAATTTTCTGAACGGAGCTTCTCACAGCGAACCGACGATATCCTGCAATCGCGTACACGAGACGCACAACGCGCGTAACTCTGTCTTCATCGCCATTCGTCTCGTAACACGTTTTCGGGCTGTAACGAAACAGTATCTGCCGATTTGCAGCGTCCGCGTTTATCGTAACGCGTTGTCACGGCGCTGTTTCATTGTCGAAATTGATAGAAACGTCAGGCACTGTCGATAGGATCGAAATTGAGAAACTGATTGTAAGCGGGCAACTCGATAACTCGAAACACGCAGACTGTATAATATGGTTTGACGCGTGAAATCATTGCACACTGTATCACCGAAGAAAGAATAGCAATAATGTCTCGAACAACGTCGGTTAGATTGCGGATAACGTAAACGACAAATAACACAAATTCTAAGTTCGCAACTTCGTTCAATTCCAACTGCTGTATATTAATAAACGACGAGGAAAAGACCAACGATTAATCAAAATCGTAGGAAGATACGTTTTTATTTCGTTCGATCATTTTTTGAATCGTATAAAACCAATAATTTGTTGCTTCACTAGCGCTGTTTTCTAGTTGCACTTCTCGCGTTGCTGTTCGAAATTATCGAAATGGGAGACGGTTACAAACTAATCAGACCGTACAAGCACTATCAACGTAGACCATGGTGGCGGCCTCGATCGTACGCGGATCACAAATCATCCAAGTTCTACCATCCTAAGAGGATATCACCGGAAGACCATTATTCTCGAAGACCAAGTTATAATAGGTACGGAGTGAGTACCGAGTTCTACGATACGAACATCGTATTCTTATGTATTTTTCTCTATTTGTGCAGTATTATTTAATAGCGAACTTGGTTCGCTTCGTTCAGTTAGGAATTTCATTCTTCGACTACTATTTCTTCTCGATCGGGCATTGCACGTATAACGTGAAAAGTACGGTTAAGAAAAATGAATTTAAGATAAGTAAATAGTAAGAGAAGATGGACGCGAGGTGTATTTCGAAAATTAAGATCATCAACGATCGTAGAGTTCATCGAACTTCTATTATTGACAGTTGCATCAATTTTCCGCGTTTCAACGACCACATGTCGAAAAGCATAAACCCAGATGTCAATAAACCACGCATTGTCCGTGCCACTTTACAAAATCGCCCGTTTAATTTGTCGCTTCGACGTCGTAGATTTATCGACTGCTTCGCGTGCTGCGCGAACCCGCGGAGGCAGAGAGGGAAAATTTCGATATTTTCGGCATAAAATTTAATCGTAAAATTGCGCGAGATTCGTTTGATTTAAGCTCGAGTGATTCGACTCGAAACGCCTGGTTTTTTTTTTTTTTTTTTGGTAATTGCATTGAAAACTAGACCGCGAGTTATTTGTAGAACAGTTCGCTAACAGATTTATCGTGGCTCGTAAGTAAAATTAGCTTCGTTACGAGATTCGCTACAGCAACAAATAGACGTTTCAGATATGGTTCTACGAGAGACGATTTCGACGGACGCGCCGAAAATCATCATCCTTACACCATCGTGATACAGCTGCCTAAAGAGGAAGATAGATACGAAGGCGATAATTATGAAAAACGGAAAAGGAATTACGAAAGAATTTCTATTCCTGTGTATACCGTTGAAAATGATTACGCGGAGGATGAAGACGACACTGAATCGAAAGTGGTGAACGTTAATAACAAAAAGATGCAGATAAAGGTAAATTTCGCTGAACATGTACGCATGCATTATGTTATGCGCGAGTTAAATGTTCCATTTAACGCGTAGAAACACGTAGAAGAATTATTTCGTAATAAAAAGTCGTTACGTGGCGATTCAGATAATTCCCCTGCGAAAGTATTAAAATACGAATATTGGTAGAGGAATATTAAAATGCAAATTCTAATACAAGAATATTGAAATACAAATTTTAATACGGAGATATTTAAAATTCGAAACATTATGTGCATACGTAAAGTAGAAGTGAAGCGTACAATAAAGTGAAACAGCAATTAAACTGTATATGAAATTATTATTTGTACGTATATTGTATCATGAGTTTTATCTGATTTATGATACTATTTAATTTTTATAATAAAATGTAAGGTTGCTATATACTAGATCATTTAGCATTTATTGCGATATTACGTAAAACATCAGAGAATTTTATTTATTTGGAAAATCTCTTATTACAAATGAAATAACGGCGAACAGGATGAGTGAGACACATGTTTCATTTAAATCGTGATACGACGAAAACAGGCGCACTGTAACGTAATTGAAAATTTCAATGTAATTCTGCAGTATCGTGTAAATGTAACGACACGACGAAAATTTGAATTGGCATTTGCAAGGATATATACTCCATAGAATTGTAGCTGTAGCTCGAAATGAATAATTAATTCACTTATAGATTTCGTTCGTTTACCTTTTTCCGATTTTTATTACATCGATACGTGTTTTTAACGATTGCAGATGGTCAAAGGTGAAAATCCCAAACTGCATATCAAAATATCAAGATCGGATAGTGAGAAAAATATAAAAGTTATAAATAAAACGAATACCACTGAAGTAAATTCACCATCATCACCAAGAATGTACGGAAATTTAACAACACCCGTGCCGCAATCAACGGAATATTGGGCTCCGACACCACGTCTTGAAAATATTCGATAGAAACGAATTTCAAAATTCTAATTTGTATTTAAGACGGTATTTCTGTTAAGCTTGAAATTAAATTATCGTTTAATAAAAAATTACTACGTCTTTGGCTATTTATTAAGTCACCGTAGTGTAAAATCGACTGTTATCCTATTAATTATATATCACAGTGGAACACAGTGTTAAAGTGTAAAATTAAGAAATACATTTGTTTTTTACGTTTACTATAATTTCTTTTCGATCGTTTCTTACGCGAAAACGAGACGTTCAGCGGAACGTATAAATTAAATACCTGAACGAGGCCATATAGCACGAAGAAGCACAGAACAATACGGTATTTTTCGAACAGAGAGAATGAACGAGCAAATGAATTCTCGCTTTTTATTCGTTTAAAGAAATATCCGTTCTTTATAGAGGCAGAGACGGAATAGAAAGAAATTATTGTTATTTATTAAGTCTATCGTTACCCTACATATCGTTGTTTCAATATTTATCAAGATATTATTTCGATTGCAAAAAGACACGCGAAATTTACTTTCAGTCTTTTGTCTAGAATCGTTTATCAGTTGATGGTAGACGAGAGAATAAATGCCATCTGAATGGCACGGGTCTGCGGTACGAGCCTTTAAACAATACGAAATATTGATTTTTGTCCGTACCACCCTTTTCCAATGGTGTATTGTTTCGCAAAAACGCGATCTTTACGATTGCTTAATGGAACGTGAATTTAGCAAGTGATTAAAAATCCGTCGATTCCGCAAAAAGTGTACTATACTTAATACACGAAAGAAGGGAACCAAAGGAGAAGAGAATTAGACGACGGTAGCTGTACGGTAATTAACGAGTTTACAAAGGGTAGCAAGTTCAGGAAACTAAATTTACCACCGCCACTGTCTCCGAATTTCCAGAAATTCCGCGAATCTTCTGCGAGCTGTCGCAGTTCGTGAATGTCTAACGCAGAGAAACATTGACATTTTTTAAATACGCATCATCGTGTTCGATATGTTTCCACAAATCTGAAATCTATCCTTCGCGGAGGAAGAAATATGGAGGAAGGATATAAAACAACGATTTGAAAGAGTGAAATCGCTCGGCAGAAATATGTATTCATCTCGCGAATGACTCGACCCTCCTCGAAAGTTCTCCTCTTTAGTCCGAGCTTTCACCCTTCGAATAATTCTGCGAAACGAGCGAGTACTCTGCGTGTTTCGAGGATGGTGAATCTAATACCAGCGATCGAGCACTCGAAAACTCGTGGAATCGTTCTTGAGTGGGCGGGCGATGAAGAAACAGCAAATATTGTGTTTCGAAGCGGAGCCTTCAGCCGCGTCCTCGTCTCTTGTTCCGCTTTTCTTCCGGCTCGAGTGCCCTCGCGTTCCCACTTCGTTGTTTCCGTGACTATAGAGAGCAAAAGGGGCCGCAGAATGAAACGATAGGGGCAGAATAAACGTCAGAGTAGGATGAACAAGGGAGATCTCGGGGAAAAATGGAAATATTTCCAGGGTTCGTCCCGTCAGAAATTCACTTTACTCGGCCAGTTTCTCAATGTAGTTTTTATTTCTAACATAATAGTCAACGAACATGTCGTAATAATAAATAATTGCAATAATATACAGTGCTGTTGTTGCCATTCATCGTCCTTCGGTCTCTCCTTTCTTTTCGTTTCTTTTTTTTTTTTTTGTTTTGTTTTTTTGCCGCTTTATTCTCGTTCGTTCTTTCTTTCCATTCGCATATTCTCGTCTCGCTTCCAATTATTTTTTGCACGCTGTTCCTGTTCGCTGTTCTACGGATCGCGCGAAGCAACGTGGAAAAAGACACTCTTCGGGCTCTCGTTCTCTACGGTAAACGCTACGTTTCGTCGGAAAATACGATTTCGCTTAAACGAACGTCACACTTTTGGCAAGACCGCTTTTTGACAAAATCTCGCTTGCGACGTGGTATGCAAGAGGTAAAGAGAGGTCAGATTTTACTGAGTTTTGTGCTGGGTATGCGACGTCGAAGGGAAGTTGCTTTGCCTAAGTTTTTCAATTTTACGATGGCTACACGTTTTTCGCAAATAACGGAGCAACGATGACAAGAATTTATGCTTCGGTTCGATATAACTTGCGTTTCCTTCTTACGAAAATTTAGTCCATCTATTCGCCTTACATTACCTTGAAAAACCCACGAATCTTTCTGGAAATTATAATATTTCGGATTTCGAATTACATTACGTTTACGTTTATACCACGCTTAATGTGATGTCAAAGAATCATTAACACTTTCATTATTTAGCGACATCGTTCATTAGCTGGATGGTTGGAATTTATTTATTTCCAATACATTGGGAAATTATCCCTCGCGGCGACAGGTACAGCTGGTGTTTCTTCTGGCAATTAATCGCAACGGTAATAAATAATTCAAATCGAACACGGCACGCCGAACTAGGCCGAATTTTGTAATTCAAAGTGATACAGAGATCGTTTGATTTGCGCGAAGAAACGTTCTGGAAACGGTTCATTTTCCTGCAAAACCTTTCGGCCACTTTTCTTCGCGTTCGTTAACCATCGGTTCGCGTCGATCCTTTTAGGAATATTCATCATCGAAACGAGGATAATCGAAAATCGATGAGCAATGTCCGTAGGAAAAGTACACAAAGGATCAGCCAACACCTGACACTTGATACGATTATCGATGTCTTCTTGTCGTACTTGATTGCGATTAAAACAACGTTCCTCCCGATTACCGCACCAAGGAAACATTATTCGAGGTGAATTCTTTTCTATCGATCCAGACCGCTTTTTCGCGCGAAACGGGAACGCTATGATCTTGTCGCTTCGAGTGATCTTTCGTGGCTACTCGAGCGTCGACACCTCGAATCTTTGTATTTTCAGGCAGTAACAGATCCAAATCTACAGAGAATGGGATCGTGAAAGCCACAGCAAGGAACGTTCCGTTTATTATTCGATAAAATTCCTATTTTTACGAATGTTCGTAGTCCGTAAATTTCTCTTTAGTTCCTGCGTAAACTTGTCGAACGCATCAACATGAAAATACGAGGTCAAGGAAAAGGTTTGAAAATTTCAGAAATTCATCCTAAGACGAAAGCAAATTGGCACGTGAAAATTATGACGAAATAAGAAAAGCACGGTAGCTAGTTGTAACGGTGAAAAATATTGAAATCTGGCAAACGATGGAAGCTGTCGGTGAATTTCTATCGCGTCATTTATAACCATCGGCGTCGCTTGAAAACACGCGAATCGAGCCTCATAAACGTACCACATTTTCCCAGTATCAAATATTTGCAGAAATCGCCGGCATATTCGTGCATCGTTGCGCACTTTGAAACAGAGTTAGAGGGCGCATCAAAATTCCGGACGTTTCTGGCGTTAATTACGATTTTCGTGCGTATTGGCCGGAAACGGTATTATCGGCTAAACGATTAACGATTCGACACGACACGCGTCCCATGAATCACCAGCTGTCCCCTCTCACCTCCAAATGCATTCTTGTTCACATTATACGAGACATACTGTACAACCGGGTCTGCGGATGTCGAAAATATCGAGCGTGGGTTTGTGGAAGAAAAAAAAAAATGTTTGGCAAATGCATTCGGTTCAGTCTCCATTCGTATGTAAATAACTCGGCCTAAAATCTAGCCAGACGTTCGCCGCTCAGCTGGTTTCATGCCAATATCGACGAATTCAAGGAACCAGGACACGTAGAACGCGTGTCCGACGCCATGCACCTTGTTACATGTTATAATTGCTGTTTACGTGCCTCGATGTCCATCGTTTTTCTACGATTTTCAGAACGTTCTGAACGTCAGATTTACGCTACCGCTCGCAAGTATTCGGACACTTGATCGATTCGTAATTTATAGTAACCGTACGTACCTAAATGTTACTGAGCTAATTAAGAATACTTGTTAACCAATGATCGAATCGACAGATAAGTTATTTCATTTTTATTCGTTCGATGGTAACGAATATAATTATTGCGTTGATAAACGAAAGAGAAAATTTTGTATAAAAGGATTTTCATCTCTAACGAGCGAATCGTCTTGTTAAGAATCAAATGTTCGGATACGTTTGAGCGATAGCGTATATCGTAAAGGTAAAATGAAACGATTATCTGCTGTACGCATTCTCTGCCTACAAGCGAGAGATCAAAGCGTAACGTCCTTGGAAATTCGTGGAATCGAAGAGAGATCGTTGTTTCGGAGGAACACGCGTATAATTGTTAGGTGAATAATACTGGTGCAGATGAGGATACTCGAAGCTCCTCTGAATTCGTCGAATCAAACAGAACGGTAATTAATTCTCTCTTTTATCATACGCTTGGATTCCTGATTGGATGATAATAGCGAAACATACGACAAATATGAGGATTTGCGAACGTGATTCGCATAAAAGAAATGTTAGGTATCGTGATCGATTAAAATACCTCTCGATAGTGGGAAAATTGTACAATGATGAAAATTCTCCGTCACATTTCTGTTATTAACTTTCTTCTTGTTAGCAAAACGAATTAAACACTCGAGATATTATACCGACAAATGGGGGACGTTGTAGGTAGGTTGAGCGAAAAGTATTAAATTTCATTGTAATTTCATTCGACGTAAAGCTGCGTGTTTCGAATTCTGAAATGACGTAATTTAACTTATTCGTTTTTCGTACCGTATAAAAGAAGAAATGTAACAGAATATAATTTAAACTTTTAATCCCAATAAACTAAAACAATTTCGTTAATATTCATTTTTTATTTCGTGCGATCCTAATTTAACGCAGAAGTTCATAATTTTTTGCTGGAAATCAGACGTACAGGTCTACATGTTATGTACGTTAATGTTTGATCCGGACGATTTTTATTTCCGTGTGAAATTAGGCAAACGGAAACAGCGAGAAATAAAAGAGAGATATTTTAGAATCTGACGGCTCCGAGCCACGTCTGACTCGTACAATCCGCTACTACTGATACCATCGACGCCGTCTTAGTTTCTGTAGCCAATATTAATTCTTTGACTGGCAGTATCCAGTATTTTCAACGAGTCAATCGTCTGTTATAAGGTACTTTGTCTGGAAAGCAGCGACAAGTGTGAGCTTAGCAAATTTTAATCGAAATAATGTAACTTGTTGAATGGCTATTACAATCGACAGTTCGAAAGTATTATTTTCTCAGAGCAATAATCTTCAGAAACATAAACGTAGAAAATATTTTACCTGAATATTAACTGTGTTCTATTGTGAACTAGAAATTTATGTAAATTAATCTGAAGTTCTAATAAAACTTCGTAATCTTAAATGATATTCGAACGATTGAATAATGTTCGTCGTGGCCCAATTTTAAAGTTTAATATGCAAATATCGACAACGTCAATTTTTCACAGTAAAAGCAGAAAAATGTAGGGATTGCTTCTAGCCAAGCAATATGTCATCAAACAAATTTCCATCAAATCTATTCCTCCGTAAAAGCACAAAATCGAACAATTCCATATGACGAAACAAAAACACGTTTTGAACGGAGTAAATGAAATACGATGCCAGACAAAGAATTAACGCTATTATTTAGGAAAATAATCGAAACCGTGCAATTTGAAACGAGAACAACGCGCAGCGATCTACGTGACGAATATTCGAGTATTTGGAGTATTTGGAGTATTTTCAGCTATTTGGCCAACGCGTTCGAAAATTCCGAAGAAACGCTGGAACGCCATTAACCACGATACGTGATACTGTCTCTTATGTACAATACGCTATAACGATACTATTTTACAATTCTTCTTACTATACATATATAAAAATATAAGCGCGTCAATATGTAAATATGTTCCGTGATCGCTGCGTTTTACACGATCACGAAGCAATTGGATTGTTTTCGAGAATCTCTACCACTTACGTATTGTCATAGAAACTATATATTACGATACTCTATGTACGTACTTGATAGTTTAGATTAGTTTTTTTTACGTGATTAAATATCAAGAATATACGATAGCGATAAGAACTGTTCGAGAAGCGACTACGATCCAAAGCTGAAAGAGGCCCTTTTTTTTTTTAATGACTATCCTAACTTCTTTATACGCGTGTTTGATTATATCGTTCGTCGATGATTGTAGTAGCGCAACGTACGAGTTTAATTACTTTTTATAAAAATAGAAAGAATCTGATAGAGAACAAGCGCGGAGTTTCCTTCGTTTATTGATAATTTCGATACTCGGAGATTAGAGTCGAGATATTTTTGGAACATATCTTTGGATTTTCTAATCAATATCGGATCACTTACCTGGTCGAACTTCGATCCTTTTCCAAAAATTGATACAACAAATTATCGTACATCTGTAAATAATTCTTTCTTCTTGCGGTGTTCTTGCGGTGATTTTAATAAAATTCTGCGTCGCACTGTAAATAATGTTTAATTTTGCTAACAAGATATATTAATCGCAAATTATATTTTATATAACATGGCTAACTGCTGTTTCTTGTCAAAAATACGACGAATGAAAATAGACGAAACATTGATATTATTAACGTTATTTGAAGCTGGCGGTAAATCCAGAGAGATAAATACCGTTTCACGATAGCTTAAAACAGGTACATTTTCATTCATAACGAGTAAACGTGACTTCGTTCGTGTTATTTACAGTTATTAAAAAAATATCATCGTTCGTGCCATTTTGAGAAATAACTAGCAATAAAAAGAAATTTTGTAATCGTCGATCCTTATGCTATCTTTCGCAAGTTTGGGATTATCTATTATCTTAAATTTCGTTGTATCGTGAATTTATTAATATCCTAATGGCATTGTCAAAGTTTCTTTGTCAAAAACATATATGAACTTTTTTAAATATAGCATAATTGCCAGCCTTTGTAAATACGTTTAATTTTAATTTAAACCCGCGTAACGATTCCAAGTATGCTAAATTTATCGTGAACTCCTCGCTAAATTAAATATCCTAGAAACAAGGAAAATTTTCGTGAAAAAGGAAAATCGATATCGATATAATTAGTAATAATTCACACCCTTTGGCTTACGAGAATTTCTATATCCTTTTCTCGATAAATTTCATTCACCGTCTTACTCTGATTTCTAATAATTTCGTTGAAATATTTCAAACGTGACGTGTAATCCCAAACTCGCTTCCAGTCGATCCAGTATCTCTCTAAATTTACACTGTCGATAATATATTCACAATTTCTACGGCAGTGACTATCAACTGCAACATATGTTCCACGTTCAAACATATCGTTCGCTTTACAACATCGATCTATCAGCCACGATATATTTTCCAACGAACGTAGCCCAAGAACAACGACTACACGCGTTACAATTCACGACGCAACAGGACACGTTTACAACAAACGTAACGGGTTGCTCGATCGTCGTTACATCAAACACACGCACCTGCTTTCGGTTTCCTGTGGCAACACGACTTTTTCACTACTTTTTCTCACATCACACGTGCGTTCGTCGTTTCACTTCCTTTCTCATTCATCTCTCTCTTCCTTCTTTCTTCGTTCGTCCCGTCTCCTATCCCACGTTCTTTCCTATTTTCTATTTTTTCAATCGTCCGTTTAAATTGTTTGTGCGTCTTATTAGATCTTCTACGGCCTCGCTCTCACACGCGGGGATTATATAAACATAGAAACATACAAACACACATTGTTTTATTTTCTTCCAATTTTTTTGTATTTTGTTTTAATATTCGTCCCTTTTCCTCTACTACACGTGCTCTATTTTATATCTGTTTTTACTTTATATTTTATCTTTTTTTTTTTTTTTTGTATTCTCGCGCGACGCGTACGTTATAACTTTTAATCTTAGGTTCGCCTTAAACCATAACTCTGCTCTGTTAACCCTCTCGATAATCAACTACGATTTTACTTTACTTTTATTTTATTTTATCTTTTTTTTTTTTTGGTTTATTTTCGAAGCACTTTATTGCAGGTTTTTTTTTCATTTTAACGAAGCACTTATTACGTTACGTCTGGAGATTACGCTCGTTCTCTTTTCCTCGTTGCATCCTTTTGCGCGAACTCTTGTTGTTCGTTCTTCTTCTTTTAATTCGTTCTTTCCCCTTTTTTTTTCATTCAACTTGTTTCTCGTTATTGCGTAGCTGCTGTCGATGACGTTACCGTTGTTTCTTCCCTTTCGCCGGTTTCTCTCTTGCTCGTTCGATTACCTTTCGCGATGATCCCAGGGGCGGCGATAATCTCTGCTCGTCTGTAATTCGAAATTCTCGTTGCGTTGCGTTCTCGGCGTATCGCATTTTCCCCATTTTTTCTTTCCTTTTTCGTTTCTTATCCGATCTCGCCTACAGTTGGCGTCCTCGAGAGATCGATATCGCAGCTGAGACGCGTCAGCCAACGAATCTCTAGTAGGGCGAGTCGCCCAGGCGATCGCTCGTCCAAAGGAAATTAATTGCTTCTTTTTTCAACGGGAAACTAAATGAACTCGCTTTGGAAATTCAATGGTTCGTTCGATTCCACCGGCTGTCTGACCATGTGAAATTCGATTTCGCGAGAAAGAAAAAGCTTCGCTGCTTAATGAAACTAATCATCGAATCGAGACTGTTGCGTTAAACGACTCGAGAGCAAGTCGAAGATTCGTAGGTCGTTATTGCATCGTAAAACGAGGACGAACGCCTCGATCCATATTTATACGATGATACTTTCTACCAATTTTAGCAAACACGTCGAAACGATGAATTGTTAAGAATTCCGCTTGAACTGGGTAACCACTGGCAATCGCCAGACGTCTAAACTTACCGACCTCGAGGACTCGCAGGTAATGCTGCGCTCGTTAACTCGCTCCGCAACGAGTTTCTGTACTGTGTATTCGTTCGGCATCCTCTGAAAGACTTAATAATTATATCCGTTATAATCACAGTCGATGTAAGGGTGTACATACAATTATAATCTACTTTTCATTCTTTAAATCATCTTTGGATGGTTGCGTGGGAATTTCTGCGTGTTCGCTGTCGGCGATGCTTTTCCAGCGAAAACTAGCAAACGCGTGGAATTTCCCCGGGTGCCTGTCCACCATCGTCATAACGTGGAACATCGCTCGCGTGCGAACGAACGTTGAAACGGATCCAGTTTGCGAGCGGAAGAAGGAAAAGAAGAAGCGTTTGAACAGCGGCCGCGAGTTCGTTCGCGAAAATTGAACGCGTGCGTGGTCATAGAAGTTAAGTTGGAGGATTAGAAACCGTTGGACGATCGCGGAGCAGCTACTTCCTCGGCTTTCCGTGCGAACGTGAAGCACAAGCTCTATCTTCTCAATTGCTCTCTTCCACTTCGTCATGCATCCTCGTCGGGCTCGATCGAAGGATTCGATGTTCCAACGAGCGTGTAATTCGAGTTACCAAGCAGCCTATCCTTCCTTCGATTCCTCTCCTGCCTTTCATCAGCCGGCCGCCAAACTTTTCTCTTCGTCCCAGTTTTCCAGCACGCTTTTTCGTCGAGTCTTTCGTAACTTCCTCACGAACCTTCGCTTCCAACGACGTTAACTTCCTCCTTCTATCCAACACCGTTTCCTCGATGTAGGAGAAGAAGAAGAAGAAGAAGAAGAAGAAGAAGAATCAGGAGGAGGAGGAGAAGAAGAAGAAGAAGAAGAAGAAGAAGAAAAAGAAGAAACAGAAGAAGAAGCAGCGGAAGAAACAGCAGAGGAAGAAGTGGAAGGAGAAGAGACGCGTTTCGCGACACCGGCCACTCGTGTGTCGAGGAACACCATGCAAACTCCTTTCACCACGATCAATAGCGAACACACGGCTTAGGTTTTGCTTAGGTATTTTATCGTGCACGTGTTACGTGGCTCTGCGTGTATCAGTTACGTGTAAGGCGTAGTAGCACTTGCGGGATATGAACATGGTCAGACGATCGCGCGTCGATCTTCGTCGATTACGATAGTCGACGAGTGGAACGCGCGTTCGTCTCGAACTTCGCGGTCCGCGTAAACGGAGTTCCGCGAATGTTCACAGAGCATCGACGCGCGCACACATACATACAAACATATACACACATCTGCACATATATGCATACAGACACGCGCGCGTATACACATACACACAGATAGATGCACAAACTGCGCTCGAGCGTTCATTGTCGTCCGTGTCTGTCTGTCTGGATCCGCGTGGCGCGACCACACGACACTCTGGCGGCTGCTGCTGCTGCTGGATAGGCCGTGCGATTTTAGTAGCCGGACGACGGCGGCGACGTGCTTCATACAACGAACCGCGATAGATGGCTCGCGTTTGTGAGATCTCGACGGGGCTAGGCGGAACGCTGAGGCGATAGCGACAGAAGTGGTACGCTTGCAGGGCCCTCCCCGTCGAGCGACCGTCATACGGGCGTCTCGAAAGTTACCTGGAATAATTCAGAAAACAGAACGATTAGGTAATGCGTGGCTACTGCGGCGAAAAAATGGCTGATTAGTTCGTAGTGCGACGTGGTACTCTGACGTGTCGATCTGGCTTGCGACCTGGCACGGGTGTGAACGTTTGAACGCGCTCGAGTAAAAGACGACTAGAGTCGGGTGAAATAAGGTTTGTGAAAATGAAAAAGATCAAACTTGGACAATGTGGTATTGAAACGAAGTATTCGGCTAGAATTACGTCGTATGTAAATTGTTTTCAGAAAGAAAGCAAATGGTTGGAGGTTTGGTTGAGTTTTAGCTTCTTTTGGTTTTTAGCTTCTTGTTTTCCTCCTCGTTCGTCGCGAGTGGAAAGATCGTAAGGCGACGAAAACACGATTTGTATATGTTGAAGTGGTTAACACTTCGAAGAAAACTGTACCGACTAATTTTCTGACTCGCTAAAGCCATCGACAGGCCATAGACGAAAGACAACCACATGGCAACCGTAAGACAAGAGACAGGCAACGATGGTTTCGGTGTTCAGTTTCTAGGTAACGCTGCTAGCGCGCGTATCTGCACCAGCTCGAACTGTATTCATATTATACCAACGTTTCTTTGTTAAATATAGTTTACTATCTGACAATTTATCCACGCGCTTTTCTCTCTATCTATATAACCGATAACCACAACAGTATACGAATATTACGAAAATGTACGATCTATCGGATACAATCGACGATAAGAAGCTTTCCATTCGTTGGAATAATTGAAATTTAAGTGGCCTCTGTAGCAACAGCTACAAATTAACCGTTGCGTTCCGCGACAGATCCATACACTAACGATCTAAATGCCTGTGTAATTAGATTTGCATAACATAGCTGTTTAGTGTTTCTGAATGTATGCAGTGCGTCGTAAAGCGGTTATCCATGTGCATGAAATTAGAAATTGCCTTGCATTCGATTAAATTGATATTCAGAGCCCATTGAAGCGTGCGCCGAGTTTATTACATAGTTGAATTAATGGAGGATCTGAAATTTCTAGGATTTCACGATAGCGGTATAAAATTTTCTATTATTTCCGAGAACTAAGACTGCAAATTCTTGGCAGCGTAGCCTAGACCTTAAAACGTTTTTCAACTTAAAAGGCATTAAGGCCTGCTTCAGTTAATGAACACGTGCCTCGTAAGACCAAAAGGCTTGTTACTAAGAAGGCGTACGAAAAGGTCAAAGCTAGAGGCCGAAAGAGCTTGGTAGCATTATCGTGATTGTCCGAAAATAGCCGAGGAAATTTGTCATTTCTGGACGATAAGTACGTTTTTATAGCGACGCCGTAATACGAAAGTCGTGCCTAATATATTTTTGATAATTGTCCGGTCGAAAAATAATTCCGTGCCAGCGGATATCTACGGTCTCGAGACTTAACGTAAAATATGGATCTGCCTTTAAATTTGGAACTACTCTTCTAAAATCGCGTCGATTTTCGCTACCTTTCGTCTCTTCTTCTATCGATCTTGCGAATCAAGGTGCGCTCACTCCGCAACTACTTTCACACCTGTCAAAGTGAATTAGTCAGACAAATTAAAAGACCCGGCTGGCGGTGAAACGAGGCACGACAACGACGCAAATTAGCCGCGGGCTTTTCTTAAAAATCGCACCGCTCGGTTTCGGGCTTCTTGTTCCGCTCAATGCATCGTGCGAAACACGTTAAGAACGCGAGGCACACGAGCCACTGAAATATTCACGCGTCACATGCGATACCGTCGTTCTTAACATTCGTACTAACACGCGACAATCGCTGCTCCCTTATTAATCTCTTTCATCGTTCGCGTTGTTATCACGGGGCAAATTTCCTCGGCTATCAACCACTCCGTGACATTTCATTGACGAAACATCGCAGCTTTCGCGGGACAAAAGCCGTGTAATTCACGAAAAACCGATAAGGGAACCTGATGACCGTGTGGCCATTTTATTAGGTCACAAAAGGTCAACGTTGCGATCGTGCATCGTTTCGTTGCAAACTTTCTTGCGCTGATATAAAAATAAAAAAGTATAACAAAGGATTTTGTCTAAAATTTTCATCGGACACGAGTAAAGGAACAAAACCATAGACGATCGTGTGCATAATAATTTTGCTTAGGGGAAGCTTGTTTCTACCGAGAAGATTATCTTAATCTCGTCGTCATCGTACGAATATTTCTTCTAACAAGGTTGATGCGCGTGCAACGAATCGGACATGCAATTTTCTTGTATAACTTTCGCCTGGATACCCAATTGGATTTACGGCTGGCGCGACTCCTTCTAAGTATTCTATTTACGTGAATCTAAGCGCGGCAACGAGCCTCTGTGCAATTACGTAAGCATTATTTCGCATTATTCAAACTTCTCTTGTCTCCTTTGTATCGTGCAAACCAGCCGAGAGGAGAACGATGATGAATGGTGACTCTGAATCGCGCTCGTTGCTACAAAACGATTACGCCGCTCGCAAACATAATGTTATCGCTCACGGCTGAGAAACTTTCATGAATTTACCGTGCGCCAGATCCTTCAATTACTTTATTTGCAGTTGCTGATTAGTGGAGTGGTCCGTTTGAAAACGACTCCTTTGGAAATTGGATAATTTTCTCGAATCGTCACCTTTGAATTTCGAATCGACAGGCATTAAACGATCGATGCACAAGACCGATTATAAACGAAGAGATGAGATTTCTCGTCGTTGCTGCTTGTTTTCGAGTTTCGTCCGGCATTCAACGACGTTTTAGAAACGACCGAGCTATCGTAAGTACATCGAGGATTCTACAGAAACTCCACGGTAGAAAATTAATTCAGAAAACCCAGTTGAAACGGCAAGCAAGCGTTCAACGGAAAAATATTCCGGATGAAACGGTCGATTAGCCAAATTCGTCCTGCTGAAACGAGGAAAACGAGAGTAAAAAGAGAACGAGACGCGCATCCAGCGTCGCGCCATTTGTTCGTGCGAAGGAAGCTAGTTTTCTGACACTCGTGACTTCAAGTGTCCTCTCTTCTAGCTTTTTATTTTTACGAGACAGATGCTCCATTCACAAGTGGACAACAGTCGGATCTCTGTTCATTTTGTTACCATTTCTTTTTTTTTTTTTTTTTTTTTGTACGCGGCTTAAGAATAAAGTCATCTAGTCCGGAGCGCTGCTGAAACGAAGCCGATGCTAACTTAATATCGGTCCACTTTTCTGGCTCGAGTTCGCGCCGTAATTGAGTTTTTCTGTAGCGATATATTCGTCGAGCTTTTTTGTCCCGATTGCCGCCTGGCGATTTATATCGTGGACGCAGATACTTCTTGGTTTCCACGCTCCAGTTGAAGACGAACGGGCTACGCTTGTCCGTGTTCGCGAATGGACGCTTAATCATTCGCAAAGCGAAATGGAAAAAGCGACCGAAAGTCGCATCGGCTGCAAAAATCTGACTGTATGGCCGCGTGAAGCCAGATAAACAAAAGCTACGGATAAAAACGTGTACGAGTTGCTGAATAGTAGCGTCATGAAAGTTTCTGCGGAGTCGCTGCGCTGCGTTAGAGTCGCTAGTTTTCAATGAGAACGAAAAATAGTGGAGGTGGATGAAGTTGGAAGATCGAGAGGCGATTAGAAATACTGTTACAAACGTAAACGTAACGCGATAGTTTCGCAGATAACGTTAGAATTCGAGCAAATCTGTACTTGTTTCTTTGAAACGTACTTTAAACGTTTAAACGTAATTTAGTGAAATTCTGCAGTCCTTCTGAACGCTCTGTCGAATCAACCGTGTACCGTGGCGTCTGACCAATTCGGGGCAATTCTACTAGCGCTGTGTTAATAGCGATGCATTTTCCAACCAGCTGTCTAGAACGATCCAATTACCAATACTTTAATTACGAACGCTACCGACTGAAATTTGTATGTTTCATTCGTATTTCAGAGAAAGCTAAATGAAAACGTTTCGGCAGATCGTCAAATTTACGTTTCGCGATCAATTTTCCCGTCGAGCAGAAAGTTTCCTGTGTGTTTCGATGCAAACACACGGACGTACCTAAAATTGGCAAAGGAATCGATTAAGCATTGCCAAATTACCGCGCAGCGTGCATATCGAAAAATTCAACGGCAACGTTTTAAAGCCGGCTGAAAATCGACGAAACGAGAAACGAAATAATGCCCGTTTCCGCGCATATCGCGCGAAACAAAGGCCGCGTTCGACGTCAGAGAATCGAACGCGAAAAGCGCAGCATCATCCGGTTCAGCAACAACGTTCCGCTCGCGAGTAATCGCCACTGGCGACGCTCTAAACATCCCATTTGGAAGAGAAAGGCGCTGGTAATTGAGCGCGAGTGCTCGCTATACGACTACTACTCACCTCTCTCGTCCCCTTTTTCGAGCGTTTCCTCTCGAGCTTCGGTGTCTGAGGTAGCAGGGTGTAATCGCCGCTCGTGCCGCCGCTACGCTGCCGCGTCAACGGCTGATGCGACAGAAAGGGTGCCCGTGGCGGTGGTGAAAACTGAACACCCTGCGGCAGTAACGTGTACCCGAGGTTTTGACCCTGGGTGAACGGCGAATTCGGCGGGAAGTGATTTGCCACCACGGGCGCCCAGTATTGGTGCGAGTACCGGGATGGCGAACTCCCTGTGGACAATTCATTTCGATCCTTGTCACCACTGCCAATCTGTCAGCCGACTAATTGCTATTTCATATTGATCGACCGAGTGCCTGTGTGTTCAACGAAAATCAGTCACTGTCTACGAGATCCGACGGTCGGGCAGTGAATATGTGGATTGTTCGATGATCTGGATTCACCGAGGGCATATAATTGGGAATGGTGATCGTGCAGTTCTGTTTCGAGGAACGTGTTTTTTCTGCGGCCGATTAGATGACGGTGGTTTCACTTTGGCAAATGAAGCTTGAATCAATCCTTTCAGCGCTCGATCGCGCGCATTTGTTACACGTCGATTAGGACGAAGTATAGCTGGATCGAATAACATTTCACTTCGCTTCGATGACCATGCAAAACCATACTTTCCGTATTATCGTCTAGCGCGACGCGAAACGCGTGAAATCTCCGAATCTAGCGTAACGAAACTGAAAAATCTATCTGACGTAAAAGTGTCCGTTAGTCAACGTGTTCTGTCTTCGGACATCGCACCCCCTCGTTGGCAAACGATTCGATAGAAAAGCAGGAACGAAGAGACTTACTGTCGCTACGCGGATTACTGTGCCTCCTCTGTGCCTTCCACGTCGTCGATCGTACTCTTCCGGCAGTTTCAGTGTTTACAGCGTCGACGCTAAGACTTCTCGCGACGCCCCTGTAAGGATTCGACGTGGTTGTCTCACTGGCCGCGGCGACACCAGCGAGCTGCTCGTTAAGGGCGTACAACTTGGACGTAATGTCCTTACCGATGAGGGTGTTGAGGACGACCTTGAGCAGGGGCCTATGCCTGAGTACCCTGAGCAACTTCAGCCTGGTCCAACAGATGTACGTGCTAGACTCCTCCGCTCGAATCGTCACTTGGAAGACGTCGTCGATGTTCTCGTGCATGGCCTCCCATTCCGGCGAGTCGACGAACTGATAAGCTTTGATGTAATGCAAGTGTGTTCCGTCGCAGGTCACCTTCAGCCTGGACTCCACACAACCATTCGTTAAACACTCCGAAGTTTCGACGTTCCTTCGGAAGCTAGTGCGCTACTGTATAAAGCTAGAAGCTGTTTTGTACGAGCAGTAGAAACAAGATACGGGAGAATACCAGATGAGAGACGCAAACTTCTCGCCGACCGTTTCCGGAGGGTGTCAGCATTCGAGAAGATTTCACCGAGGGGCGAGGGGCGAATAGTTCGCTCAATCTTGCCGGTGTTGGATCTTCCAGAAGAGATCGAACACCGGTAAAGGGGCGTTATCAATCGACTCGATTTTATCTCTTGATAAATTTTGATTTGGTTTTTATATCGATTTCTCTCGCATACGAGTATGATGTATGAAAGAGATACAGCGAGGTTATAAGATAGTAAAGTTTACGCGTTTCAAGAACCGAAAAGATAATTTTCGACACGCAGGGAGAGATAAGAAGCTGGAGACTAATTTGGAGTTGTTTCTTCCTTCGTGTACACATTCTATATATACATATACGCGTAATGGTTCTCTACGGTCAGTTTTCAAACACTCTGGCGAACCACCGTATTTTACAGACACGAGCGTGTAATACTCACTTGCCACGTAATAGTATGGATAGTCGTTCGTCGGCGGGTGTGACGCCTTCTGTCGCATACGTCTGACCGGAGTCCAGCTTCAGTATCCTTGCCTCCTTGGCCAGCTCCTGGAAGTGTTTCTTGCTGACCTTGTACGGCTTAAAGAGTTTCAGATAGAGCTCGGCCAGCTCGGGGCTGAGCGCGGGAGGCAGAAATCGACAGGCTAGTATAAGCGAATGGATTCCGTTCAGAAGGCCGAGAGCCAGACACCATAGCATCGCGTCCAGGGCGCATATGGTAATTCCAGCCCAGAGGGCGGCCAGCATGAAGCCAGCCGTGAGAAAGGTGCGCAGTGCCAGTACCGAGGCCTTGAAAGAACGCGGCACCAGGAACGCCGCTGCGAAGAACAGATTCGCCGCCTGGCAAAAGGCAAATCGAAACGGTTTCCCCGTGAGAATCCATCAGCCGGCCAGATTGCCTCGTCTCGCTCCGAGAAAATTCAAGTAATCGGCTGGAGACCGTCCTAGTTGCACGCAATCTACTGTCTAGATGGAAGCTACGATTTCTCGCGTTCTTTTTCCGTCAAACTGTTGCAGACTTGTTCCATGGCTGTTTTTTTTTTTTTTTTTTTTTTTTTTTTTTATGAACAATGAAGAAATTCACGTACGGCGTGTATGGGGTTTTGTAGTCGCGAAAGGATATAGTAGTTTGTACGTCTTTCTCGGTTGCTTTTCTTTTGCTTTCGTTGCTTTTTTTAAATAGTCAAACGCTGTAGGAAATGTTTAAAACGTACAGCGATTGAAAAATCGCGAATTTGCGATGTTTCCTATGTTCCGACCGACGTTGACGAAAGCTTGAAAAATACCGCTACAGTTTCGAAAATTCGTCCAGTTGATAAATAGTTCTCGTTGCTCGATTCGTTTTAACGTATCGTTTAAATCCATTGGCCGTTAAATAAAGTGGCGATAAAGACGGTGATGGTGTTATCGATCAGCAACGGATAAACGAGTACTTGTCTAAATCTATCGAAAGTTCCCATTTTCGTTATCGCTCTGTGATACGTGATTGGTCGGATAATTTACTTAGTCGTCATTTCTTTCAACTGTCTTAGAGACAATTTTTATTAGAACATCGTACGAATGGAATATCGATCTATGGGATCTCGATAGCTCGATTCATAACTGACACGGTATCTAAACAATAATTGACACGGTATCTAAACAATCCCCGTAAACTTAATCTACGCTACGTTTATAAGAAGGAAGAAGGGAGTTTACTTGGAAGAGTTTGTGTTGCGCTGCCTCCCATTCGTCGCAGTAGCTTCCTCCCGATGACAGTACAGTGGTATTTAACCTCTCAGTCACGTTACTGGCCTCGGTGCTATTCCATACGTCCACCCAGAGTTCCGTGTAATTCAAATCCTCCAATGAGTAGCCACCTAGGCTGGGAAGGCCGCTGTAATTGAAGGTATAGCCCTCGGTGGAGTAGCTTGTCGATGTCGGGCTGGTGAACGGGGTCGTCGTGGTGGACGACAAAAGGCTGCTCGCAGGCGAGGGAGCATCAGTCGTGTTCGCCATTTTTCGTCGCGAGCGCGTGGTACGGGCCATCACCTTCTTCCACTGAAACGATCAAATTGCAATATCTTCGGTTTATCGAGATATCTGTTTTCCACTTCTGAAAGATATATTGGATGATAGAGGAATCACAAAGGAAAGATACGTTAACGTTCTTGCGGTGAATCCTTATTTTTCAATCTAGCGTCGTGTTACTATTGATCAATGATGGTATAATGGTATCTACGATGGATGAAATAATGATACAACAGCAAGATACTCAAGCACAGAGTGAAAGATATCGAAAGAAAAATTGTAACAGTTTTAAAAACGGTATGAAGATTCTCGAATGTTAGTATTATCGTTATAGAATTTTAAGACACTGAATTAGTGAAACAGTATCGTTAAATGTAACAGCATTGTCTCCTCTTACTATAATTTGACTCGAACTTACTCTGAAGGTTCAACAGCGATCAATTAATCGAAGTACATATAGGTCTTTTTTACTGGTACGTTTTTACGTTGGACAAGAAAAAGTTCGGCACTTTTTCGATTAGATCATTTCGGCTGATTAGATCAGTGTGCTCGAGGGGGAGGATAACAGTTAACCAAAGCCCTTTTTGAACGAACCCCTATAAATCAAGGCAATCAATCATACCTTGATGAATAAAATATGACGTGGAAGCAAAAGTGCCCGAATACGTCAAGCAGGCTCTACTTCTGATGAATTTTTCTTATATCTCCCTAGAAAATTATACTGAAAAGTGAAAGGAAAATGATGGGAGTTATTTTATTCTAGAGAATTAGGAAATACGGAGAATAATTAAGAAATAATTACCATAGCAATACTAATATAATTTTCTGGAACTGTCACCTTGCATCTTTAAGAATCTTAAGGATTTAAAAACTTTGGAGAGCTTTGGAGAAGAATTATCGCCAGACACGTAACGCGAAATCAAGTATAATATAAAATGGAAATATCGGAACAGATTGAGAACCGCTCGATATTCGAGGAGGTACGAAAACGTATACGAATTATTCTGCCATTTTTCGCACATTGTATCGGTCGTGATACATCTTTCTGCAAATTATGTTGCGTAGTGTGCCGTCTGCTATCGTAATTACTTTAAACAGATCACAGACAAAAGGATGAAACTCACGTGTAAGTTTGCAGTCACGAAAGGTGAACATCAAATTGTTCCAGACCTCCTCGGAGTGTTAATAATAGATCGCTTTTATTTAGGTCGGACAGTGCTTTTCTCAAGAATGTTTCACCTTCGTGAAGAAAGAACTTTTATTTTCTCTTGTAATCCAATTTATACGTTACAACATTCTGGGAAATTGAAATTAATAAAAAACCAGCGACGAACTTACCAAATTTATTTGATCTTATTACACGAGTTTATTAAAGATAGAAGATATCTCGCGATAATACGTTAGAAGACTTTCAAATGTTCCGTATCATTTTATTATACGATAACGAATCTCTTAAAAGATTTCAACGTGCAGAAAATTGAGTGTCGTTCAGTTTAGTTACATCGTCCCAAATGCATTGATTGGTATAGTAACGTTCGCTGTACACAGTCATTCGATTTAGATCCGCTTGACCTGTCCTCCCCTTCAAATTTCCAATTTATCTACAAAGACCTAATTACCACTTTGTCTCGTTACAAATCGCAAGATAATTATGTTCAATCCACCGTAGTACAAGTAATTCTTCGCGTGCGCTTCGTGATACCAAACTATCTGGAAACAGCATCCCCCAAATTAATTCTTTATTACTACCAGCAGTTTGTTCATTCTCGCTTCTATATACCATTCTTCAACCGCGTTTCTCGTACATCGAATATTCGAGCCTTAACACGCACGCACGCACGCACGCACTCGCACGCAGACCCGTACAGAAACAAACAAACAAACAAACTGGCAATCCTCTTTTGAAACAGGCAAATGAAACAAGTATGTGCAGACAGTTTGAACGGCGAGTGCTCTACGACGGCCATAAAGATACCGAAAAGCTCGCGACGCGTGCAAAGAAGAGAACTACGACTCTGTACGAATATGATTGCAGACCAGAGCTCGTTCGTTTCTTTTCCAGTTTATCTTCCGTGTAGCAGAGCAAACGAACTGGGAACGAAAGCGGCGATCGCATGAAAGATGCAACCGGTGCGATTCATTCGCGGAGTATCAATATTGACGCGAAAGGGACTGCGCGACGGCGTCAATATTTTCCACGCGCCTCGAATAGAGATTTAACGCAATTTGTCTGTCGGGCGCGGCCGTTTCGCAGGTTTCGCGACTCACCGCGTTTCCTCCTCTTCTTCGTGCTTTCGATCCGCGACACCCGTGCCATCAAAGCTCGCGTGTTTCCGTTTCAATTTGGCTAGGCGACCGCTGGAAAAAAAATATAAGTCGGATCGCCCGCCTTATTCGAACAGCCCCGCGCACGTGCGCGCGATTGCAAGCTTCGTTCTAATCCCCAAGAAAACTCAGCTTTTATTGTGCCGTAGAGGATGGCTTTGACGCGTCGGCACGCACGCGGTGGTAATAATTGGGTCGCGATGTGAAACGTGGAGTGGCGATATTTGATTGCCCAAGCGGAGTTAATTATGAGGTGTTAAATAAGATGAAAATGGGATAGTTAGTTCGGTGAATTTAGTCGGAAGCAGAGAATGCCTTTGCGAGGTAATAAACGAAACAGAAACGGGAAATATCTTTGGTCATTCCGTTCTCGGTCCGAGTATCACACGCATAAATCGAAAGATCTCAAATATTTTATTTTTCGGAATTTTCATCGAACAAGTAGCGCTGAGATTTCCTCGAGACTGTTTTCGAACCTCTTACAGCTTATACATTTAACTCGAGTGCAAAGTATTTCCAACCTTTTTGATAACGCTTCTGCTAAGCTCTTCCGCTAGAAGAAGCGCTTTGCATGGAAAATCTGACGAAAATATCCATCCCGCTGTACAATGTACGTTACCATTCTTCCTATAACTTGAACTGCAATATCGCGATATTAGCTTAATCCGCTTTCCGTTATTCTTATCGAAATCAAAGTTTCATTCGATTCTCAACCGATAATATTCGATTCCACCGATCGGACAAGCAATTACAAAAATACTCGCGATACATTGCGGTATGAAAATAATTTTTACTGTAACTCCATTTTCATAATTAATCCGGGCGAATCAATTATTAAAATATCAACCGTTCGTTATCAAATAACTCCGAGTACCGACGCTCGCATCGTTTATTTTTATCAGTCCTCCCAACAATGAGGTACTGCTTCGTTCAATTACGCGGCTTCCGCATTCAACGTCGATGAAGCATCCAATTCGTGTTCACAGAGAATAAAGAGCACGACAAAGTTGCGCATCGTGATAACGAAGCCGGAGTATTGGAAAATTCTCCTGCGAGCGGAATCTTTGGAAGAATACGGGCGCGTCGAGCGAGATTTGGCCGATGTGGAAGGCTCCGATCAGGACCCGTTGCTTTTACAACAATTGACCTAACTTGGGAATGATCCAGCCGTGCGCTCATTTCATTTCTCGAGCATAACAAAAGAGTGAACGTTCGAATCTGCACGACAGAGATTTTTGTAGCCAGCTAAAACGTGGAACGAAACGACCAGTGTTACATCGTCATTTTCTTCTCTCGTTTTCTGTCTTGTTGACTCTCCTCCTTCGAAGTAAATTTATTCGCGCGGTTTTCCCAATAAAAAAGTTTCCACTATGACTACAAATCGGTAACGCTTGTTACAAGGACAAGAGAGTTTTTTTTTTTTTTTGACAGATAACAAACATTTTGGATGAAAGAATTAGAAAGATAGATCGAATGTATTTATTGGTTGAAATGATATATTTGGATTTCAATTCTAATCCGACAAATCCGATTACCCTGTCGTTTTCTCTAGTTTGATTTATGGCTCCTGCGATTGCTTTTTTCAAGTCGCGCACTAGATCGCAAAAACGATAATATACACGGTCCGGCGAAAGTTCAGCTCCCATGCTGATAAGAACGCTTCGCATCTGGTCTCCGATTTTTAGCGTCGATGTTGTTTGGAAGTCAGTATCGAGCGACAGATATGAAACTCGAAACTTTTCCATTCAAAAGTTCCAGAGGAAAGAGCGAACTTATTGAAATTTATAGGGTACAACACATCGATGCGTCTTCGTAAATATGCGGAAGACTCGAGACTTTTGTTACTGCCTGCCTAATTTCCAAAATTTCCAAAAATTCCACTATCCAGTGGAACGAAAATAATCAAACAGCCACGATTTTCGTTATGTATCGTAATCGTCGTTCAAATTCTTCCAACCTTGGTACGTAACCAACGAGCGATAGATATAGCACACGAGTCAATAACCACCTAACCCTCTAGTCGCTCAATTACTTGAGATAAGGCTCAAATCCGCAGGCTAAAAAAACACTATCATTTAGATTTAAGCACTAGATTCAATTAGAACCAAACATGCGATAAACTGTTTATATTCACGACATTGTAACGCGCCAGAAAAACTTAAAAAAACTTAAAAATTCTTTTAGAATTGATTGTAATTTTTCTCCAAATGAAATAAAGAAAAAAAATTCTTCCAGAAAATTCACATTTGTACCTAAGCGTGGACAGTGGACGCGACAGTTATACGCACAGTGGATTTAGTGGGTTTTGAAAAAGATCCCGCCTGAATGGGTCGGTTGTATCTTTCAAGCAGCCTGTTTTCCATGTACTTTCAGGCGAGCTATTCTGTTGCTTTTCTAAAGAAAGAAGGGATATACGGCTCTTTCACCGGGAAGGAGAGGCGCGCGTTGAACAAAACAGCGAGCAGGTCCCTTTTCGCCACTCAACACGCGGGTCCGTTCTTCCGCAAAATTTCAACCAGCTCCTCTCTTCGTACGCGGGCGTCTCGAGAAACTAACTTAGATTATTATTTACAGGTTCGCGTTACAACTGTACGAGTTTCTCCGCCATAGGAAGGAATCTAGGTCGGGAAAATTTCATTTTATTCCCCTGGGAACGTTTCCTCCAAGCTGCAAAGTGGAGGAACGTATCTCACGATGGATACATCGGTAGAGGGTAATTTGATAGAGAAAAGGAAATTTATATACTGATTACTTGATTTTCAAGCGAAATTTGTTATCTCCGATGAAATCGAAATAACCCAGTGAATAATTCATACGGAGAAAACGTCTATGTGTAAAGAAACAAACGGAAACAGAATGGAAAATAACTGAAGCTGATGCGATTTTCATATAATCTAAAATTAACGCTCGAGTGACATTAAGGCTAATTTGCATCCGTCCTTGGAACATGAAATTTTCGCCACGATCCCAATCGACAAGTTTTTATCACGCGATCTCGTTCAATTTAACCTATTTTATTTCCATCGTAGAATCTTTTTCATGCCTATCAAAAACTCTATTATTTTACACCCACCCACCTAATGCATCGAGCCGTAGAATCTTGATGCTCGATCTTTGCAAGCTTTTCAACTTTCCAACGTAAGAGGCGCACGCGCTTGCAAACACGTCACGAACTAGTTAAGGAAACATTCAAATTTTGATAAATATTTCGCCCTAAAACATCCTTTTACAACCAGCCGCAGCAGCAGGGGTCGAGGTCGATCGATTTATCGCAACGCGCGGCTCGCGAGCTTTTTACGCTGGTTCTTTTATATCGGCTCGAAGTGTGCCTATAACAAGTTTACGCGTCCCTATCGCTTGTCCTGCTACGATATCCTTTTTACAACTGTTTCAGCTGGTTTATGTACGCGAACGTCGAGTATCGATTCCGAGGCGCACACACGCCGCTCTGAAAAGAAACTTTGCGATGTTCTCTCGTTTTATCGCATTTCCTTAACGGTCTCTTATTTGCCGGTTTATTAGAGACGTTCATCGATACGACGCCTCTTATGTATTCCTAAGTACTGTTCGGTATCGTCCAGCGATCGCGCGGTGTTATTGCTCGACCGCTTCGCGACGAGTCGCGCCAACGAGCGGCGCAAATTCTCGTTACGATCTGACGACCGACGCCACGAAGAGAGCCGATCCCCTGTTTCGGTTAGGAGAATAGAGGTAGTTCAATAAGTATACCACCGTGTTAACAGATTAAATATACTCTGTATTTCCAACAACAGGAATCCAGCTATGGGGAAGAGCAAATAATTCCAACATAGAAATACTCCAACGACTACAATGAGAAACACTGAGAACCTTATTAGACGCACCTTGGTACGTTACCAACGAAACGATACATCGCAACCTCGAGATACTCACGGTCAAAGAAGAAATATCCAAATTCAGCGATAGATATAGCACACGAGTCAACAACCAGCAAAACCCTCTAGTCACTCAATTACTTGACACGTCGGATAAGATCTGCAAGCTAAAAAAAACACTATCCTTTAGATTTAAGCAGCAGATTCAATTAGAATCAAACACGCAATAAACTCCTATAAATCATGACATAGTACCACGCCAGAAAAATTTACCGATAATTCTTATTGAATTGATTGTAAAATTACGTCCAAATAAAACAAAAAAAAAAAAATTCCAACAACTCTTCTTTTCCAACTTAAGCATGCAAAGTAAGCTAATGATATACAAGGCCATATTAAAACCTGTCTGGACCTATGGAATCCAGCTATGGGGAACAGCAAGTAATTCCAACATAGAAATACTCCAACGACTACAATCTAAAACATTAAGAACATTATTAGACGCACCTTGGTAAGTAACCAACGAAACAANCTCAAGATACTCACAGTCAAAGAAGAAATATCCAAATTCAGCGATAGATATAGCACACGAGTCAACAACCACCTAAACCCTCTAGTCACTCGATTACTTGACACGTCGGATCAGATCCGCAGGCTAAAAAGACATTACACTCTAGATTTAAGCAGCAGATTCAATTAGAATCAAACACGCAATAAACTCCTATAAATCATGACACAGTACCACGCCAGAAAAATTTACCGATAATTCTTACTGAATTGATTGTAAAATTACGTCCAAATAAAACAAAAAAAAAAATTTCCAACAACTCTTCTTTTCCAACTTAAGCATGCAAAGTAAGCTAACGATATACAAGGCCATATTAAAACCTGTCTGGACCTATGGAATCCAGCTATGGGGAACAGCAAGTAATTCCAACACAGAAATACTCTAACGACTACAATCTAAAACACTAAGAACATTATTAGACGCACCTTGGTACGTAACCAACGAAACAATACATCGCGACTTCAAGATACCCACAGTCAAAGAAGAAATATCCAAATACAGTAATACATATAGCACGAGAGTTAACAACCACCAAAACCCTCTAGTTACTCAATTACTTGACACGACGGATCAGATCCGCAGGCTAAAAAACACTCTCCCCTAGATTTAAGCACTAGATTCATTTAGAATCAAACATGCAATAAACTGTTATAAATCATGACATTGTAACACGCCAGAAAAACTTACTTAAAATTCTTTTTTAGAATTGATTGTAATTATCTTCCAAATAAAAAAAAAACTCTTCTCGCGGAGAGTACAAATGTTCATAGAGACTCGCGTGGTATGTTACGATGTCGCAAGAAGTATAACGTCGTTTACAACAGGGTTTCGAAGAGTCTGACTCGAGTAGTTATGACTCGCAACAAACAATATATAGCTGGGCAACCGTGTGCCGTGTAACTGAGTAACAAGAGAGAACGAGAGAAGTGAGAAAGAAGAATGAAGAATTACGAAGCACTTTCGCCTGCCGTGTTAGCACGCAGGAAAGCTCGCGATGGGTGTGTCTCGAGCACGAGGAAAGCGGATTCGTTGATTGCACTTTTCGTTTGGAAACCCGAGGGTAAAGGTCAGAGATGCCAATTGGTTAGAAAACGTTATTCGAAGATAGTTGGAGGAAGCCTCCTACCAAAGGTGGATCGTGCTTCGCATCGCTTTCTCCGTGCTTTCTAGAAACGAACAATAAGCTCAAGCAGTGTTTTTAAGAACCACTTTTAGACCCAAAGACACCTGCGCGACTTTGGTCCTAATTGTTGAAAATTCAGAGATTTATGGTACCTCCTGGGGTCTATTGTTCGTCCGAGTGAAGGTAGATCCGCATCTGATGACCATTCTCAACGAGGGATGGCGTACGGTTCATGTCACGCGACGTAACAGCTTTCGTAAAGCAAGTAACGAAGCGAAACCTGTGCGCGAGTAAATTTTATGATTCGCGATACGTTGCTGGCCGATTATCCAATGTGGTATCCATTTGAAGACTCTTGCTTGAAAAATAGCCGTAGCCCAAAGTGATCGTTTCGAAACAACGACGGAATAAGTGCCCTCGTCTCGCGGTTGTTCGAAATTTACGATATCCTTGAACCTTGGTAGTTGAATGTAGCGTGATTTGCGGCAAGTTAAATAACAACTCGTTCAATGGTCGACAGAACGGAAGCTCTGTTTGAATTTCTCTTAAAACTGCCAGTTACAGCGCTTCATTTTCCGCTAGTAGCCCGCTACTTTAGGCAGATCCGGTTCTAAATTCGCTGGAGGCGATAAACTTTGCTTTCCGCGTTCCCACCGATTCTTAATCCACATTCGACCGCATTCTTTTAGAATTTATTGTAAATTTTCTCCAAATAAAATAGAAAAAAAAAAACATTCAACCGATGTAACTTCACGGCTTGTCCTCTCTTATCTTGATGGTCGTTTCGACTACGCTTTGTGATACTTTTACTACGCACTGTCCCTTTAAGATATCAAACTATAGATGTATTGTCCACATTAATATTTCAGGTATATCTTACGTCGATTAAACGTACCGATAATTATTTAAAAAAATTAAACGTTACATCTGCTCTAAGGTTTCCCTCGTGTATTCGCAGATAAATTATTCCCTCTTTTACATCGTCGCTATCGAACGTATTGAATATTATAATAAATTCATTGCAAAGCGATACAATATAAATCACAGTTTACCGAGGCATAAATTAATATTCGAAGTAATACGTGTAACAGCCAATTCGACGACATATTGTTGAAAATGCTGCTATTTATGCGTAGAACCATATAAATTCCACCGAATACGCATAATACAGATTAACAAGAAAATTCGTAGACTTTAAATATTCACGATTTTGAACCTGTATCCACTTACCCATATAATACCATATAAATGAAAGTAACTTTTCAAATTATTGGATTTTCGACAGATCCGACACACGCTGTGTAAATGAAACGTAAAACTCGATAGAAAGACGTTTCTTCCGAAGATTAGGATTTTACGCGCAAGTATTTTTTATAGCCACCGTATCTTCACCGAGCAAATTTCTGAATCCTTTCAAGAGTGAAGAGGCGATCACAATGCAGCTGCAGATACGATAAGTATAGTCTTCCTCGATTAACTTGCTCGTCCGATGAAGAGACGCGTTTCTTGCGCGTGGAAGAGGACGAGGCGAAAGAAGGAAAAGTCGCGATCCGAAAATTACAGCGAAATTAAATCTCAACCTACGGAAAATATTGACGTTGCTAAGAAAGCAGCTCTCCGCGTAAATACTAATTCGCCGCGAATAAATCACGGCGACTGCTACTATATTCCGATGCCGGTTTCTCAGCGCTGATTACACGTCAGAACGTTCGCGATCGCCTGGCAAACGAACGATTTCTCGTATTTGGCTTTGCGGAAAATTGATTGCGATTTCATCGGATGAATCGTCACTGGAAACCGTCGCGTCTATCGACACGCTCGTTCTATCTCGCGGAATCGCGACGCCAAGTTATAAAACGTCAACAGATCGAGCGATTTTTCAAGTTTCAGTTTTTACGCTTCATGGCCGAGATGATAAACGAGGCATCGCCAATCGAGGAATATTTTAATATTAATTAGAGCGGATCGAAGCGTGACATCTTTTTGGCAAGAATTAGAGCCAGTCCGTGCCGCGTTTCATCGAAGGAAATTTGATTAGCGGTAAATAGAAGCGAATGGTAGTGGCGATTGCAAACGTTAAACAAATGAAATTGGATCGTTCGAAATATCAAATGAAACGTTTAATATACTAAATTATGTATATCGCAGAATCTGATGTTGAACAAGATTCTACATAGATGGTATTTTCCAAGTACTCGTGCAAGATTTCAGCAGATTCATCTCATTTCAATGGCAAATATAATTTGCAAGTAACACGGGACTCACAATCAGGGATTCTGGATCGTACCGAATATCAAGAATAAATATTTACATTAAAGCTGGGCTTTTCGACATTATGAGCGAGTCCCACCACGACACGCTATCTCTATGGCTTTTCGTCGAAATGTGCTATTTACTCTACCTTCCGAGGTCCATTGAACCGAAGAATATTACGAAGAATATCACGACTTTATAAACATTCTATTTTTCAATCCGTTTGTTCAACCTTACGTATTGATTTATTAATTAATACGCGGATCGCAAGGAAAAATACAAGTAGATTTTCTTCGTTTTTTTTAAGTTAATGTCACTCGATGATCGAAAAGCAACGTTCTCGCGAATGTTTCCTCTTGACAAAGAATCTGTTACGTCTAAAGATATAGTAGATATCTAAAAATATATATAAGAAAGATATATAAGATATAGTATATAGTTGGCAGAGTACTATAGAAACTAAGGGTTGGAACAAATATGTTCTAACATTATAATCAGCAATTTTTAGAAATTACTAGTTCCTTCCAACCAAAAGAACTCAATAAAAATGAAAGATACGGCCCATAAGGTCAAGGATCGATTTTACGCTCGATCAGAATCAGAGTATACCGGCGCGTCAAGCCGCGATAAAAGATAACATAGTACTCCATATATCTTCGTAACATGAAATTCGTTATTCAGTTTTTTCTCTCCTAAGCTCGCGTGAACCGTTCGCCAACGATTCCCAACCGAACGCTATAATTCCCTTTACGAATCCAAGCTCATAATTTCTAGATTTGCGTCAGGTTCGTAACGATCGAAACCACGCGTCGTACGAAAATATCGTTCAATTCGCGAACATCGCGTAGGTTACGATGAAACGTTTTATACGCTAGACGGGAAGTCGATGGTAAACGCTACTTGTAACGCTATGAATGAATCCGAGATCGAATAAACGATACTTCACGGCGAGATTAACCTGCGATAATTTCATCGTATCCATCGCGTTCTCAATGGCTGCGCATCAATTGTTTATTTCGTAAATTGCATTCCGGCTTGGCCTGAATACTAATCTCATAGCCGATTACGGCCCACTGACGACCGCGTGTTTCGAAATACCAACGCTAATTACAACAGCGTTTACAGCATTAGTCGTTCGTTGCTAAGATCGCCGATTTCGAATTGTCAAGATGAAAATTTCAGAGTTCTAAAGCGCCAGATATCGAAGAAACGTAACAGGGTTAAGCAATTCGTTTATAAATTCATGAGAATTCAGAGGAATTGTTTAAGTTCGTAGGAATTCAGGAAATTGTGTCTACAAAAATTGTCTGCTTGGTTAAGAGAACGTGCGAGGACGTTTTTATTGAAATCGTTCGATTGGCGTTTGAATCAGGTCAAAATGATAGCCGATCATCCGATTAATTCGATGATCTCGAATTAGACAGGAATCTCAATTCTCAATCGACTGGTTCCAGCGTTCGGGATATCGTATCGTATAGAGCACTAGCATCATATATACATATATATATATATATATATATATATATATATATATATACATATATATAGATATCGCGACCGTGGATTTGCATATATACACGTGTTAAATTCGCACGATTTGGACGATCGAGCGAGTAGGCGGCATATCCAGCAGACGCAGTGCGTTCGCGAACATTTAACGAGCTACTCATCGTTAGTTTGCAAGTGGTTTGCACGGGTGCGGAAATAAACCTTGTTCGCGAATTACTTGACCGCACCGGCTCGCTTGCGAATAATCGCTATCGCGCCTGGTCCTGACGATTCCAATATTAATTTCGTTAGCTGGGGATTCATCACCCTTGACACAGTGAGATTGCCTCCAGCGATTCCAGCAATTTCATTACACTAATCACCTGCCGTTTAATCCGGCGATTGTTTCTTTTTTACAAATACTTTTCCAGGAATATACGAGTAACATGGAAGTAGCTTTAATGGAATCGTGACATGGAATACCGTGACACAAGGTAGCCTTCTCGTCGGAATAAACTGCCATATTTCATTTGGTTAATTCACAGACTTTCGCGACCGAATGTTCAACTTTGGAAAACAATATTTCGATATAAAATCGATATGAAAAGTTGTTCGACCGCTTCGCGAGAAGGCGAGTTCGCGACGAGTCGCGCCAACGAGAGGCGTAAATTCTCGTTACGATCTGACGACTGACGCCACGAAGAGAGCCGATCCCCTGTTTCGGTTAGGAGAATAGAGGTAGTTCAATAAGTATACCACCGTGTTAACAGATTAAATATACTCTGTATTTCCAACAACAGGAATCCAGCTATGGGGAACAGCAAATAATTCCAACATAGAAATACTCCAACGACTACAATGAGAAACACTGAGAACCTTAGTAGACGCACCTTGGTACGTTACCAACGAAACGATACATCGCGACCTCGAGATACTCACGGTCAAAGAAGAAATATCCAAATTCAGCGATAGATATAGCACACGAGTCAACAACCAGCAAAACCCTCTAGTTACTCGATTACTTGACACGTCGGATCAGATCCGCAAGCTAAAAAAAACACTATCCTTTAGATTTAAGCACTAGATTCAATTAGAATCAAACACGCAATAAACTCCTATAAATCATGACACAGTACCACGCCAGAAAAATTTACCGATAATTCTTATTGAATTGATTGTAAAATTACGTCCAAATAAAACAAAAAAAAAAAATTTCCAACAACTCTTCTTTTCCAACTTAAGCATGCAAAGTAAGCTAATGATATACAAGGCCATATTAAAACCTGTCTGGACCTATGGAATCCAGCTATGGGGAACAGCAAGTAATTCCAACATAGAAATACTCCAACGACTACAATCTAAAACATTAAGAACATTATTAGACGCACCTTGGTAAGTAACCAACGAAACAANTACATCCTCGATACCTTATACAACAATATATCCTCCTATACCTCAAGATACTCACAGTCAAAGAAGAAATATCCAAATTCAGCGACAGATATAGCACACGAGTCAACAACCACCTAAACCCTCTAGTCACTCGATTACTTGACACGTCGGATCAGATCCGCAGGCTAAAAAGACATTACACTCTAGATTTAAGCAGCAGATTCAATTAGAATCAAACACGCAATAAACTCCTATAAATCAAGACATAGTACCACTCCAGAAAAATTTACCGATAATTCTTATTGAATTGATTGTAAAATTACGTGCAAATAAAACAAAAAAAGGAAAAAATTCCAACAATTCTTCTCGCGGAGAGTACAAATGTTCATAGAGACTCGCGTGGTATGTTACGATGTCGCAAGAAGTATAACGTCGTTTGCAACAGGGTTTCGAAGAGTCTGACTCGAGTAGTTATGACTCGCAACAAACAATATATAGCTGGGCAACCGTGTGCCGTGTAACTGAGTAACAAGAGAGAACAAGAGAAGTGAGAAAGAAGAATGAAGAATTACGAAGCACTTTCGCCTGCCGTGTTGGCACGCAGGAAAGCTCGCGATGGGTGTGTCACGAGCACGAGGAAAGCGGATTCGTTGATTGCACTTTTCGTTTGGAAACCCGAGGGTAAAGGTCAGAGATGCCAATTGGTTAGAAAACGTTATTCGAAGATAGTTGGAGGAAGCCTCCTACCAAACGTGGATCGTGCTTCGCATCGCTTTCTCCGTGCTTTCTAGAAACGAACAATAAGCTCAAGCAGTGTTTTTAAGGACCACTTTTACACTCAAAGACACCTGCGCGACTTTTGGTCCTGATTGTTGAAAATTCAGAGATTTATGGTACCTCCTGGGGTCTATTGTTCGTCCGAGTGAAGGTAAATCTGGCGACCATTCTCAACGGGAGATGGCGTACGGTTTGTGTCACGCGGCGTAGCAAAAGTTGTCTGCATTAAGAACAATTCTTCGGTATTTGTTTCAAGTTTAAAGAATGTGGAAGCAAGAAGAAAGACGAAATTTCAGCACCGTGTCGAAAGAATTTCTATGGTAAGGCTTCGTTCGACGAGTTTGTGAAGAAATACGCGGGATACGTTAAGGTTTTAGACCAGGCGATGTTCGAATCTGCCGACGATAGGGTAAATAGCGGTAGCAACGTGTAAGCATGAAGTGGCCGATGCAGGCACATGTTGCATGTAACGCTGCAATTAATTTCACTCGTACCGCGTTACGTAACGTCGAAGGATTAAATCGACTCGCCGCGATACGACAGTCGGAGACATTCAAAGTTTTATTCTTTGAAAGAAAAATATTTTATGGTCCTGAAAGTGCAACTGCTCGTAAACATTCGACTCGTAGTTATTCGCGTGACTATCAAAATGCTTGGAGACGTAGGAAAGGTTTACGAGGGAATTGGGAACGATTCTCGTTCCAATTGAAATAAACAGCGTTCACGTGTTCGGCGAAATTTCTTCCTATTTGCATGTGGAATTTTCGTTGGCCGGGTAATAAAATTTTTTATAAATCGAATGGAAACGAGCGAATTTCATTGCTCCCCACGGTATGAATTGATATGGGCCGAAACAATTTCTCGGTCAGCGTTGATAGGATAACGTTTTATTCTCGGTAACATCGTACGAACTTAAAGTTACGCGTTCGTGTTTCTTGATTCGACAGTTTTATTCTGTCTACGTGTCGTAAAAATTTAATCGAAACGTAATTAAAATGCACAAACGAAGCAACATATTGTTTCGTTGAGGAATAAACACCGATCGTCGTTCGCTTGATTTGATCTTATCTGACGTTAAAAAGAGTTTGGATAACGGTTACTTTAATAAGCAAACGACGACGAAGCAGGGTGTTACATTGGCTAATTTTGGGAAAGCGTTGCTGACACTTGTTGCCAGCAATGTCTCCGTGACCCGAATGTGCTTAATAGATATTGAAATCTACACCTACTTGCTATGTACGGCTAACTTCGTTTTACACGAGGTTTTCGAGGATCAGTTTCACGATACTGAGACAAATTACGATTATACAAAGCTCTACTTAATTTAATCGTATACGTAGAAAATTTCGTTTAAGATACCGACGTTAAGAAATATTTAAATTGCTTCGATATCACGATGCTAAGAAAATCCAAAGTAGAGTTGCTTTAGATATTGATCAGCATTTTCATCGACATTGTTATTAAATCAAATGGCTATGCTGTCTCTATCTTCATGAAACTCACTTTTTTTTAAAAAATTATGTACGCGAGTAAACTGACGTTTCCATGGTGAAAAGTTACATCGTAAAACGATACGTCCAGTTGCTTGTCGCATTTATTTACTGACGATTCTTATTGAATTGATTGTAAAATTACGTCCAAATAAAAAAAAAGTCGCTTGTCACTATGGAGACGATCCTCTAGTCACTCAATTACTCGACACGACGGATCAGATCCGCAGGCTAAAAAAACACTATCCCCTAGATTTAAGCACTAGATTGAATTAGAATCAAACATGCGATAAACTCTTTATACTCGTGACATTGTAACACGCCAGAAGAACTTACTAAAAATTCTTTCATAGAATTGTTTGTAATTTTCTCAAATAAATAAAAAAGAAAAAAATACTATGGAGACGCTACAAGAAAATGCACGAATCGCAGCAAGAATCCGCGCCTGTCTGATCTGTTAGCGTTCAACGTTCGCTCTGGAGCCGGAAGTTAACACGAGTGCGCAAAGTTTGCGTTATTCTACGGCGAGATATTTATCGAGCAGGCAAACAGGCAAGTTATCACAGCGTTATCGAGCGAAGGGAGAAAGTATCGCAAGAGCAGCCTAAATCCCCGCGGTGCTGCAGCAGGTAGGTACATACACGAGGCTGTGTGCCGTTTAAGTTAGCTGGTCTGCTCCAGGTGCTACATAGCTTTCGTCTTCGGCATTCTACTGAAAAATCCGTTCGCGTGATACGCTAGTCAGGATTTGCATATTTCAGGAATTTTCGCTCGGACTCGTAAACCCGGCGAAAAACTGCCTTGAAAAGGCGGTACGTTGAAGCGACGTTGCTAGAGAGTCGAAATAAAGATGTCGGGGAAAAAATGTAGCACGGTCGAAGGGAAGAAAATTGTACAAGCAATAGTGAAATATAGAGAGCGCAGGATCCGAGAGAATCGTAGGAATAGAAAATTTGTTAGGGATGAAATAAGTCTCGTGCGATGCTTCAGCCAGGGGAAGATCCTCGCGTTGTATTTGTTTGCTCGATGGAAAATAACTGCGTCCAGAGTTCTGCTACTAATTAAAAGTATTTTAATTAAAAGCTGGCAACTTTTTTCATCGAATACCATTCGCCAAAGTTGAACAAATGCAATTCGAAATGGACTAATTGCTTCGTTAATCTGGTCAGCTTTAAATCGACGTTCATTCGTCCTAATTCGAAACAACAGTTTGTGCTCCGCAACGCTAGAAACTGCTGTTCAGACAGAGCACCGGAAGCAGTATTTACGTTGCAGCTTAAAGTTCATGACAATTACATTACCGTTTCTTCTCGCTAACGGCGAACACACATACGCGCAGAGATACAAGCGAAGATTCTGCTTCCTATCTCTATACACTCCCTCTTGAAAAAGCAAGATACACGTCAAAAGAACTTTCGTCGAGCATCGCACAACGGTTCCCCGGTAACCCCCCCGCGGTGCTCATCATCATCGATAGCCCAAGCACTCCATCAAGGGAAGGTAGAATGCAAATGGTCCAAAAGGCGGTCTAAAAATACGAGGAATCCCGGCCGAGTGGTATCGATCTTCGGAAGAGCCTTGATTCCGTCTATCCGTGATTCATCGCCTGGGAAGCCGATGCAATAGCTAGAACTGTATTATCTTCGAGGTCGCGTAACGTCTGCGTGACTGAAACTTTCGTTTCGAAAGCGGTTTTACCGGCCGTGTTTTACGGGTCGGCAGATCTTGCAGGATATTTTCTGGCGGCCGCTGGAAAATCTGCCCCTCGAAATAGCGCCAACCGGGCTTCCATAATCGGCCCACGTCATCGGACCACCTACCCAGAGCTACCAGCGAAGCAGATCTTATCGAACTGCAAGGCGAACACCACGCCAACCTTGTCTTATTGAGACGACGCGAAATCGCGAAATCTCGTTTCTCTAGAGTTTACAGCCACCAACCATATCCATTCACGTACACGATACGGCGGCGATACGATGACCATCGGTCATTGATTGATTTGTTAATAATAGTGCAACAACGCTGATCGGGAACACGAGATACGAGACCGGTGATTTCTAAATCCACCGGGTCACGGACCATTCGCTTTACGTAATCTCAGCCCTCGCGAATCGAGCGACTTCCAGCCCGGTGAACGCCTTGCCAGAAAGGCGAGACCCCGATTAACGCCGCCCGGCTTCGTTAATCGATGCTTTTACGATTACTTTTTTGGGGTGGGGATTGAGCAGCTGTCTCTGGCCAATCGATACGATGTTTGGTAACTTTATGTACAGGCTTTTGTCCATGCTGTAGAGGTTGATCGTGATAGCTTTATGGTTTCTTCGGGATTTCAGATTCGGATTAAACGCGAAATAAAACTAACGTAACGGAACAACTTTAACACTGAATCTGTCACAATTTATCAAATTGACCGCTTTCGAATTTCTACGCAAATTTTACCATATTTAAACGTTATCGGGTCGCTTCCTAATCTGTGACTTTTCATGGTATCTATTTCTGGTTTGGTCTAGTTTCTTTCTAAGAAAAATTTGTAGTCTGTGCTGCCTATCGCGAGCGGTCGATAAGTCTACGAAAATGACGAAGAATACAGAGCGAAGGAAAGGATGTAACTTAATTTATTACCAGTTAAAGAAGTATGCAATTTTGTAATTACTTTGTGTTTGTTTGTAAAATAGATCGTATTATCGAAAGGGAATAAAAATTACCGACGACCAAAGATGTAAAAATAAGGATAGAAAGACGATAAATTTACGTAGACTCTGGTACGGTTATGAACAGAAAAATTAACCGGATCTTGAAACACCAGAGACATTTCTGAAGCAGATACGATCCAATAGCACTTTTACGAAACTAATTCTAGAACGGCAGTCGCATCTGTCGTCCGACTAACAGTCGTTCACAGAAAAGCAGGAAAGTCGTTTGGCAAATTGCTTTCGCACAGCGACTCTCAAAATTATTGATCATCGCACAGATTTTAAGCGTCTGAAACGCGTGTTTGGCGATCATCCAGAGAAAACTCATTTAGAAATCTAACGAGATTTACATCTATGGAGTGTCTGCTTGTTGCTGAATCAAAACTGTCTTCCTTTGCTCCTCTGGAAATAAAAAAAAAAAAAAAAAAAAAAAAAAAAAAAAAAAAAATAAAAGAAAAGAAACACGTACGTTAAACGAGTGATTTTCTATCCATGTGACGATAACGGCGAATGCAATCGTTTTATTTTGCGAAGAAATTAACGAACTTCCATTCGGATCAGGATTTTACATTTTTTCTGATAGGTAATCTCATTTGTGCAAGAAACATCGGATAAAAAGGTTCGTCTAGCCCTCCGTGACATTTGAAGTTCCGGGTCAATGAATAGCTCGTTAAAATGGTGTTTCTTTCCGCTGTCTAATTTTATCGACGTATCTCAATTTAGTGCTTGACTGATAACAAATTTTAGTAATAAGCAGTGCGTATTGTAAAAATATCGGTGATTATTCTGACAATTAGCGCGAAAAATTCAAATTCCGATTCGATGTGGAAAGATCGCGCATAAAGTTTCCTTTAATTTCTACGAATTGTTTTACAATTATTACGTTAATCTTCCGAGTTTCAACGATTTAAAAGGCCAGCATCTGAATTTTTTTTTTTCTTGCAATTAAGCGAACAAACTGCAAAGCACTTGAATTCGCAGCACGTAGGATAGAATAACAGCATCTACAATTCAAATGTCTATGTTTCACAAATATTTAAACAACTACTTCGGCGACTCGAGTTCCAGCGTTTCCCTTTACATAAAACATTGACGTTGTTTCATCTTAGTGAAAAAAGAAAAAAGAAGGGGAGAAGTTTCCTGGTACGGCCGTGTCACGATACGTTTACGCTACTTTTAAATAAATAATAGGTGCGGTACCGGGAACTAGGTCAATAAGAGAAACAAAAATGCGTGGTTTCATCAGCCAAGAAGGGAAAGCAACGAACGTGAATGATCGATAACTCTGTTCACCCTAATTTTTTATGCATATAACCTGCGCTCCTCAAATTTTCAATCGAGTCTCGGATAATGAAACATCCGAGGGTCGCGTTTTTAATAATTTGAAGGTCCGTTATACCTGTTAATCGCGTGTGAATTCGTTTAAAGTGAAAAATTGACGATTATTTTGATAAAGCTTCGTTGCAAAGAGAACTGCGTTATACCGTACTGTAACAAAAACAATAAAATTATAGTCTAATATCTTTTGACAAAAAATTGATCGTTATTTCATTATTCATCGTCATTTCGTTGCAATATATTTCCATTACGTTCGGTTCCCTATACTTGGTCAAATCGCTCCCACGAACCGAATAAACGAAACAGATTAGTCGTTAAACGAAATCGGGCAAGTCGAACCACGGCGAATCTCTAATTATGAAATAGCGTAAATAGGCTGGGCAGCAATTAACGCGTTCGCGACAATATTTACGTTAGATCGTTCCGATCTGTGAGATTCGGCCGGAAGAGTGCCCTGACGAATTTCCGGGTAGACGATGCAATCTCGTCAATGCAAAATCGGATTAGCACGAGGCTTGTACGGAAATACCGAGAATCGAACGGTAATATCGAATTATCCGGAGAGATGTCCGCTTCGTTCTGAATTCGCGCTAAGATCCGCAATCTCTGTTTAATCCGTCTGGCGATAATTTAATTTATTTTTCCATCTTGCTGCCGGTTTTCAGAATGAAAAAGCAGAAAAAACGAAAATGTCGCGAAATAAAGACTGCGGCGAAATAAAGTGGAACGCGGTGCTCGAACGTAATGAATAGAAATGGGATCATCGCCGACGTTTTAAGATCCTCGACTTTTCCACCTGAAAATCTGAACTATCTCGGACATTCTGCGATAATACGCTATACGATACACTGTGATCGCCGAGAGATCGAAGCATTTTGCTTAGCTGAATTCTAAGTTGTATTTCAGTTCGGATAACGGGATTAAATACGTATCTTAATTTAAACGCGACTCTGCGCGTGAATATTCCTATTCTGCGTGTAAATTTCAATGGAAATACGACGATATTCCGTGGAATACGAGTACATCTCGGTCAAGTGCCTACCTACGACGATACGTAGAAGAAATTAATCGCGCGATACGACGATTAAAATTTCAACGTTACAAGCAATGAAAACACGTGGTGAAAGATGTTACCACCTCCGAAGAACGAGAGCTAATATTCGCTTTTCATCGTAAAGTGTAAAGTATAAAATGTAGATCAAGCGTAGACAAAGCGTAGATCTTGGTCGGAAAAATTAGTCCAACGTGTTTTTCGAGCTGTTCTTTTTTATTTCGATTAATTTCGGTTTAACGTTACTTCAGGGTAGAATTCGGATAGACTGTGCGATAGAAATTGAAATACGAATGTTACCTTCGGTTAAAACGCGGAGAAAATGTGCAAGTCATTAAAGAGTTACGAGCGTAAGCTTCTTACGTGCATTATTTCGATTCTATGAAATTTTTATATATTTGTTTTACGCTGCGTGCTTAGAGCGCAGCTTTTGCCGCTTCCAACGTATTTTCCATTACGCTTCAGCCTTCCATTTATGAAACCGGTGTACTTTTATAACTTACGGAACATTAAAGCTTTTACTATACCGACGTCGGGCCTATTATTTTTACACGAAGTTAAAGCATCGCCGACTTTCAACCTAACAGGACTAAAACGTTAGACTTGCGTAAAGGGACGAGAAACAATTTTACCGGCGTTTCAAATTTCCCATAAATAACGCCGCTTTCCAAATTACAAGTTCGATAAACGCGCGAAATAAGACATTTTTTTACCAAAGATACGAAGATTTCTTTAGAACGATAGGCAAGGTTCGTGCGTAAAACAAAAAGTAACGTATACTGTGAGATAATTGTAAAGTCGATACGAGCAATACGAGTAGCAAAAAAAAAAAAAAAAAAAAGGAAAAAAAAACTAGAAGTTTGAACAAGAGAAAAACAAGAAGATTAAAGCCAGAAGCAACCGGAAAAAAGGAAGAAATCGATGATGTTGGCCGTGGGGATGACGAAACGTAAAGGAGTTTCTGTCACGGAACACAATCACGAAGGCGTTTCTGCCGCGTGAATTTCTCACGCAACGAAACGACCAACGTATACGAAGGAAGGCAGGGAGTAGCAGACGCGTAGGCGACATTAATGGAAAAAGAAAATTGAATTCGGGCAACGCGTAGCGGCGATGAAATGCTCCGGAGAATTTCCAAGCCTCGAAACGAAATAACAATCACGCAAGATCAACGCGTTACTTCTCGTTCGCGTGTATACGTGAGTACGGGGAACGTGGCCGAGTAAGTGGACGGTAGCGGCAGGGGGATGAAAGTTTTTCGAGCCGAGAAGAAAGACCGACCGGTGAAAGTCACTTGGGAATTTCTAGGATTGAGAGCGGTGCCGTGTTGTTAGCCATGCGAGAGCCGCATTTATTGGCCGTCGGCAAAGCGTTCCTGTGTTTAAGGATATCGTGACAAGATATATGCAGCCCGTGCTGCTCACTTATTGCCTCTCGCTTCACGGCCGCCTTTTACCATGCACTTAGCCGCAGCCACGTTCTCCGTGAAAACGTAATAAGCGGCACGCCCAGTGGATGAAAGTTTAATAAAAGACGAATCACACGGTATTGCGAACGAAAGTATCGGACTATTGTGCGCGGCGGTGTTATTAACACCAGAACATGCTAAAGGAATATTAGTTTAGAACCTTTTTAGATTTCTCACCGTGAAACGAAACAGTCGAGATTCGTTAAGTCGTGTTTCCTTTACAGCTTTATTTACCATGTACACAGTATATACGTACGTTTTCCACGTGCTTCGTGTGTGTTTCTTGTACGAGTGGCAACGCTATTAACATAGATTTTATCCTAGGCTGTATGCATTCACGAATGTATCTCCATTTCGCTCGACCCACGGTCAAAGAAGAAATATCCAAATTCAGCGATAGATATAGCACGCGAGTCAACGACCACCCAAACCCTCTAGTCACTCGATTACTCGACACGTCGGATCAGATCCGCAGGCTAAAAAAACACTATCCCTTAGATCTAAGCGCTAGATTCAATTAGAATCAAACATGCGATAAACTGTTTATACTCGTGACATTGTGACACGTCAGAAAAACTTACTGAAAATTCTTTTAGAATCGATTGTAATTTTTCTCTAAATAAAATAAAAAAAAAATTTCTCTCGATGATCGTATTGCGTAAACATTCGTGTAAATTAAAATGAAGTTCGTAGCATTGGTTCGATAAATTAACGCAGTTGAAAGCGATACATAGAAAAGTAAATAAGATAAGATTTGTAAAATGTCAAGGATCGGTTAAGATTAGAAATTTCATCCTTTATCCTGATATACGTTCAGCTTACGATTAGACGAAGTAAGTTAGTGGCTTTTAATCTCAAGTTCCAAGACGTGAGATTGCCCAAGGAATTGATTTAGTTAGTCGACTCTGTGCGAATTCGAAGCATTCTGATTTATTCGAATCAACGAAGGATAAAAGCCTTAAGGCGGTACGACATCGCGTTCAGAAATAACCTAATGCCGATACGCGATCGAATCGCTTACGCTCGACAACGAGCGTGCAAAATATATTTTCGTTCGTAAATCTGGAAGATCAAGCCGAGACGCGTGGAATTCGAAAGAAAGGGAGGAAACGTGCCGTCTAAATTGAACCTATTTCGTCCATAAAGCAATAAATCCTCCGGTCCGCGGAAAACAACGTTGCTCTTGAGTCGAACGGCGAAATTCCAGCAACGTGTGTCGTAAGCCCCATTCGATTCAATGCCTTTAGCATAAATTCTGCCAGATAGATTGGTCCGTCATTTCGTCTCGTCACGGCCATAAACGTAACGAATGAGCGCCACGTTGGTCACGATGCGAAGGAATCGCGGCTGAAAAAGCTGACACGCGTTCGGTTTCTGTTCAGATATCCAGCAGCGTGGCGCGTCCATGTATTTTGCATGCCGTTTGTAAGCCGTAGCACGGCGATAAATATTCTATCGTGCTCGCAGGTTATTACGGGGCGCGCTGACAATGTGCAAATGAAGAGAGAGAGAAAGAGATAAAGAGAGACACGGTGTGTGATATCAGCCACCAATGGCGTGGTAGCTTCATATTTTCCCATTAATTGCAACCCAGCTTGGTACGATAATCGATTAGGTGTGCACGTCGCGGTGTCTAGTGTCAACGGTGACTTATCGTACCCGTTCAGTGTCTGCTATCTTTCGCCACGCGTGTCTGATAGAATTTCTCTTTGCTATCTTTAACTTTGGATTTATCTGTTTGCCAGGTTCTTCGAGAATACGGTTAAAGTTTCCGCGTTATAATTTATTCGATAGGTAAAATTCGCTGCGTATGAATTATTGGCGAAATATACGGTGCGCGGTGAGCTACGTTTGTAATTCTTGGCGCGAAAGCTCGAAACTAGTCGCGGTGTTATTAATAGAAAAACACGATTGCGCCGAACGTAGTGCAAACGACGTACAAGCTTTAATCTGAGCGCTACGTCAATTCTCGCAAATTGTATATTTGCATAGCCATTAGAAAGAAAGGAGGAAAGCAGTTGGCGCCTACGCTAGGCGAAATACGGCCACCTAACGTCATCGATTTAGCAATCTTCTCGACGACGATACATGCACCTATTCGCTGACGCGTAGGCGTACTTTAAGGCCGCGGGGTGACGGCGTGAAAACGAAAAGCCTTGAAAGCGACGGAAAGCGTACATTAGCATGCGTATCGCGTAATTGCGTAAAGCATTAAATTGAGACGAAAGAAGGCAGATACGTGGTACAGATAATTAGAGCAATCAGCGGTAGAATTACGCGGCAAGGCTAACAGGCAGGCGAACAAGTCGAAATTTTGCCCTTGCAGGCATTGCACGGCTGGCCCTTCGCTGTGGCAGGCGCACGCGAGAAATATCTCGCCTCTAATTATCGCGACGTTATCGAGTCAAGGACGAAAGCTCGCACGAGGCGAGTCGTGGACGTGATTAATTGGGTTAACAGAGGATGCCTAACGTTCCAGTTGCTCGATTCCTTTCCTAATGGCTACGTTCACAGCGGATGCGTGCTTCGACGAAATGTCGCAAAGCGAAATTAAACTTAGCATGAAATTAAACTTCGGACAGCTTGCTTCGAGCAACAAGTATCAGAGAAGAAACAAAAAAAGAGGATGAAATACAGAGTTTAGATACGCAACGCGTGTAGTTGAAACGTTCGCGAACAAGTTGAAAATTTCGCATTCAACGGCAGAATTTTATGGCCTGTAAACTTGCGTCGAGGGACAGTTTCGATCGAGAAGCACTTGGAAATCTGTTATTAGGTGCTTAGTCTCTGGAAACTGTTCCGCGAGACACCAGGCTTCTATCTATCGAAGTAAGTGGCCCATCCGAGAAGCCCATTGGCTTTCCGGATAAACGCTCCTTACCATAAACTCGTGGCACAAAATTTCGATGCCTGTCCACAAATCCTGATATTTGATCTTACGTGTTAATTTGTAACGTCTAGGGCAACGCAGATCATGTAACCAAACTCGTTCGGGCAACGTAGGAAAGATAAAAAAATCGTCGTTTCTGTCTTTTTTTTTTTTTTTATTATTTTTTATGTTTCTGGAGAAAAGTAGAAAATAGAAGCTAAAAGTCTCATTACGTGGCATACGCAGGAGATAAGCACGAAAGAAATATTCATCTTACGGCGCCTACAGCTACGACGCGAATAGATCGCCAATTTCGATAGAAAGCGAATATTTTGGCAAGGGATTCGTTAGAACACGATACGCGTCGCTATAATGACTCGTTTTATTCGCGATCGCTTCATCTGCTAGAAAAGATTTCCCTCTGTTCGCGTCTCCAAAGCAATGTTTTTTTTTACGGCAAAGTAAAAATTGTTCTTCCGAACTTTCCTTCTTCGTTATTAACTCATTCTTCGTTATTAAAACACATCTTCTAGCAGAAACAAAGTAGCCATAAATTAAGACTTCATATGCTTTAACGACAGTCCAAGGAGAAATTTCTCAGTTCGTTTAAAAAGCTCGAGTCAAAGTTCTGTCTCGTTTTACTTATTTTCCCCGTCATTAGGTAACCATCTTTCCTGCTCGAACCAACAACCGGGATGCAGATGAAAAACGAACGCGAAAGATCGCGCGAACTTGCGATTCTTTGTCGCGCTCTGTTCGAAAGTTTTCCTTCTCGGAAGATCGGGGTCGACCTCGATCAACGAAGCTTTTCTTTCAAACGAATAAATCCAAAGTGGAACAATTTATCGTCGACCCATCTTTAAGCCGGCCCGCGGACCGCGCGCTCAATGGAACGTGAATTTTCTAATAACAGCGCGAACAGAATCTTATAACGACGTTGCCACGTCGGGATGGCTACAGCTCGATTTCCATTTTATTACCGTGCGGACGGTGTTTCGAAAGGCATCTCGAAATCGCAACCAACGCCAGTGAAATAATCACCGTAGCGTTTCCGTTTCCAGAAGATTCTATTACTCAAAGTCGCGTGAAAGCAGCAGAATCTTCGATTACTGAAAGTTTGTTCTGTCACGATGTGATCGCCGATGTTTCCTTTGATCTCGTATCGATCCACTCGCGGCTCTTTTTTTTTTTTTTTCTTTTTCTCTTTCTTCGTCAAATATCCTCCAGTAGGAAAGGTAGAGATTCGAAACCGAAAAATTTATAGACAGACGGCGGAACGTGAAAAAACTTGGCACCGGCCAACGGATAGATCAACGAGTACACACAGCGAAATTGTTGAACGCGATGAATCAAAGCTTTATTGTCCGAGAAGCTTCTACGCCGGGCTTCTCGCTTGATTTCGCTGCGTCATTTTCCTCTTACCATCTTCGTCGAAAGTCTAAGACGATCGATCAGCGCGAACATTAAATTCAAATGAATACCTAGGGCTTCGTAACGACTCGAATAGGCGTGTGCCAAAGAGAGGAATATACGTTTTGTAGGCAATTTTACGATCGGCGATATATTTCCTGCGAATCTTTCCGCGTCTAATCACGCGTCAGCTTGAAACGATCGCGACGATATTGCTTCTTCGGCCTTGGAATTCTAAATTTCCTTCCCTTCGAAAGACGGAAATATTTATTAAAAGTAGACGACAAGCGGAATGTTGAATCGTAAGCATTGAATAATCAGATTTTACTTGTAATTTGTAGTTCACGGATAAAGAGAGCAAATGGTGCTGATATATCAATCACTGTATTAGTCACTTTTATGCTAAGCTGTCTTCGTGTCTTCAAATTTATCGCAGCAGTGTTTTAGGAGCTTACAAGACAAATGCGTTCATCGAGGATCGATCGTACGTCAAGTAGTTTATAGTGATTGACCGTAGTTGCTGTGTTCGATCTTCATCTCTCGAGTAAACTTCTTTAAAACTGTATCCAGTCACTCGTTAAACATTCTCGACTGGTAGCATTTTTATACAAAATTCACAAGTTTTTAGATAAATGTTTTAACGCGAGTATCTTTAGACTTTTATAAATAACGTAGAAACTGTTTATTCGGTTTCTCTGCGTATGAAGTATAATTGACTCCTTGCAACGATTATTCCACCGCGCTTGATGGCTTTTAATAAATGCGAATAAATGTCGCTTCGTTCTATCATTATTTATAATTCTTAATTAATCTCTTTTACTCGATAACCGCTTTGTTACATTAAAATATAATGAGATCAGTAACAGTGCGAGTCTCGCAGAAAGACCAGACTGCGCGATTTATTTATTTTATAAGCAATTGTGTCGCACGCGGCGCGGCTGTTTCTTGTCTGAATAAATTCCCAGTCGTTCTACTTGGAAGCGTAAGTAGTACAAATCATTCCGCTGCCTGAAACAGCCAATGTTTCTAATTTGCCGCTATAGCGCGACAAAGGTAGATTGCACGTTGCCACGTAATCTACCGAACGAATATCCATCAACGAGGATGAGCAGTGCGAGTGTTAAAAATTATGTTCGCGGCGCCTCTAAACGTTTAACCGTGTAATCCCCAAGAACGAAATCGCAGCTCGTCGCACAGCAATAACGAGCGAAATAAGAACGAGACACTGAATTTCTCCAAATGTTTCGTTTAAAACGATTTTCGGAATTATCAGCGCATAGCAATACGCTACAGGTCGACTCACGATTACACAGTTCGGACAAGTTATCTCGTTCTCGAAAGCAAATAGTACCGAGCCGTAATTTATAGGCGAGCCAAGGTAGAATCGCGGGCGGTACGATCTGCTTTCCCAAGCTGGCGCGTGTGCAAACGATAGCCTGGCGGAAGATCGTAGATCAGCAATGGCAATTAGGACCACTCTGACGCGCCAGCAGAGGAAAGAGGAGGATGAAGGGGGAAAAAAAACGCGCTAGCGCACTCTGTACGTACCATCGACAAGGTATCTCGAACTGACCATTGCGCTTAGGTATTTGGTAAAGTTAACCGAGGCGTGGAAAATGGGCGAGCTTGGAGCAAGCTTTTGCCCCATACGCGGAGACGTTTGGCATCTGACCAATCGTACGACTGTCAACGGCTGTGCCAACGGGACATATCTGAATTATAGTTAGGTCGCAATGAACACAGGCAATCGAGTAGTTGGCCGGTGCCAAGAGATTACGGGGCGAGCCAGCGAGGGCTCGTGTACGCGACAACGTCGAACCTAAACGCGAGGGCTCGGGGTAAAAGTGAACGCGACGGTTGGAAAATCGGGCGGCAATTTCGTGAAATGGCCAATCGACGCGGAAAAGTCGCGAGAATGTGTGGCAGCCGGGGCTTTTCCGCAGTGGGTGAACGTTGAAACGGACCCCACGAAGGATCTTTACGGCTTAGTTCCTTACGAACGAAATGCTTCGCAAAGGTCGTGTTAAGAGAACAAATTTGTGGAAATTAGATTCGGCATGTTGAGATAAATTGCTTGGGGCATTTGTACAGATTATTAGATAGACGGTGAGATATCTTTGGATCTCGACAAATACGAATTTATGACCTCACGATGGCCATGGCATCGACGTTACATCGTGCGACGAATATTTGATAACGTTTCTAACTGAAATTGAAAATATACTGGAAAGCTTGCAGCTGTACAGCGATAGTTTTCTTAGAAATATCAATGAAACTATCGATAGATATCACTAATAAGGATCGGCGAAAAAGAAGTCACGGATATCAGAGAAGCAGTCCAATTATATAAACTATTTGTGTGTCGACAGGTTCGTTTAAATCACGTCGTCAGTGCTAGTGTAAACAAACAATTAAAAAGATTCTAATTATCCAGTTAGCTGTTGCGACCTCTTTGAAAAATGTGCATCTAAAATGTGTGGCAAAAGGTAAGCGACGACGAGTATACTCGTCAAACACAGAGTATATGCGGCTGTCGTAATATAAAATTAAGTCGCAATGAAACGACCGTTCTATTTTTTAATTTCATTACTGACAGGGCTGGTCGTAACGCAAAATATCGCGATTTTTTCATGACGAGTACATTCGTCAAGAACGGCAAACTGGTTGATAGCACAAACATCATAGTATATTAGAATAGAAAATGAACTTTGAATAAATTGAGAAAACTGTTTTCAGGGAGTTGGAAATGCATAGGAATTTTTATGGAGCGCATGAAGGTTCCGAAAATAAAAGACAAAAGAGAAAGGAAAGAAATATAGCTTGGAAAGATCTGGCTGAAAGTACTCGGTCGCGCGAACAACCACGGTCCGCGTATTTTCGTCTGTTCAGGGCCATTATAATTAATCCCCGAACGACGAACAGCTCGCGGTAAAAGACGAATTTTTGCAAGAATGTTTAGCGTTGATTCTTGCCAACAGCGCGGAAGAATAAATGAGGCCCTAGAGAACCTCCTATCGCGGGAACCACGATTCCTCATCCGGACTTTTAAGTTGTAATTCAGAAGCCTTTTATTCTTTTTCCCTTCCCTCTCTTTCACCGCATTGCCTTTCTACGCAAACGCGAGATTAACATCGACGCGTACCTAATCGAGAAAGAAATATGGTTTTTGATTCGCGTCGATTCTTCCTGGTTAAAAGACAGTTTCTCGATACCACGCGTAATTGTGATTAATGTTCGAACGTCTGAATTTCCTTGAACAGTAAGATTTAGCTGTTAATTCTAATTAACGATGGATGTTCGTGTTCTTGGGCAGATGCTTTTCTTCGTAAAAGGTATTTCTTTCTTTCTGCGATAAAGAAGATAGTTACTTGATTAACTCCTCTGCGAATAGTTGAATGTTATTCATTTTTTATTTGCAACTAAAAAATCATTCGTGCCTGATTTTACCTCATTTTGTCACATATCGTTAATTGTGATCGTTTATATCGAAGCACGAATAATCGTACGAATATTTTATTCGCATACAAGAAAAGTAATTTTAAATTTGAAGATTACGATGACGGCAAACGGTAGGGATCTTAATTTTTAATTTAATCGATTAACGCGCGTTGTTCATAGCGAAATCGATGTTACGCAAATGGTTTAAATGAAGTTACATTAAGGGTAAATAATAAATATAGAGATATTTCACTTCCTGTACATCTTGAATTTAATTTTGTTCGAGCTTATCCTAGTTCGATCTATTCTGCCTCGTAACGAGCATGAAATTATCTTCCATTTTCTACGCTGTAGGTTCTCCGACGCTTGCACAATAATAAGCACAATGACCAATTAATAAATGAATCCAGCGTGTCTGGCCATAGCACCTACTACTCTACTTACAAAGAGCGTGGAAATATCTTTGTGCAAAGCAAACTTTCAAACACCAACGTTCCAAACAGCAATGGACAACGTTATCGCAAATACGCTCCTTTCTCGGGAAAGAATATTTTTTCGCTGCTACTGCTGATAAAAACTTCATTATCCTTTGACCGAATCAATCTTCTACTCGAATCTCTGTTGCAATAAGGTTAGCTGTTGACGGCTGCCAATATATATTTTTAGACGTTGGCGAGATGTAATCGCTATCGAAGTTACATGTAAACGCGCACACCGGATTAGGGTCACTTGGAAACCAGCGAACAGCCCTGAAAATGAGCGCCTTTAACGGCGACTTATCTGCAAATTGCACAGTGCACCTTGCGTCGGAACGACTTTCAGCTTGTTCGTTATAGCTGTCTGGCATAATAATTCGAGAAAATAAATTGCCGCGAGTGGTTCTCGTGCCACGATTTCGATAGAAGGCCCTGTGGTAATTTTTGCGTGGCACAGCTTATTACGCGGCCGTTATAGTAATTAGTAATTAGTTTGCACGCTTCTTACGAGACTTTAAGGACTACGCTATTATATTTAAATTCAAAAACTTATCACCTTCTAAAGTTATTTATTACCATCGATCTTCTCTTCTCGGTACACTGGGTATTGTTAACAGATTGTGAATTTAACGATGTTAAAGGTTCGTAATATATCGTTAGCTTGTCCGGAAAGTTTCTGTCGTTTTATAAGGAAACGATAGACGCGCGACATTTTTCGTTTCGTATTATTTTACTGAATCACGCATGATCCTTTTGGTTCCCTTTCTATTATTACGATCGTGCGTGATTCGATAAAATCATATGAAAAAAAACTGCATCCGTTGTTTCCTTATAAAACGAAAGAAACATTCCGGACAACCTAATAAATTACCGATGGTATCGAAGGTACTGAAAAAATGTACAAGTACCAGATATCGTTAGAATTAATAACACGATTCAAGTCTGTCGTTTTCCCCATCTTTACGTTTCATCCTTCGTATACGTTAAATTTGCCAATTCCATACAGTCGCCCAAACTATTAGGTCGTCCGAAAAGCTTCTTTCGTTTTATAAGGAAACGATAGACGCGCGACATTTTTCCTTTTCTATTATTTTACTGAATTATAATATATGATCCATTTTCTTCCGTTTCTGTTATTACGATCGACAACCTAATAAATTACCGATGGTATGGAAGGTATTGAAAAAATATACAAGTACCAGATATCGTTAGAATTAATAACACGATCCAAGTCTGTCGTTTTCCCATCTTTACGTTTCATCCTTCGTATACGTTAAATTTGCCAATTCCATACACTCGCCCATACTATTAGGTCGTCCGGAAAGTTTCTTTCGTTTTATGAGGAAACAATAGACGCGCGACATTTTTCCTTTTCTATGATTTTACTGAATTATAATATATGATCCATTTTCTTCCGTTTCTGTTATTACGATCGTACGTAATTCGATAAAGTAATATGAAAAAAACTGCATCCGTTGTTTCCTTATAAAACGAAAGAAACTTTCCGGACAACCTACTGTTTAAATGCACAGATATCGTATACAGCGAATATTATACATATCGCTAAATATCTCTTAAACATAAACATTGTTCGTACATCTGGATGGATTTAAATGCTTGAAATTTCGATCCAGCAGACGCGTTCTACCGCTAATCTCATGCTCGATTCTTCCCGATAATACCTACTTTTCTTCCGGCGATTCTCTCATTTCAAAACCAACTTCTCCGTAATGGAATAATTCAACGCCCCCCTATTGATAAAACTTCTTTCAGTTTCTTCGTCTATGCCAGCCCCTCGACGCAAAACGATTATCGAGGCGTTTTAGTCGTATTAGAACGGTTCGATCGCAGCCTTATACGCCCGTGTCGATTTTCACGGAAAATCGTGACGCGTGGTCGGAAGGAAATGAAATAAAGGGAGCGAAGCGTGCAGAACAATCGACAGTTGGATGGAAGCAAAGGGACGAACGGCGGAAGAGGAAAAAAAAGAACGAAACGAACAAGTTCTCTATAGCAGAGACGCGAAAGAAGCGGAGGATCTCATTTTGCTGGTCTTTCGCATCATCTACTCTTTTGCAAAGAATTCCTTCTTCCGACGTTATTGACGTATTACCGGAGGATTTCCGAATATTCTCTTGGCCGTTCTTCAATTTCCACGTAATTACTGAAATTTCTTCCCACTGTTTCTAGTTCACGACATGTTCCAAAAAGTATCGCTTCGATCTTCAATTTTGAGAACTGTTTCAGCGTGTTCAGTGCGGACGATTGTCCACGATAAGAGATACGTGCGTTACGAATATTTGTCTACGCATTGTTTCTCGCAGCAGCAGCTTGGAAGAGAAGCGATACCAAATATCAAAATTTCTAATCTTTCGACAGTGTAGGAAAATGCCGAAGAATTCGGAATGCAACGATTTAAAAAATAAAATGCAAAAAATATCGCGTTACGTGTTTAGTCTGCAGAATAACGTAACATTGCGTACGCTCGATATTCGTGGAAAAGGCAAGAGACGAAGCGACCAGATCATGACCAAAAATTCATCCCGTAAATCGTATCTCCGCGAAGAAGAGAATGCCGAGAAAATTATTCAGTTCACGCTGTTTATCCAGCATTCGAGGATTCTTATCACCGGCTACCTCTGTGCAATAGAGAGCGCGGCGGAAACTTCTTGGCGTGAAAGTATGCCGTTGTTTTTCAGCTTGGGCCAAAAATCTGCATTTACAGTGATCGTTAGCGAACGTTGGGACGCCGGCCTAAATGCATACGATAAGACACACTGTGTGCGAATAGCGCGCACACGAACGGCCAGACAATTAGGTCTGCGGTTAGTGTGTGTACAGCCCACCCACACCCATACAGACAAACCCACAGAGATTCTCTTGTCCTCTTTTCAGCAACGTCTACCTCGCCAGAGCAGCGTTTTAACACTAACGCCTTTATGGCCGCTTACGTTGGAATCACGACGATGAAGCTCACCCTGGGGTGGCTTGGACAGCCACAATGGAACATAGAGAAACCAAAGAAGCATACTGCGCTTTGTAAAAATTCCCATCTCCCTTGCTGTAGAATCGCTGATAACCTCGACTCGTATATCGTCCGAACGTTGCTTGTACAGTCGTATACTTGCAGTAAGAACCGTTTGTTGCGATTCAAGGAAATATAGTTTGCTACTAAAGTACTCTAATTGGGAAATACTCTACAACTTTAGATCCTTGGTGTACTTTCCTGGCTTCTCTTTCCTCCTTTCATGAAAATGGAGGAAAAGAGAGGAATTTATTTTTCAAAAAATTTCCCGTCTTCTTTGTCCGTCTTTCTTTGCAATCGATGGACCACGAATCTCATTCTTGAACTCCTCCGTACTTCGTTATTTTAACAAATGGAGTTAAATATCGTTTTCGACAAATGAGATAGACGGCGAAGAACGATTAAATTCATAGCTCAAAGGATGTAACCGATTGTTTAAAATGGATTAGACACCGGAGAAGTATCGTCCGATCGAACGAACACCATCGTCGGCTGAAAGTGATCCTGCCCGAGTCTTTTTGCTATCGTTTAATCGCCTTTAACGATGTTTTACCAGCTTTCAAGGAACGACACGGAAAAAGCGAACATCCCAAGCGATGGGACGGTAAACAGACCCGTTCAACTCGAAAGAAAGGAAAAAATACACGCGGAAAAAATGCAGCGCATCGGCGTCTGCAACGTTGGCGAAGAGAAAAAAGTTAAACGCCGCTTTGATCGACCACGCTAGCGGAACGGTATGTGGTTTTTTCCATTTCTTATCGAACCTACGCGGGCGTGTTTTCTTTTTTCTCATCGACGTTCGTTTTCACGTCGCGATGGTGTAAATCGAACGAGACTGGTCCTTTTCCACGACGCTCCTTTGAGGCAGTGCCAAATCACCTGAAGCGACGGCCTCTTTGACACGTGAGACACACGGGAAAAAAGCGCACATACGAATGAAAAATTGGTGTAATTCCTCTGTTTTGGAAGATCCGTAAATTCGTGCGAAAATTGCGTGTAAAACGGTACGAGGAATTGGAAAAAGCTAGCTCAGGTTCCCGGTTGCAATTGTCGCAGGACGTGTGTGGTTCGGCGAGACGAGGAAAAATTCAAGCGCTGGAATTGCGTCGAGGTGCTCGTGTGCTGGCCCAATTGCGAGTCGTCACACGGACGTGGTGCACTCATGCAAGGGTAGCCGTAATGTCGAAGTCTCACGTAAATCACCACACCCTGTTATGACGTCACATGATTTACCCTGACCCGTGGAGCGTAGGACGAGCCTGTAAGGCGAGCGAAAAGGTAAGGAACAAATGGCGTCGGTTTAGCCGAGCCATCGAGTCACGAAAGAATGGCCGACGCTTAATTAGCATACGGACATCGTTATGGCTGGATACTTGGGCCACCTTGAACATCGTCACCGCCTGTCAATTCCACGGAACAGAAAGAAAGCGTGGAAAGCGGCACGCTGGAAACGTTGAGATGATGATAACAGCGACGTTTGAAATCGACCGTGAGAATGATTCGATCCAGCGGAAAATAAGGGAAACGAGGATAAGATTGAAACTAACGAGAGAACGTGACGAAAGTGGTGAAAAATCAGACGCGATAACGGAGTAACTGCGCCGTCGAGTCCGAAATGGATTAGTAAGCTGCAGGGTAGTTGAAATTTAAGATTTTCACCAACTTCTCAGTCTCTTTTATTTTTTTTTTTTTTTTTCTTTTTTTTTAGAGCAAGTACTTTTCGCAAGTATTTTTCCGGAGCTTGAGATTTAAGATTCTTTCGAACTTCCAGTCTTTTTTTTGTTTTTCTTTTGATTTAAGAAGAAATATAAGTATTTTCAGTGTTAATATTCTCGACGACAGCTTTCTCTAGATTCAAAAGTCGATTTGCTGTCTAACATCGCGTAACATCTCGACTATAATCTGAAAGATCGTCGATACGACAGACGCAAGCCAGTGAAACCAGGGAAATGACTTCGGTGTACTTTTGCGCGCATAAATTAAGCGGTCAAACACAAGTCGAAGTCAAACTGTCTCCTGCGGCTTGTCTGTATCCGTTTCAGCCAAGGGATTGGACGGATCGAAGGGTGGAATGTCGCTGGGGCCCTCACGTACTCCGACGGCTAATCCAATCCGAAAGCTGTCCAACAATCTCCCCGTATCTACTGTAAACGAATAGAGAACGGTGGCTCCTGTCGAGGGAAATAGTGGTCTTAAGAGGATTCGATCTGGTAAATCTTCGTGCTTAGGACTCGATTCATCTTCATGCTGAGACGACAGAATTTTCTAATTAAATGTTAAACGTGTTCTATAATTCTGCAACTATCCGATAATACGACGTTGTTCTATTTGAATTCAATTCCTCGTTCCCTAATATCGCGTGATTATTTTTTACTTGCATCTTCGCGCGAATTCACCATTTAAAAATTCGTTTGACGTGTCTCAAAGTAATTATACATTCAGGTATTCTCGTATTATTTCTTTGAAACGTTACCGCGTGAAATTTCTTTGTACCTTTAGCGATCAATGTATATCTGGTCATGCAGAAAATATCTCTAGCTTCTAACATTTTCAACTTTTTGTTTACCGCGCGCTCTCGCTTGGCAATATTTCAACGATAAATTCCAATCAACGTTTGCCGATGTATCGGAAAGATCGCAACGAAAGTTTCTAATTTTCCACGTGAAATCTATCGAGCGTGGTCCCCTCCGAGTAATCCAAGTCTCTTCCATTATCGACGCGATGTTCGAAGTAAAATTCCTGCGTATCTATTTGCGTTCCCTGAGCAACGTTTAACAAATACCTGAGTTAATACGAACTTATATTTAGCCGCGTATAAAGTCGACAAGTCGATGTTTCGAAGTAACAAAATTCTCAAGTTCGCGTCAATTTCATTCATGACACTATCTTTTCAAAGTGATTTAGGACACACTGTGACTGATGCGAACGTGAAGCTTTATAGATGGCTAACCAAGGTAGAAGAAAACAAGGATACCGTTTATCAACGCCGTGTCGTTTATTTAGCGATCTATGTTCGATTGCATTCGTAGTGGAAGAAGTCGCGTTACAATTTCGTAGTACGCTGACTTTTAATTGACGTATGCTTTAATTTGCTGGGATACTTAGCGAGCTGTGTCCGTCACTTTCTGCGACTGACATTAATCGTCGCTTAAATGCATCGGTAAATACAGCGGTCTCGATATTCTCTTACTGCATATTTTTCTACCCCTGTGTACCCACTTCCTACCATTCCACATATTTATGTCATTTTAGAGCGACGAAAGAGTGGATTGTCGTTGACAACGTACAGGAATGATTAGCGGAAGACTTTTGTTATGAAACTGCGACGAATACATTTCTACGATACGATATAAACGAATATCTTGGAAACGAACGAAGATAAGAAATTATTTGCTATAATTTCTCTTAAGATTCGATTCGTCCTAATAAACGTACAATTTCTTAATTCTTCTCGGTTGATCGTTGATACGGTAGTAAGCATTTTTTAAATAACCGTGTCGTTCTTCCTCTTTCCATTAGTTATCGATTAGAGATATATATAGAGTGCTTAATTGGAGAAGATTTGTGGGCAACGATAAATAAATGACAGGTTACGTAATAATACGAAAGAATTTGCGTTTCAGCGTGGCATTAACGTTCCATTGACACACCTTCGGCTTTATTTACGAGGCAGACGGGGCAGACTGAATAATTAAACGCAATAGGACTTACATTACGCCGATAACAGGTTGAAACAGTAATAGCGGCTACGGTTATACAATGTTCGCAGTAATGAAATTGCTCGCATAGAGAATTTACGACCACGATAGGTAGGTAGGCTCGCTTTCTCGGTTTACTCATTGAATTCAACGAATAAATTCCGCGACTATTCGTTTTACCGCTGACAAGTTAATACGAAATTCGGTACGCTCTGTCGCTTACTTACGATTCTTTCCCATTCTACCGATTCATGGAATTTTTATACGAAGAAATACGGCCAATATACAAATAAATGATTTAAGAGTCGCTCCTGTGTGCTGTGTGCATAGGTAAATGCATAAATTTAATACTTTTATAATGCCAAAACGTTTCAAAAAATTCATAAAACGTTTCATAAGGATTAGATCATCCGCTGATCTCGTATAAAACCTAATCACTAATCCAGATTATCAGGAGACGATTAATCTGTCGGAATTTTTCAAACCTTTCGACGCATGTTGCTGCCTCTCAACCAGGCGGCGATCGGTTAAATTGCAACTGTTCGGTCGGAGTCGCGAACCTTGAACGACATTAACGCTCAACGTGAAGGGAGATTAAAGATTTCTAGTACGTTTGTGATTTGTATGGTCATTTGAAGCGTTTTACATAAACGCGAGTATTTTGGTATAAATAACAAGAAAACCTGAAATGTACACTTTTATGAACTCATGGTCGGCGCTATTAAAAGAACGGAAGTATGTGTCACAGAAGTATAGTCATCGAAACAATAACTAAACAGTAACAGCATACCTATGTGACCGGCACCTGGCGATAACCCCTCCACAGGAAGCAAATCCTTAATATAAAAACCTTGTCAAATCAGCACTCGACGTTCTGTTATAATATTCTGTACCGTTACTCAGTTTTATACAGGGTGGTTGGTAACTGGTGGTACAAGCGGAAAGGGGGTGATTCTACGCGAAAAAGAAGTCGAAAATATAGAATAAAAATTATAGAATAAAAAATAAAAAATAAAATATAGAAAAAAAATATAGAATAAAAAAGTCGGATAGTAAGTTAATAGGTAGGAAAACACTTCGGTCACACTGCAAGTGTTTATATCAAAATAACGTCAATCGAGACAACGATCTGCAGTGAAATCTGTTATAACGAGACGCGATAAAGTGCGCGCGTGCCGAGAGAAAATTCAAAGTCGATTTTCTCGAAAACAAAGGCTCGAACGACAAATTTGTATTCTATATTTTCCACTTCTTTTTTCGCGCAGAATCACCCCCTTTCCGCTTGTACCACCAGTTACCAACCACCCTGTATAATAAATTTTGCATCAAGCGTCATATTTGAAGTACAAATGTCTCGCCTTGGGTGCGGAACGTGAAATAAAGTCCAATCGACGTGACATATGCAAAGGAGATCTCGATGAAATAATTTAATGATCTCTTGCGCACGGAAGAAAAAAGATAAAATAATACCTGTGTTTGCTTGTAAAAAGATTCTTGATCTACTGCTTAGCTCCAGTTCGTTCTTACTTGTTAAACTGCATTGGGAATTTTCGAGCAACTTGTACGTTTCAGTTGGCGATAGTAATCCAGTAGAGAACGAACTGATATTGTTTTGGGTCGAAGTAACACCGATTCCGAGGAAAAACTATGAGGGAATTTCATCGGGGAAAGCAGAAACTCCGACGGAAGCAGATAAAACAAGATCCCTTAAATTGAACTGGCTAATAATCCAATTTCTGCTATGCCATTCCCAATCATGTTCGCAATTTGTCAACTTCTCCCTAACTCGTTCGATCCTATAGATCACCGGTATTCCATTCGTCATATTACTTTTTCTCTCTTTTTTAAACTTTCATTTTTCGCCAAATATTGGCCCACGTCGGGATCAAATATTACGCTACAAACAGTTCATACGATTGGTCGTTTTGTTCTTTTATACGCGACGAACAAGCAAATATCACGAATTTATCGTGTCTATACGAGAAATGTATCCACAAAACGGTAAAAAGAAACGAAATAAGATAATGAAAAACAACTTTGAAAGGTTAAGTTCGGTGAATTAAAAGGCTAAGCTTGGCGAAACTCTATTGTAAGTTATATACATACACGTTACGGTTGTTCCATGCTGAATCTGCCTAATCTTTAAAACAACAACGAACCTTCTATCCTATCGCACAAACCAAAACGCATGCAAATCGAATGCATAAACAACGCAACGCTTCAAATACCTCCTCGCGATTACAGTATACCTACTACCCATACATTAACACCTCTCATCGTTTTCGCTACAATTCACATCATCCCCGCGATGAATCCATATAATTCGCAGCATTCTCGCGATACATCCGTAAAATTCACACCTCGCAACCATTTCCATCGACCTAATATAATCAATATTTCGCATAACGCGCATATTTTACTCGTAAAAGCTTCCTATAATATAAATATTCGCATACCTTCGTCGGCTATATATTATACATATACAGGGTGGTTGATTCTACGCGAAAAAAAGTCGAAAATATAGAATAAAAAAAATAGAATAAAAAAGTCGGATATTAAGTTAATAAATAGGTAGGAAAAACACTTCGGTCACATTGCAAGTGTTTATCGACATAACGTCGATCGAGACGACGATCCACAGTGAGATCCGTCATAACGAGACGCGATAAAGTGCACGCGTACCGAGCGAAAATTCAAAGTCGATTTTCTCGAAAACAAAGCCTCGAACGACAAATTGTTATTCTATATTTTCCACTTCTTTTTTCGCGTAGAATCACCCCCTTTCCGCTTGTACCACCAGTTACCAACCACCCTGTATATATATTATAACTATATCTTAAGAAAGAAATGCGAAGGAACGTGCGATCGCGGTAAGAGAGGCAAAGGCCTACGAAACGAGTGGCAAAGTTCGTTTGGCACGCAAGCTTGATTCGCCGTGGACGAAAGCGATAGCGTACGAATTCCACACGCGGGTGGAGAAGTCGCGCGAAATTATTTACGTGCCGTTGTCTCACGCACGAGACAGTCGTCAGGCTCGAGAAGCCGAACCGGGCAACAAGTGTTCCTCGCTTTGTAAAGGCGTACAGCTTGCATGAACGAAGATTTCACCTTTTACAGGTCGGCTGTCTCGACTGCTTCTCCGCCGATCGATCGCGCGCTCGCCCGATTGATGCGAACCGGCCGCGACGAGCGCCGTTTATGTTCGTTCATAAAAATGTTTTGTCGTCTGTGCGCTCGCCCGATTGTCTGGCCGGCTCTGCCTCAACGCACGCGGAATTCTCACAATATTAAACGCGATATTCAACAAGTCCCTGGTCGTCGCGGAATCACTGTCCTTTATCGACACTTCCAGCGTGTTTGCATTTAAATTGAAACTTGGAAAATTTCGACAGCGGTGGGCAAACGGAACTTCCGATGAATTTTCTTTCTTTCTTTCTTTTTTTGATAAAAATCGAGATTTAAATATTGGAATGTATATTTACTTTTTACTTCTATGTTTTGATATTTCATTCGAGGTAAATCGTCGTCGCCTCCTCGACGATTGGCCTCATCAATCAAGTTTGATTCCTCCGGTCGTTTATCATCGAGCGTTTCGTACATCTTCGACTGCAGCGTATTTCAGAATCGCTCGGGAAAAAACTTTCTTAGGATATGCTATTATTCTTTTCGTGAAACTTCGCACTCTGAGTAACTGAAAAGTGATATTAATGGAAGCAAATCTCTTTATCGATCTCAACTACTGCAGCGTCCTGTTGTCGGCGCGAAGTTTCCGAAGGAAAACCACGCAACACCGTCTAATTAAACGAAACACGTATAAAAAATATTTATAACAACTCGTTATTCTCAAACTAAGTTTGACACTGTAATCACAAGCGAATTTTAAAGAAGTTGTCGTAGAAACAACAAGAACGAAAAATACGTTGTAGACGAACAATACGATAATCGACGATAGTTGGCGGCAAGGTAGATTAAAAGTTAGTCTCTCGGTGTGAAAAATTTGAAAACTTCTAAAAGCACGGAACTTTCATATTTATAACGATACGTATGCTTAACGACTTAGAAAAAAGATACAAAAAAAAAAAAAAAAATTACGCATAACGCTAAAGGGAACGAATATACAAATATGAAGCAGAGAAAGCACAATTTAGCGCAATCGTACGTTTCCCTGTACAACGAAAGAAAAACGGAAAAGGAAGAAATAGAAGTTCACCAGGCGAAAAGATGAAAGTTTCTCATAGAAGGCAACGAAAAATTCGCGAGACACAGGCGTGACGAAAACTCGTCACGGAGACAAGCATTTTCATCAGCAACGAAACTTTGTTAAAGGAACAGAATGTTCTCTTAGGAAACACTTTCCGCGAAATAACAAGACGTTCGGCGAGATGACGCAAAGGAAAATATAAGGGAACTGTCTTTGAGGCGGATATAAATTGTTGCGAATCTATATCACGGAATGAGAACCTCCTTGACATTTCCGCAAATTGTAAGACACGGGGGACGTTATCGTTACCAGCGAGATTTCGCCTATCCGAGCATGAAATTTTCTCTGCTCGCGGCTCGAATCTAACGATCGAAAACGACAGTTTCGATTACCATTACCTCCTTATTGTTTTTCTTGCTCTCTTTTATCGCGTTTTAAATCGCGTTGTATCGTGAAATTCACGAACGCGATGGGCGCTTTAGAAGGCGAGTCTTAGGAAAATAAATTTAACGTTAAAATGATCGAGTATAAATTGCTCGTTCGTGGGTCATTTAATCATTTTTCGGTCGTTTGATACTTCGTATCTCGTTTATCATCGTGTAATTTATATTATAACAACAAAAATGGTCTTTCTTAAGTTTCTATGCTTTTAAGAACGAATGATACTGTTTTGCAATTGTATAGAACGTTAATTAAAAAATGTATTTCCGTGTATTTTTAATTGAATACTGCTCTTCGCTCTAGTATTATTTTCCAACGCAATTAGAAAATGCAACAACGTCGCGTTAAGCACATTATTCCGTACTCAAATTATCTAATGTGTATAACCAAATTGTCGCGGTTAACTTCGCAGACTGTGTAATCCATTTATTTCCTATATGGGCCCAACTCCTAAACTAAACGCGACCAAGTAACAAATCACTTAATAGCGGCATACCAGATATATATACATAGCCATACAGTTTAAACAGTTGAACATTTTAAATCAACGTGCGATAGTCCCAATATTTTCTTCCTTTGTAACACACACTGTTTATGGAATGATTGCGAGCAATTGTTCCTCTCGTATGAAAATATTCTTAATATTACGAAATACTTACTGTTTTCCCGTTACGATCGGATGACCGACGCCGCGAATTAAGCCGATCCCCTATGTCGGTTGGGAAGATAGGGGTGGTTGGAATGAGTATATCACTGAGGTAACGGCTAATATACTATTTATTGCGTAACAACTTGTCAACTTAGAGGATACAAGGTATTCGTATTCTCGCGATATAAACGTCGTTAATCAGAATAACGAACTCGTGATTCGAGTTGATATGTTTCTCAGTTAAGAGACTCTAAGCGATCGTAGGTCGTAGGTGAGCAGGCTCAGGCTGCTGTTTAGCAGAACTTGACTTGGACTCGGCTTCGGCGAGTCGTGTTAGACTTGTATGTAGAATAAGTGTATTAGACGTGACTTCCGGCGAGTCATTGACGCGTACAGTTAATCGCGTATGTAGAAGAGGCTTGAGTCGAGAACTGACTTTCCGTCTCCGTGTTCGGACGGAGGAAAGTTCGTACGGGGTGTGTCTTGAGCACGGGGAAAGCGGATTCGTGGATTGTAACATTCGTTAGGCCAAGCGGGGCTGAAGTTAAAGATAATGATTGATTGATACGAGTCTCCTGTTCGGAGGTAGGTGGACGAAGTCTCCTCTTAAGCGTGAATCCTGGGTGGCCTTGTGCGTGAGAAAATATCCGCTTTCTCCGTGCTTTCCTGCAAATGAACAATGGTCCCAAGGAAGTGTTTCAGGACCGCTCTTAAGTCCGATGACACGTGCGGGTCGAGCGGTCCTAATTTGCCAATGACAGATTTATGGCACTCCTTGGGTCGATTGTTTGTTGAAGTCAAGAACGGCGCGCGACCGCGTTACGCGACGTAACAATTACGAAATACTTACGTTTTATAAATATTCTTGTGAATATTATCGCACGATATTTCCTATTAAGTCGTCTTTAGAAATACACGGTTCGTAAAATAAAATTTGCAACTGAAATGGTAAGAGAAATAGAAATTTTTGGAAGATTTACAAAGGCGTTACAGATGAGAATTAATTCCATATCGTATTAATTTTATTAAATATGACATTTTAAGCTGCACGAGGTAACTGCTTAATTATTCGCTGTTTAAGCTTTTTATTCTATTTGTGTGCTATGCTCCTCGACCCTTTGACTACTCGTCGCTCTTCCACAGATGTTAACTAAATTATGCTAAATGTCTTTTCACGTATCTTTGTCAAAGAATGTCCCGCACACTAGTCAGTCCTGTATATTTCCTCTATTCTTCAACTTTGCTTAGATTTCTAGCATTTATCTCCGCTCGTATTTCCCTCAAATGCAAATCTTTCCATCCGCATAAGTAACCCGTGTTCTGTCCCTTAACGCTACTTCAAGTACTTAACGTACTTGTGTCCCACATTGTAAAAATATTGCAGAATATTACAATGTTCTACAGGAAGTTACATTAAACGATATTTTGAAACTGCAGAGCGATATCGGGCAAAAAAGTACCGAACGATATCAATAACGTAAACTCCACTATGATATAGAACGATACGATAGCGCAGAATATGATACAACGCGTAAATAGCGATATCGAACTAGTGACCGAACGAAGATATTTCAACGTTTTCGCTTTAAACAACAGGACACGTTTCATTCATAGTACAGTTCTGCCTATTTACTCTCTGTACTATCAATTTTACAAGCAAAATTTCGTAGCAATAATTTCGCAAAGATATCGACGTTAATATTTACAATTCCATCCGTCACACGTCGCATTGATTTTCGCCTCTCGACTATCGACCGACCGTCGGTCCAAAAACGTCGCTTTCTACTCGCAATCACATTTCGTTTGAGGGATCAACTTCGAGCATCCGGGTTACTCCTCCCACAAGTCCTTCAACCCCCTCTAGTCTCGTCACGTTTCTCTCCAGGGGAATTTCTCGCAATGCTACGCAATAGCCTGCAACCACGCTACCGATAAACCCGCTAGTAACGATGATAAAGCGTGTACCGCGCGACGTTCATGCACGATTTTCAGTGTGATATTTTAGCGCCGTGGGAAACTGAGATTATGCTGCGTTCGCGTCACCAAGTAATTTGTCGCACGATCCTTAACTCGCTGTTCGATACTTGGCTGATACGTTTCGTAGGATCTGATGAAAAATATGAACGTGACGTTCACGGAATATCAACAACGAATCGAGAGAACGTCCCCAAAATGTTTTCTCGCCGAATCTTTGCAAATACTACCTTGGAAATTAATCTTAGAAAATTCTTAATCTGCCCGGTATATAATCCTGATACAGTCCTGCCGATAATCGATAGCCATCGTGAACGCAAACATTCCGAAATAGAATGGTGTTTAACGATCAGATCGGCAAACACGTACGAACGTCGTTTCAAGATAGCCAGACGGCGTAACAACGTCGAAATCGACATGGTCGCGAGGACTCGCGATTCAAAACCCATGGCTGCTGTGTACACAGTCAGCCGTGGAAACGCGCGCGCGCGCACACTCGCGAGTATGTGCCTCGTAACAGCCTATGGCATGCTGATGGCGCGAGCGCCGTACGAACAGGGCTATCGACCCTTTCTACTTCCAACTAGAAGCCACGCGGTCTACTTCGCTCCGGTTTCCTCCGCTACGACCAACCTTACTCACGAATACACACCAGATGATCCTGGACCGCTCCATTACGTCACGAAGCTAACCTAACGACGAGTTTTATCTGCGCGACTGCTCGACGGAAAATTCGGATTCGCTCGACCGTTCGTTTCGTTGACATTTCGAGATAATGGTGAATCCTTGAACGGTATAGCCTGTTCCTGCAAACTTTGGTCCGCGAGCACCCGACCCAGAACTCGTCTCAACTCTCATCGAGAGAAAACGAGTTTCAATGTTCTTTAATCGGCGTAATTTTGGAAGAACAACGCGTTCAAATGCCACGTTAAGACCGCAGAGAAGAGGCAACGACCAATCCCTTGATATTATATCGAGTAACGCGTGACACGAAGATAGAAATTTTACTTTGATACATTCGTGATATCAAAATTGCGACGAAGAACATCGTTCGAGCAAATTAATCGTCGACCTTTCATTAAACGATTTTCATTAGTCGTACGATTATTGAAAAATGTTTCCTCCTCTTCACTTTGGTTATAATTAGACCTGTACATTCGGTAGGTGATTTAAATGAACGCAACTAGTTGGCAGGAAATGCGGCGTTTTAAATTAGCAATACTCTCGAGGTAAAGTGTAACTTTCAGCCGCAAGGGGTGATTCGCGTGGGGTTTACCCCCAAGCAGAATCGACCAGAACAGCGTAGTCACTTTTATCTTCCACCATTAGACGATTACTCTTTAAACGCCAATTGTACGTGTGACGCGCATAAAATAAATTCGATTGCATTGAATAATCATTATCTGCTCTCTGTTTTTCATCCAGAGCACTTATTATTCTAATTAATATAGTGATATTTGTAATACCATCGCAAAGTAGTATTAGAGAATCGAACAAATTTACCCATCGAATTTAACGAGATGCTCGATTCAACAGTTATTCATTTTTTCGTTATTAACAGGAATTTTTAAACACCGAAGAAGTATATTTCATATATTGCTGGAAGAGATTCAAAAGAAAAATGTACAAACTCGAGAACCCGTTTAAGTATTCGCGATTTCTTTCGTTAATGAACCGCTACTCGAACCGTTCTGAGGCTAACTCGAGCAAAGAGTGGCAGAAAAGTTCACCTCTTGTCGCCAAACTTTTAATCACTAATTATCTTTTAATGGCTATCTGAACCAAGGATCATCTTAAATTCCGACCTCGAGCAGTATGGACGTGTGTCATCCTTCAAGATCATATCAAAACGAAGCAGAAATTACTTCTACGAGAAACGTGCAATTACTTAATCTCTTTAAACATTGAACGAAGAAGAAAGATTTTACTTGAAAATAGCGCATTCCTCGATTCTGATTATATGCATCGGCTTATCCTGGACAGGATTCCTAAGGGAAACGATATATCTGGCTCTGATGTAACGTCGAGATTCGTGGACCGTCATCTTTCTCGGTCTCGATGTGTTCTATCTTAAAATTGTTTAAAATGTCCAGGGGAGGAACGTGTATGTTCCAGAGACAAACGCGTTATCGGAATAATGGAACTATCACGGCGCCAAATATTATCAGAAAATATTATCTTGTTAAACAACTGGTTCCAAAAGAAGCGAAGAAGCTTATGGAAAAGATTTTTCGTCCTTGATTTTACGAAATACCACTTTCGTTATTGAATGTATTACAGATAAAAGATCATGTATTCGCTGTGTAATAATTATGTTTATTAAAAGCTAGTGAATTCGCTGGTCGTTAAACGAGTATTACATCACAGCGAACTTATTTCGCTGGTGCGTTATTTAACAAGAAAATACGTTTGTTTTAGTCCAGCTAGATTTTTCTTAATATACGTAACACTATTTGACGTAAGCTGCCGTAAAGCATTGCCTTTGTACAACAAAGAAAGTAATTCCGCTGTGCAGGAAATAGTGGCCAACGCAAAGTCCGTAAACTACGGCGATGTCTAATTAAAAGTTGCAGCAAATACGACAGTTCATCGATAGAGAGGCGCTAAAGACCCAGCATTGTTAAGAAACGCGTTTACAACTAAAAGGTAGAAATAAATCGCACTGATGAAAAGCTTCGGATTTATTGAAATTTATTAAAATGTTCGCGACTAGCGTTCATTTTATTGCTTTCGTTTTTAGTGCTTATAATATTGTAGACACGAATTTAAAGTATTACACGGGACAATTCGATTTAAACGATAGAAAATTCGAACATTTTCGTACGATACGAAAAAGTGGCACGGTTATCTTTAGAGCGTAGCTTTTCATCGACCGGATGAAAGATATGCAAGAAATTAGATAAGACGAGAAACGAGTTGGTTTATGCTGAATTTTCTCCAACTTTTCCTTCCATCTTAACGTATTCTGAAATTAGTTGAAAGGCGAAATGACAAAGCGTCCAATTCACGAGAAGAATTCTTTTACCGAGCCGGATTTATAAGAGGGATAAGGGAAAAAATCCAGCTGAAAGCACCGCTAGTTTTAGAGCGTGAGACATCAATAACTGGTAATAGAGACGAAAATGTGGATCGTGCTGTAGATTTTGGAGTTTCGAAGTCACGTTACCGTGACAGCTAACATTCGTCGTGACACTGTCATGAGAAAGCTGCATCTATTTACATACATTTTGAAAGAAAATCGTTTATCTTCGTTAAGCTTAACCAGAACTGTGCGCCCGGTGTCCAAAACCTAAATCCAAGTCTCTCGAGGCGTTTATCTTCCCCCCATATTTAACTATCTTTCCACATTTTTCAAACTTATAAGGCCAAAAATTCGACCTTGTTAATACGCGGACGCATATACCTGTCCGTTGCCTAGAAATTAACCCCTATTATGCTAATGAGCCGGCATGGACGGAGAGGATTTATCAAACCGCAACGGCGAGGCTGAATAGTTGCGGAAATATGTCAAAGCTTGACGGCTCACCTGTTCCTAATGTCGGAGAAAATCAGTCGCGAATGAAACGGACGTGCAAACGATCCTGTACACACGACGTCCCAAATGTCAGGTTAGAGCCGGTTGATTACAAATACGTTTCTTCCATGTCTATTATGCATGAAACTAAATTACACGTTCGAAGAAATACGAGTTTCTCGGTAAAGCAACGACTGCATACGTCGAAGACCAAAGAAAACTGAAGTGGACAGAAAGAAAAAAGCTGCAAAAAGATCCAATGGCACGCGCGCATCGCAGGTCGTGACCCGGAAGATGAAAGACGAGATTGCGCTATTCAATGTTTTTTTCCGCTCGATCTGATCACGTATATTCCGTACATAGATGCGCGATAGAAAATACCGTTGGCGATTAAAATCCTATCTCCGCCTCTCTTTTGCGGGCAAATATTTAAAAGTTAATTATACGACGCCAGCCTCGACCCGTCGTGAGAACTTCGTGATCGAAAGTTCCTATGGAATCAGTCGGCAAAGTATGACGCGGATCGATTCTCAATAATGCATCGCAGATTAAACATTGTCTTTCCAAGTTTCTTGAGATTATGCAGGTTGTTCAAAAAGTTGTGGCGCGAGTTTATAGAAAGAATGTCGAATACACACGCTCATACACACACACACGCACATGCACACGAGGACTTCGTCTCTGAGAAATCAATTAACAATCTTTTGCTGGAATACAGTGCTATAGATACGGCACACGTGTTGTTTATTAAAAATTCAATGCTCCATCGAACGGAAGAAAAATTTCGCGATGGAAAATATTTGCGAAGAAAGAGATGAAATATTTTCCATTGTGTTTGTAGTTTGTCAAGTTTTAGCTATCGGGAGAACCGTCGGCGATAAAACACGGAACATGCACAGTGCCGGGAAGTTCCTCTTTAAACCATAAAAATTCCAAGACCGTCCAACAATAAAACGAGGTAACGTCAAAAGGCAAACAGAGGTCCATGCCATGCATTGTGATAACGTCTCGGAAGACGGAGGAACGAGATCATGCAAACGCATCCCCTTTAACACGGGAAACTTCACCCGCGATGAAAAAAAAATCCCGTTTGGCGATGAAACTTCAAAGACGTAGGAAATATCCGACTATATGCAAACGAGACTACGAGAAAATCAATGAGCATCTTTATAAAATACAGAAAGAGGATTCTAACCGTACAGCTGAGAATGATTATGCAAATTAAGAATAAAATACGATACAACAGCCATTGCAAATAGCTTAAAAATTATTTCCCTGAAACAAATAAAATTTATACATCCAACGATTACGATTCAAACCACGAACAGCAATAAAAAGCATTAAAACACACGAAGAAGCCCTGTCGTATTCGTCAAACGTAAAACGTTCCCATAACAATATAAATCCATTCCACTTCGATGGTTCGCTTTGTTCACAGTCAAATATACCGCGAACCCTCAATGCGAAACCATAAGCCAATCGAGCAAAAAGTGTTAGGTTTCGGTTGAGGATTTCCTAATACCCCGAAACAGAATAGGAAATAAAAATGGAGAAAAAAGGGTGGCTGTCCGCAGTCGTGGTTCGTATGTTCATTGAAATACCCAATGAAAGCTCGTAACGCTTCGACGAAATGAACAAAAATGCCACAGCTCTGTTTGTCGTGCTGCTTTTCGAATATAAAAGAGACCAGGCGCGTCCATGCGCGAAGTGCGAGTATATTCGCGAAATACGCATCGTCTCGTTCCATTCCAATTCGTTCTATTATATCTCCATTTCATTGACGAGATTGAAGCTTTCACGCAGTTTGCAAGTATTTAAGCTTCGTTGGAGAACGCGTATACGTACACGGTCGTTTCTAGAACGCTCGTGCCTCGAGTTTTCGCGTCAGCTGCCCGCGTGAATTAGCCTCGTTTGTCCGGATTGCTCGTTAATTCGTGCTTCGGATTCGCTCGAATTTCCTTCGCGAACCAACGCCTGCTCGCACAAATGTTTCCATTAACTCGATATGCTGTGATTAAATATGTAAGCTGACAAGCAGTATGTAGCATTATCAACTTGCTCGATCCATATGCAGGAACAAGATGTTTCATCCACGGTAAAAGAAACGCAAATAGAATGCAAATGATGGAAGGATGTAGGAACCAAAGGGGCAAAATGTTTTTGACATTCTGCCAACCCTTTGACAAACTAGGAGAAAAGTAAGAGTAATTAAACGAGACTAATGTTCTTCTAGAAAACTACAATGCCCTTCGGCAGACAAACTTCCGGGTCTTCCCTTTGCCGACCTCCGTAACCGATTGAAACCGAAAGCAGATGCGAATTAAGCGAATGGCTATTTACTTAAACTCATAGATATTTAATCTAAAACGGAAATAAAAATATTTTGTGAAATTAATCTTGCTTAGGTATAAAAATCAATTTCGTATGTTTAAATTGAAGAAAAAAAAACATGTTGGGAAAGAAATTTCCAATCTCTTAGCTTTTTACTCGATATAACAGTTATCGTCATATTTTCTTTCCTCGTTAAACCTTAACGAAGATAAAAAAAATGACGTTTACTCGAAAGAACTAATTAATACTCGACAACAATTAACGCACGATCTTTCTAGCTTGCTGACGAGCTCGTTAAGTCGTCGATCGCGTTAAGCCGCTTTTCCATGCCGAATATTCGCTTTACGCAAGCCGCTACAGTTTCTGGACGAAGAAAAGGTTAACGAGAAGCAAGTTGGAATTCGTGAAAATAATTATTGTCGCGTGAAACGAGAAGGAAAAATATCTAATCGATTATCTAACGATTAATTACGTATCTATGATATCTTGTGTCTGCACGACGTATGTATAAACCGAGTTATAAAATACAATCCGTGACGAAAAGCTCTCGAGACATCTATTTCTATTCCCACGGAAAAGATACTATACGATCAAGGGGAAAAATGATTTTGCTCATCACGGAGGAGTACATTAACGTCATTAATAGAATAGACACAAACGGCGATTAAAACTCTCTATTAGGAAGTGCTAGCTGCTAATCACGCGTCGTCGAGCGCGATGTATGTCGGGTTGGAAACATGCAATTCTAGTGGAAACCGACTGTTTAGAAACATTACGTTCTACGAACAATGATGAAAATAACTACGAACCGAGTGCCGTGTATATGCAAATGTCACGCGCAGTAATTATTCGGTGGTAATGCTGTTGCGCAATATGTTGCCTACGAGACACTGTTAATGATTTTAGATCGTTGATAACGTACAAATATTTCACGAAATATCGTAAGCGAAGTAAAGAGAACGATGTACAGTGGCCACAAAAAGTATTGGCACGCCATTGTATTTATCATGGCATTTAGTACACTAATTAATTAAGTCCGAAGGTAAATTAATTTAAATTTAGTATTAATTATCAGTACCTCGATATGAGCACGAAAATTTGACTCTGTGAAAACGACGCGTGGAACTTCGTAAAAAGGCGACGCGCGATTAAAGGGAAAATGTCACGGCTTTTTAGCGTGTACACAAGAAAGGGTTAGAATAACATCCGCGAAACGCTTATTAGCCAGATCACGATCTGCCGAGCGAATAGAGATAAAAATAAAAGCTCGCCTTTGCGGCCTATAATCTCGTTTAAAGCAAGGGTCGCTGACGAAAGCAAACATTACTTCCGCGCAAACGATGTTAACCAAGTAAACTGCGTTGTTTGTCCCGTAATGGCGTTGCAACGATTAACAAATATCGTTCGATTGGCCAAGCTGCGAGACTTCTTCTAGACACGTCAGCCTGTGAGTTTTGTTCTCTGCGCGATATAATACTAGTTCGTCTAATGCGAATCGCTACACGGAGAGAGGCAAGGAAAAGATGGGAAAACTTATATTGGACACGAGTAAAGACGAAACTATCGTACGATCGATATTGTCGACCCTTAACCGAGAACTGTTACAATCAACTGTCCACAAAAAGATCAACCCGGATAACTTTCTCATAGAAAAATCAAGTATAGCGATCGATCGTACCACAGGTCTGTTTCCACCCCCGTGTAATACCAGACAGTTCACGAGACTCGATCGCACCGCGTCTTTTTACACGTCGTCACGAACGCGCAACAGGTAAATGGTAATACGTTAAGATCGCATGCCGCAATTAATTTTTTAATGACTAACCCGTGGCCTGGAATTTTCTACCGCTTCCAGAGACACGGTGCATTGTTTCGAAGGCGATGGAAGTTACGACACGATGCGTTAAACAGCCTTAAATAAATTTAAGTACAGATCAAGCGAAATCAAATGAGAGAGAAGCTCGCTCGACCTTTCCGCACGCCGTGGCTGCATGTTTGTTGTCGAACGAATCGCACGACGATACGTTGATCCATCATGTATGTATATTCGTGCGCGACATTTCGTTGCAATTAACCCCGCGCTGCGAATTTCATTAAACTTTGATAAATAATATAACGTACGAGTCTCGCGTATAGATCGGTCATTCATCGATCGTGTTTAAAGCTGATTTCGCACGTCACGAGAAACGGAGGAAATTTAATCCATAATTTTCGAATTCCACGTACGACCACGAAGCGTGATTAATTGGACATGTGCAATAATCGAATTACTTCTATATTTCGTGTAATTGAAGAAGCTTCCTATTTTGATAAGATAAATGGTAGGTAAATTTTATAAGAGGAAGGTAAATTGTATAGGTGAATTTTATAAGAATAAGAAGGTAGATGATGTTGAAATCGTGATATAATAATTGAATTATAGTATTTTGTAGTTTATATAGAATCTTTAAATCCGTGCTTGTTTCCCTAAAATTAGAATTAATTGTATTGAATTAATTGCTTAAATGTACGAGAGTTGCGTTATGTAAAAGTTCCCACGACTTATGCTTCTGAGCTTTTATAAAACGGTTTAAGGAATAATGCGGAGAAACGCGTCATATAAACCACTTAATGAATAAATAAAATACCTTCAAGCCATATGTATGAGAAACTTGGCAGAACAACATCTTGCTGTTCGAATTATGCAAATATATTTAAAAGTTCTATCATATATCCGATCAAGGGGAATAAAAAATTATTCATAAAGCTGAATACGCGAGTTCGACGTTAATATCATTCGCATTGAAAAGCGTATGACGTTGATTACAAAAGCCCTTCTTTTTTACGAGATCGTATAATTTTGCAAGAGATAATCCACTTTCAGGACGGGCAATTTTTAATGGAAATTCGTTCAACGGCGAATGGACATATCGATGGTACATTGATAGCGATATACAGCTTTGATCGTGCTGGAATTTTACGAAGAGTAAAACGTTCCAACGTTCAAGAATTAAACCAAAAGAACTAAAATCAATCAAACCTATATTGTACATTTCAAAAGTAACTATCACAGTAGTTATACTTTTATTTTTCCATCAATTTCACATGGGTGATCTTCGTAGAAAAGAAATTTTCTTACCTTATGGTGGATAAGCGATATGTTGTTTGCAGTGCGGAATGATACACCTCAGTCTTCTGTGCGTATGCGTCAATAGTAAGGGGTAACACAGAGATGAGCTTCTTCCGAATTCGGCCACGCAGAAGATCATCACTTCGTGCAACACCATTGCCATCGACTTGCCTCACCACCGAACGATCAGACAGAGTCACGGTGTCCGATCGAGCCCCGTAATCGATCGTTCGCGTGCTAACACTCGCGCGAACCGCGTCCTTTCTCTCATCGGCGTGCGAGTCACTGGATATCGCGGCTCGTTTCGCAACACGAACGGCCCGTAAATTCGTCTGAAACATCACACGACAATCAGTGGTTAATTATATATTATGCAGCGGCCCGCCAAAGAATAATTCAACTCGAAATTAACAGTAATTCTACGTGTTGTGTAATTTCTTTTAGCGGTATGAACATCGACGCTCGAAACGACGATCATGCTTCCGATATTTGATTCGACTAGTGTAACTTGGTAGTTTACAATTAGTTTTCAAAGTGTATCGTGATTACAGAACACATTTACTGTATTTGTTTCAGTGGAACATGGGGTTGAAGTAAATATTAGATACTAACAGCGTGATGCAGCGGTTATTGGTAACTATTTAGATATTTACGTAGTTTGCTGCTATGAAGGGCTGATGATGGTACTAAAGTCTCTGATCGTTGATGCTCATTTGTACTTGCGGGTTTCTTTGCGATTGTAGATTCGCGCCGATGATCCACTGATATTTAAGAAAGTCGTAGAATCTAATTTAGATCTAGATTGATCCAGAATTGAGATTGATTCATATCGTATTTAAATTCGAAATAAATGTTTCAATTTGAATTGTAATTATTTCAATTGTATTCATCTATTGATTGGTTGCTTATTCTTATCTTTTTTACAAAGCGAAGGACAAAGCTCGGGCTTTTGAAACAACGCTGGACGAGTTCCCACGTTCTAAAAACTCGTGATAACGAGAAAGAACGCCTATGAAACGTAACCTTAGTTATCGGAACGCTTTTGCGCAAACGCATTTTAATGTCTGTCTCATCTCACGACAAAACATCGTTCAGCGAAGCGCCCACAATTTTCTACAAGTCTCACGAAATACCTCCAGCTTGCGAACAGTTGGAAAGATGCGTCGAGACTAGAGACGTATCGATTCTCCTTGAACGAAAAACAACTCGACAGATAGAGTCGAAAGTAACTAGCGTCCGGAAAGTTTCTGAAGATCGACATGGAAGAAAAGGTCGAAAGTTAACAATTTCGGCTGAAACTCTCAACTTTTGACCACGAAGCTCAGCGAGTCTCGCGACCGGGGCTTTTATCAAACGCGATCGACCAGTCAGCTTTCGAGATTTATGTTTTCCGATCGGAAACCAGGCCGCCTAATTCGGCGAAGATAAATCTTCGGCAGTGCGCTGCTATCGTGTGCATTTCCTTATCTCCGGTGTCAAGATCGAAATTTTAATATGCGAACTCTAAAAGAGAATATTCCATTGCAAAACTTCTTGTACCGCGTGTAACGCATTTTTATAAAAAAAAAAAACCTGTACAATTTTGTTAGCCACCATTTTGTACGTTCCTTTAAGCACGTTTCAATAACATTGATAAATTTTTTTTTCAGAGTATGACGATTAAAATAAATAAATTTTGATGTATGAATACGTATTTCCAGCGATATCTACTCTTTCGTACTTTCAACGTTACGGTAAATTAACTAAATCAAAAAATTACCGCCTGAATATCTCTTCGTTGAAATGTATATCGAATTACAATTCACAAGTATGCAGCAAAACGATAACTTCACGTTTCCGATAATCTACTCATAAACAACAGACATTTAGCGAGAGTACTTCACTTTTAATCATCAATAATTACATTTGACTCTGTAAACAATGGTTATTCGACGAAACTAAATGCTGCCCTCTGGCATCGATATCAGCGAATTAATCACGATTCCTGAAAATTTATCATCGAACGCGTGGTAAGCAAAAGCTTATCGCAAAAGAAACAAGATCCGTAGTATTTTAAACCGTAACGTGGCGATCGTTATTTCTATTAAGCCGCGTAACTAATAATACGAATTTAGATTGAAACTGTCAGAAAGGGCAAAATTAGTCGTTCGAAATTCTTACCGAGCGAGAGCAGAAGAAAAGAAAACTGACGAAACGTCGAGTAGAATAAAGAGATCGAAATCACACTGAGGAGTCCGTGAAAGATTTGCACAGAGCCACCTGTCCATTCGATTCGACTATCGAACTTCCGAACAACGCGTACAGAGCTTCACGATACATAGAAACTCGTGCGAAAAAGGCCCAGCACCGCCGAGGATGTAATAAGTTTCCAAGATTAGCACAACGCTTGTAGTATGCGAAAAAGAAATGGAATAAACAAAATTCGTATTAATGAAACTTTTCACGAAAAAGGAACGTGGGAAAAAGAAAAGAAACGAGAGAGATTTGCGATGCACGTTGCAGCTTTCCTCTCCACGCTAACTTTACCGGGAGGTTGTTAATCAAGAGCAAGAAATAGATAACGTACGGTAGAAAAACGTTAGATGGATTAGATTTCTAGAATTGAACCGAAATTCTAAAAAAAATCGTCGATAGATTTTGCGAGATACACGTTAACGAATAAGTCGATCGTTTTTTAAAAAAATAACCTCAAATTCTAACAAAGTCACGATCGCGTAGGGTCGTAATACTATAACGCTTCAGAATTAATGACGATGCTCCATTTTATCTGTCACAACACAAAAACGTTGTACTCGAATACGTTTAAGACCGTTTACAGAAACGTTCCTCTCAAAAATCGATGCGGTACACAGTTAATAGCTGCAAATAACCTTAATACGAGTCTTCAGAAAAAGGTATACGTTGACAGGTACAAGTATCGCTTACTACCGATGCAACAGACTATCTTTCCACTGACGCGTGTCAAATCAATTTCAATTTCTATAATGAAAACAGATCACGATGCAATTCTTTTGCACGAAAAACGTTTCGGAGAGTACGGAAGCTAGGTTGATTTTTAAACGCGTGCAAAACACATCTCTGACATTTCAGGCTTAATTCTACGTACTACGACGAAAATCATCGAGACTCGTTACAACGCCGCATTCACGCTGTTCTCACGGTGCACATTCGCTCAGGTTACATGTGCTCTCTCTTTATACTCTGACCACCGTTCGATTATCTCTCGATGATACAAAAGGAACAGCTAAAAACTGATCGAGTTCGCGTAGAGGATATAGACGAGGTAAAAGAAAGACGTAACGACAAGGGAAAAAACAGTAAAAAATTGATAAAAATCACGAGGATAAACACTAACGTACTCGCTTCTCGGGCTCGTTACCACTTGTTAGGTAGGAGTTGAATGCGTGACGCATCAATCACGTTTGACCGTCGCTCGAACGTTTGGCTCAGCGTCTTGCACGCGCACACACGTTCGACGCATCGACGACGAATCAACAAACACAAACGACCGGAGCACGGTTTCGCGCGGCGGCGGCGACGGCGACCACCACGGCGACGGCGAGGACGAGGACGAGGACAACGGCGACGTGGCAGGACGAGGATCATGACTCGTCTCTACCGTCCATACCGTCTTGCCTCGGGGACGTCCGCGATATTCTCGACGACGACGGCGTTGCGACTTCGATGATGGCTGTTCATCGGACTCGGGAGAACCGACGACAACTTGGGGAACAACGATGACGACGACGACGATGACGACGACTGTAGCTACTTTTAATCTCGATGAGAAAAATGCCGCTGACACCGGTAACGTTACTCTCGAAGCGTGCGTCGAGCATGAAGCACTGTTTACATGCGAGCAGGGGCGCCATGGTCACTGCCGCCTCTATGCTGCTCGTCTGCACGATCAGCACCGTGATTTTAGATCTGCTGTCCTTCGTTCTGGCGGCGCCGATACATACCGCGTCCTCCGCTTGGGAATCTTCCCCATCGTCGTAACATCAACTGCGTCCGAATGCTCGTTCATTCATCTTCACGACATCGTTTCTCTCTCTTCGTCGTCGTCGCCGTCGATCTGCTCTTCTCCGCTACACGCATACACCCATCTCGCTACTTGCTACCGTACCTAACCCACTCTCTCCCGATCTATCTTTTTCTCGCTTATATTCCACTTGGTCCTCTCGACGTCCTACCGTTATTCTTTCTTTGTCTCGCTCACGCTCACCGTTAACGTGCCTCTCTCTCTCCCCTCTCCGTCGTTCACCTCTCGCGCTCTCCCGCCCTCTCTGTCACTCTCTCGCTCTCACGCGGCTGACTAAAGCGACACGAGTGCTGCTTCCGACTTGTGCGACGCGTGCCAAAGCTCTCGTTAGACTAAACTCCGATAAAACTAGCGCCACGCCCTCCACGCAGGTGGCAGCACCCGCCACCATCATCTCGCCAACTTCCCACGAACTTCGGTTCGCACCCCCGCCACGACCGCGACCCAACGTTTCTGCTTCACAACGCTACTTCCCTCCTCTATTCCCCTTTAGCCTTAGTCGCTTCCGACTGATGGCTCGTTGTTCCCTTAGTAGTTCACCCTTACCCTCTTCCTCGCTGCGCTCCCTTTGTCTCCTTTCTTCTTGTTTTTCTTACTTTCTATTTACTCAGGTGTCTTGTACCCCGTTTTCACCGGACCTTACCCTCCTTCCGTTTTTACCAGTTACTTTGGCCACACGTATTTTTCAATACCGCCTTTCTTCCCAACTTTCCGTATTCTTATCTTTCTTTTAAATTCCTCCGTCGTACATTGTAACGCGCTTTTTGCAGGTATTACTTTACAGGGTCGTTGCTCTTCTTATAGCTTATTACCTCGACCGGATCGAGCGTAGAATAAATTTATTTCCATGTTATCGGAAATATATTCGTCGTAATTTGTTCGTTTGATTTCATTACATTTTTTATTTTATATTTATTTCAATACCTTTTGGATAATTTGTACTCGATCGAAAATTTACGCATTATATGTAAGAAGATATCTTCATCGGACGTTAATTACTTACTTAGATTTTTAACCCTATTTCGATTTTTGTTCTTGCTGGCTGTTATTCGATTGTTTTTAATACGCGCGTCCCTTTTATTCTTAATGTGTTATTGCACACAGTACGTTTCACTTTTGAATTTTAATTCTCTCCATTATTTTGCATAACTTTCTAATTCAACGTTACCTTTTCTCACATGTACCTCATTAACTTTTCTCTTGTCGAGTACCCTTCTTGCTCGTTTCAAGGAACATAGTCTTTAACGTTACGTTAAGGATGCGTGAAGCATGCGTTTATATGCGCGCATCTTGCACACTTCCCTGAGCTCCTCCATGCTTACATACCACTTTGTTACTGTTTACTTGTATACCTTCATCCTACTTTCCCTCGTGCTAACCCCTTTTCGATCTACTTCCCCGTCTATATCCTTTCACAACCATTTCTCCTTGTGTTCCATTTTCTTTCAACACGCTCTTATTATTCTTGCTGAAAATTTCAATATGTTGTGCCAATTTAAAATATTTTTTTCGAATGACTTTTTATCAAAAAATTTTACCAGAAATTTACCGATTTAGAATCTAAAATAAGAATGGCCAAATTATCAAACCAATTTGTAGAATAGGAAATATCCACGAAGCTGAATATCGTCGGTAGGAACAGATTATGCGTATATCAAGGTCGTTATGAGGGAGGAACGTTACACTTTCCTCGTCCTTTGTAGGCCAATTGCATAAGCAAAGGCGCGAATCGGCGTTTTCGTACCACAAACGATCAAGCTTCGATTGCTCGATGTTAGAGTCGAGAACACATTTGTGCAAGCGTTTCCGTGGTCGTTACACTTTACAGCGAATCGGAAATGAGGAGAATGGAGAAACAGTGGCTGGTGTATGAATCTTGAAACGCTGGTAGTTTCATGAAAAATACGTAACGCGTATGACTTAATTTCTTGTCCTTAATCATTTTTTGATTCGTAATTTAAAAACTATGTGTCCGAAAATTTTGGTATCGACACACATAATTTGTGTCTTTTATTTTTTAAAACAGTCAGGATAATACGTATCAGGTTTTGTATTTTAAGAATTGAATATATTGCTTCTAGCGTAATATTGTCGCTGAATATTATCCGATGCATAATGAGCTATTTTACGTTTCGATACTACGAAAGATTTGATAGTTTGAAATTCACTGAACATTGTCAAGCAAAATTTTGACTACAAGATATTTCTCAGAGAAATAGACTACGTTCTTCGTCGTTCTTATCGCTTTATTCCGTGAGATCATCTATCTCTTGAAAAGTCGTGATAATTTTCAACGCTCAGCGTCTTTGTTAATTCGGGTCCCCTTAATCAAGATAACCATCTTACACCGATTAATCACTGGAAGCGTGTTTACGTAATACCGAAATTACACACAAGCACATCGATTTTAATTCTACGTAATTGAAATGTACGATTAATTTTATTTTGAATGGGTGATCGTGACCAACGTCGCGTTTAATTTGATCGTGTTTTATTATACAGAAACCAATAAAATTGTCTTGAAAAATGAAACGCCGATTCGCATGTCAGACCAATTGCATTTTATAAGCAGAAGAATGGCAGTTTTCCGCTGATGTTCGCGAAATCGAAGATGCTGTAATTGGGTTATTTCAGTGAATTCCGCTGGTAATTACACTTACGAATGACTTGATCGTCGTATTTCGCCGTCAGATCAATCTTCTTCCGCTGAAGGTCCGTTTCGACTAGCCGTGCTACATTTCGAGCCACTTTGAATTGGGGTAGATAATGACCCTTCGGACAAGATAGAGGGAAAAGATAATAAAGCAAATGTTAATTGCTAGCGTATATTCGTTTTTGTCAATCTATCTGATCGTCTCAGAATATACGCGAGTAACTTCTTCCAGACACGTGAATAACGCCTTGAACACGTAACTTCCTTAACATCGATTCATCATCGTCATTTAAAAAGTTCATTTTTTAATAAAATTGTACCTTTATTGAATGTATTCGTCTGTTCAAATATAATAGAAACGAATGTTTATTTTTTAAATATGCAATGAATATTTTCACAAAAATTCTACGTGAATGAAGTTCTTAAATGATTCCGAATTTTTAGAAATTGTATATATTGTGAAACAAGTCTCACCAATTTTTGAATGAATGAAATTTATATGAAAATCGAAAGAGCTAATAATTTATAATGTTCGTTACATTAAAGATGAGAGATTATGGAATGACGATTACTTCATACTGTGACAATCGAATAAATCACAAGCAAAATTTTATGTTCCTAAAGCAATTTGCAATCAGGTAACAAGACCAGTTTATCGGATAACAAACGTGGAAATGAAACGGAAGTCGTACAAAAATAAAATTACGAGCTATGTGCAGCAGCGTATGTCGCAATGTTCGATTGACCATTAATGAAACGAGTTGAATATTTATAATCCATGTGAAATTCGTTAATTGTAATTATCTTTCATATAAATTAATGATACAAATATTCAATTGCATTCTCAAAATCTTTTCTATAAGCAAAAATAAAATTTTTCTTGCTGTATACGTTATCCAATAGTTTATAAATATCCCAAAAATACTGTAATAATGTAATAGATCTTTCCATCTGTCGCGTTGACTAAAAATTAATTTCAACACGAATATTCCTGTTTCACCATGATTATCCATCGCAGAGTTTACAATGTTTTAATTGAAAGCAAAGATCAACAGCTGATGGAAGGATGGACGTTGATTAATGAACCGTATAAAATTTTAATTTTATTTATTATATTCATTGACAAAAAGAAATGAGTACATAAGTAAATAATGAGTATATAATTGAATAGTATAATTAAATGAGTAAATAATTAGTGATTAAAAACACAAATAGTGGTTAGTGATTAAAACACAAATAATCAGAGGTTAGTGATTAAAAACACAAGTAATTAGTGTCTAGTGATTAAAAACACAAGTAATTTGTGGCTAGTGATTAAAAACACAAGTAATTAGTGGCTACTGATTAAAAATACAAATTAGTGGTTAGTGATTAAAAATACAAATAATTAGTGGTTAATGATTGAAAACACAAGTAATTACTGATTAACGAATATAAACTTATCGTTCAATCAATCTTCCACATTGCTGTCGGTGCGACTGCAGTGAAAAATTAACGCTTGTTACTAAGTTTGTTATTAATCTAGTAAACTTCTTACACGCACGCAATTGACACAGTAAGATAGAATCAATATTTTCACAAAGAACTTTCGTACCGATTATTAGAAAAAAAATGTGAGAAATCAAACGAAAAAACAAAACATTCTTTGAGATAAAGTGTGATTAAATAAACAAACAATCAGATGTTGGAGAGAAAAGATAGTTCAACTAAAAAAAAGGCAATAGTTCAAGATTTCTGCATTATTAACTCAAAATACCTTTTACGGACATTTATAGAATGTCTTCGAGAATGCAGAAATATAAACGATTTCTCTAAGGAACAGATTAGAGGCATTACTGTATCTTTAATATGCATATTGATAGAACGATGATAGTTGTATTAATTACGATTTCTAGATACCTTGTTACACAAGCACTTCCACGCAATTATCGCTCGAAACTTTAGTTGCTCCGACAGCATTTTGCTTCTGCTATTTATGTTAACGACATCTGGATTGTATTAATCTAGCGAGGCTGCGAATTAGTAATATCAATTAGTAATATTCGTTTTCGTAGAAGGCTAATAAATCGTATCTCAAAATTACAACATTAACGCGGATTTGACATATACAACTCCACGTGGAAACGCTTGTTGAAAATTTACTTTTAAAAATAAATGAAATTGCTTCTCGTGCGTGTCAAACTCTTTCTAAATTGTGTAGATATGTGCTTCGAGTAGATTTTTTAACACTACACCTGAAGTTTTATTCTTTGATTAAACGCTACAGTTCTGTTCCTTAGAGACTGTGTCTAGTGCTACGGCTATCTGGATTTTCATCCCCCTCCATTTTCGCTTTAGACTTGTGCTACCGGAAATTTAACGTTTTTCCTATACTTTAAGTTTAAAATCTACTTTGAATGTACACTTTTTCATTAAATAGCTTTTATTTAATGAGTGTATATTCTTATAAAATGAAATATATTTTTTAATTTTACTAAGCAGACGTTAAAAGTTGTCCACTTTGTTAAGCCTCCGTCCGTCAATCGCATGCATAATTTGCATTTTCATTCTATTGTAACTTTTAATTGACACATTAATCGAACAAGACACATTTTAATGAAATATTACTTTACGGTATTTATCACCTTCGTATTTTCAATCTAAACAAAAGGGGAAAGAATTAAAATGTTAAAAATAATATATAAATGAAACAAAATTGACGGAGGATTAACACATTATTTGTATCAAAATCGATAACACTATTATCACTTACCACTTTACCACAAATTACTTTATATGCTAAACTGTATATTAGGCTAGCAAAAGTCCATTTTATTAAAATTACACACTTCCTTTGAAAAATGTTAAAACATTGCAGTCTATTTCACTTATTACGCAATTCCTTAACACGGCACTATTCGCTGTTTTCCTCGTAAAATGTGTCCGGTGTTAAGGAGGCCTCCTGCTATTCTTCGTCTACGATCTCGCAACTGTGATACTTGCTGGATGAATCTAACCAACTTCCGACACCACTGGACGCCAAGTCGTCGTACGAAGGCATTTCTGGTAGAGGTTCCATGTTCGGTGCTCCTTTCTTCGAGAGGTTGTTCATCTGACGATCTTTTAAATTAGAGACACCTAAACAAGAATTGCAGGGCCATCGATAAAATAAAAATATGAACGTAATTTTTTGCTTGATATTCGCTTGATATTTGACTGAATAAACGAGTAAGATAAAATAAATAATCGTAATAGGATAAAATCGAATAGGAATTGAAGTAGAAAAAATTACCATTATCGGAAGACATGGACGACGGTTCTTTTCTGCGAATCAATGCTTGTCTGGATGCTCTGGGACTCCTGTATTCGCTGCTTATCGTTAATCCTGCGCTGATGGTTGGAAGTCTTATGTCCAAATGCGACCCTTTATCTGTAACGATCTAACCAGATATTATCCTCATAAAAAGATGTTCACTTTTTTTTTAATCGAGCAGAATAATCTTAAAAAAAGTCTTAATATCGTCGTATTGAAACGTTACGTTCGACTCGCAGACTACGTTTTCTAGACCGTTTTACGCATTCTTACGGCGATACGTTGATTCGAAAATTATTTAAGTTTAATAGAAATTCCAGAAGAATTCGCAAGATGAGAAATTTTAATAAAACGCTGTACTACGAATGACAGTGGTCATTCTCTGTATCGAAAGAATGGAACTAACGACAACCAGAGATTGTTATTACCTTGTTGTTCATAGCGTACAGTTTGGTGGCAATATCTCTGGCAACCAAGGTTGTTAAAACTGTCGCTAGATATGCTTCTTTCACGAGAAGATACTCCAGCGCGGATCTTTGCCAATACAAGTACCTACACGAACTTGCAGCAACGATCGACACCTGAATGGAAGAGTAAATTACAACTTTATGTAGTAAATTCATCTTTTCGTCGTAAATCATCGCAAATCGCTGGCCGAATCGATAGCCTTATACTACGAAATTTACGTACTTAATCTCAATTTAATTTCGAATTACTGATAAAGAAAAGTTAATAAGAAACGTAGCTCGGATATAATCTCTCTATATTCAGCTATTTCAGTTTAATTTTCTAATGAAATCTACTTATTTTTACGTCTCTTAGATATGTAAAACACGATCGAAATACTATAAACAAATAAACAGTGAGTTTTTCAAATGATAATATTAATCCGATATTAAGTTTTTACCTTGAATTTGTCGTCCACGGATGCCCGAGAGCTCTCGAATTCCGGTGAGTCTAGGAACTCGCAAGGCAGAATAGGATGCAGGAAATTGGAATCGCTGAGGACGTTTACCTTTCCACTAAGCAATAATCCTAATCTGTCTGTACGGGTTAAATTTTGCATCGCGTACGCTTCACCCGCATGCAAGGACATTATCGATGCGAATTCTGGAGACACCAATCTCTTAAACTGCAGCCGAGATACCTGTTTTTAAAAATCAAATCTCCCTTGTAAAGGCCGATTCTACATATTCAACATGTACGTGTCTTTACTTTCAACGAACATAGAGATCCCGATAATCTAGGTCGCAAAAGTTTTGTTGCAAAAATTACTTTTCAAGACTTTTCCGACGTTTTAATCGGTTTTTAATCGGAGAAAACGACTTAATGTTAAAATCACTCTATATCTACAGACGAGCGAACGATCAAGGACTGAAATCGCGTGAATAGCTATCGTTCTCTACGCGGTGGTAACGGTAACTGCATACAAAATCTTCGAGGACTGTTCACGAACGTTTTAAAGTACTCACTTTGAATGGATAGAAAAGAGTGTGATACGCTTCCTCTAATTCAGGGTCGAATCGCACCGGTCTCATTTGGTAGACGATATAAACCAGCTGGCCGATGTTCAACACCAGGAAACTAAAGTTCCACGAGAATATATCCGGTGCGCAGATCACGTGCCATGCCCAGCCTGACAACAACATGAATCCTGAAATGACAAAGTTTATGAAATTTTATAAACTAGTTGTTCGATTCGAGAAATTTCGTCGATTTGTTTCCGGCAAAAATGCGCAAACCTATTTACCTATTATTAAGACAGAGTGCATGAACAATATCCCTTTCTTCGAAGAAGGTGCGGAATACGACAACGCGAAGCAGAAATTCGCCAGTTGAAACAATATATGCTGCGGCTGCTGCCACAGACACAATGCTGTATTACCTGAACACGATAGGAGAATAATTGCATTTGACAAAACTTGTAACTTACTAATTGTAAACTTACTAATTGCATAATAGGAGAAAAAACGACATGCAAGAAAATACGAGTAGAAATGTTTGATTTTACCTAATGCGGTGATATTGTACGAAGGAAGAGGATCGTGTCCAAGTCCAGGACTCATGTTGGCCAAATCGCTATCGATGAATGGTGTTACGGGGAAGATAAGAACACTGGGTCTTCTTTAACTGTCACTTATTCTCACTGTCCACTATGCTTGGTTTGTTTTGGTAAAATTTACCAATCTCCTCGCCTCGAAGCAGGGGCGCGGCGTATGCTTTCCTTTTTAGCGCGTGCGCCAACCCTCTAGATCGATTGATTTCCAGGTCGTACAGATATGGTACTTTTATACGAGATCATACCCATCGCGGGCAAGAGAGGAACGCGCTGATAAAGTTGGTCATACAGATCATTTTTGATTTATTATGCGAGATTCTTCTCGCATTTGGAGGCTTTACAAAGGAAGTCGATTGAGACGCGTTATACGAACTAAACTGTTTGCAAATATATACTATTATAATGTGAGCGATGCACAGTAATTTAAATTTTCCATCAAAATATACAGTTTAACTCTTATCAAATGAATTTATTACTTACTTATATCGATAAAACTAATTTCTATTAACTAACATTTTTAATGAAATCTACAGAGATTTCTAAATTCTAATATTGATTCGTTTTGGCTTCTTTATCATCATTTTTGAAAAAGCGTCGTAATCGTTAGGTATGACCACCGCTCGCGCTTTATTTTCCTCGTTACCAAAGTACTCACATTGGAGCGGTCGCCCTTGATTCTCTTTGTTATCTCTTCGAGTCATACACGTGCAATATATCTGCTCGTTCTGTCTTAAATAACTTCTTGCTGTTGCTCTCAAATACCAATCAGAACTACACACTTCGTGCCAAGTACGCGAAACCTGCGGTACTGTCAACAGCGATTCAGGATCCAGCTTACGGAGTATCAACTGAGAAATCTCTAGAGGTAACTCCGAGATAAAGTCCACACGAGTCGGATGTCTTGAAACGTCGTTAGGAGTCATTTTGAATCCCATGTTTCTCGCACAGGAGTAAAAGTAAATCTAATGGTCACGAGAAGAATTTCGGGTTTATATACCCTGCGCACCCCAACAGGTATGCAGCAGGTCATAAAGCGAACAAATACTGTACACAATTGCTAACGGTGTGTACAGCACAGTATGAACGCGTATACTTTTCCTATGTTTTGAGTGTGTATCGTTGTGAATATTATTTAAATCTATACCTGTGTAAGATGTATCATTTCTGATCATTTTATTTTTATCATACTTATCGGTTATTACATTTTGTATGTAGCGATAATAGAGGATGCCTATAATAGTGATATAATAATTTGATATTGTGTGATTTTATAATTGACGTTGGATTAGATTAGAATTAAAATTGTTGTTAATTTATTAGCGGTAATTCGCTCGTTATTGATTTAATATCGGTACATCGCTAATTCTTTATCGGATGTTGCAATAAATGTCTTGCAACCTTTTATATACATTTTCGAATTGGTTTCAAATTTTACCAATACAATCGCAACGATTGTGTCTCATTACGATGTTAATAAAATTTCAGAATAATATATATATATATATATTATAAATATAATAATATATATATTATATATATATATATATATTTATAATAGTATATATAATAGTATAATATATAATAGTTTCCGCATAATATACCTATTCATAAAAATTTTCTGTAGTAGGTGCTCAAGCACTTTCGTAAGTCATTGTATATAACTATGGTAAAATATTGAGATTTCTAATAGAAATAAGAAATAAGATATTTCACATATATTATTTTTCAAAACAGACTTCCGAAAATTGATATCTCGTATCGATAAACACGGAAATTAATGAAATTTCCGATAACGCGTAACAATTTGAGTTATAGGAATTGAACATTAATATCACAAATACATGATGATGGAATGATAACGATTAATTAACATTATTAGTAACAGAGTTAGTAGCTTTCGCTTAGGTTGTACGGAAAATAATTCCGTTTTTCTTTTTCATTTAAATGTCGTTAGCGGTATTTTTAAATAACCAACTTTATTCCAACATTCAAATCATCATACATTTTAACAACTGATTTTTCAAGCTTTATTCGGAAAATAATGTTGCTGAATCTCTCGAGTCGTACCTATTTGTCGTCGCATCAAAAATGGAAAGCCAAAGCGAGCATTTTCGTTCTCGGCATTTTTATTACCGTAACGATAAAGATATGGTAGAAATAAAAAAAAAAAAGAATTGCCAGTGTCGGAATTCATTTCCGAAATTTCGTTCGAATAATTTCGATCTCAAAATTGCACCACGTTTTGGAAAGAGAATCGAGTAAGACATAGAACGAATAGAGGAATTGGTGGACGTAAATCGTCGCATAACAAAACGAGAAATTGCAGAGAGGTTAAATTTACATGGACGAATAAAACTATTTTTTTTTTTTTTCATAAAGAAATTTCTTCTCCGGCTCCATGCAAATTACTTTCCGAGCAATACGACATTTCATCTTCCATCGTATATTCATCAGGCAGCCAAAACAAAAGCAGATTATATGTAACGGTACTTGCTCGCAGTTTGTGTAATTTTCGGATAATCCCCTGGAAAAATATTGCGAGGAAGGAAAAGGCAACAATGAGCAGATAGGCCACTGGTCTGGGAGAATCCCAGAAAGGGACAAGACTTAAGAGAAAAGACGGGAAAGTTGGTTGTAATTCAAGTACGGTATATGTACATTGACAATTACGGTTCTGGTATATCCGTATTATAAAATTACCGGCCAGGTCGATGCCGTTAAATAAATAGGAAGGCCGTTAAATAGGAAAATAAAATATGCCTGTCAGTAGCAGGCAATCCTGCAAAGGTTTCGAAGGTAATATTTCAACTTCACAAATGACATATTTATGACGTGCAAGCTGTTTAGCGCTGACATATTTTACTTAGGGACTATTCGATATTTTGAAAATTTATTTATTAGTTAAGCAACATATATACAAATTTTATCCGATATTATCGACGCGACGTAGATACAAATAGATGCGATACGCGATAATAATAAAAAGAGAATAATAATAAAAAAATAATAATCCATAGCAATTCGTACAAACTCTTTTCAGTTCGCCTGAAATTTAAAACACTTGCTCCAATTTAGTGGAACTTCCGCAATCTCCTCGATCTCCTTCGATCTTCCATCCTTAATATCTAACCATAGCGTAGAATCCATAAATCGGAAAGTTGCCTGATCCTGCGACTCTCGAAACTGCCCAAGTGTGAATAGTTGCACCGCAACGATTCGAATATCTATTTCCAATAGTCTCATCGTCTTTCACAGTTTCAACTTGTATGTTTCAAGATCGAACTTTCTCATTGTGATATTTCGCAACTTCAAAAGATATTTGGATTCTAATAAGATAGAGAAATCGCATTGCTGAAAAGGAGATGTTTTTGCGTTTATGGGAAATTTAAATGCGCAAAAACGTAAAAATTATTCAAGGTAAAGGCAGGTACCCGCTGTAATACCTGAAAGCAAACAAATTTCCATGTCCTTAGTCGTGTTCACAAAAGCCCCATAAAACTTGTTGTAAAAGCGAAGGCTACGTGTACCATTTGAAAAATTACAATCTTATCTTTAAACTCCTGCATCGCGTAAATATTTTAAATAGTTTTTAATATTTAAACAAAAATGTTTATTCACACGACATTCAACGATGCTGCATTATTCGATAACGTGCGTCACACAGACTGCTGTATTTGCTGAACAATTGTTAGTTCGATCAGGGTTTCAAGGGAACAATCGATGAGGCGTTCCTCAAAATGAATCAGAAATTCGCAAATAAGAAGTTCGTGGGTATTTCATAAAGATGAACGTTAAGTCGAGTTAATAACGTCAAGAAAATTTTTAATATTTAAACAAAAATGTTCGTTCACGCGACATTCAACGATGCTGCATCATTCGATAACGTGCGTCACGCAGACTGCTGTATTTGCTGAACAATTGTTCGTTCGATCAGGGTTTCAAGGGAACAATCGATGAGGCGTTCCTCAAAATGAATCATAAATTCGCAAATAAGAAGTACGTGGGTATTTCATAAAGATGAACGTTAAGTCGAATTAATAACGTGGAGAAAATATACTGCGACGAAGGATTGTCGCAAACCAGACTTTCGTATAAGACGTTACAAGGACAGTTATGTATTCTCTATCGATACTCTTATTCGTCGCTGCACATAGATAATCATTATTTATATTTATTTATATTTTTAGTAAACGAGATAGCCAAGTATACGCAATTTGATCGTAAATTACGGGAAATAAGACAAAAATCTTTCTATCAATTTTTAGATACACCGAGCACTGACCTCGCTCGCGATAACTATTCGCGGTTCTATTTCCGATGAAATAAGCACGTGACACCAACGACGCGTTGCAGAAGAGCTAAACGTGCGTAATTTTATTTAACGTTCCATGGGATTAGTCACGGAACGGACGGACATATACATACAATACGAAGGAAAAATATTCTCTGAAAACTGAGCTATTGTCAAATTTTACAAAGATTTACTGGGGTTCGCGCGGGTATTAGGGGAAAGGTGTAGGTTGTAAAAGAGATTAGTTCGAGGAATAGACCTTCGCAAGACCGTCGAGAAACGGTACACAGAGAGGGTCAACGAACGTCTCGGACAATCATCGGGCTTGCAATCTTTCGACGAGGCGTTAGAAGCGGATCTCGGTCGCGAGAGGCCGCGAGCGTTCGCGTGCGCGCTCGCTCGGAATGCATCGACCGAGCTTTTATCCGGCAGTTGGCGAATCTACTCGCGGATGCATCATCGGTGAAAACTGAGAGCGGTGGCGCCGGTGAAAAATAGACGGTCGAGGCTGGTCCGTCCAATCGTGTTCGCGAACCATCGTCGACCGTGTCGATGGCACATGCGCCCTTAACCCTTAACCGCGGGTTACGCCAGCAGATGACACTGCGATTTCACCCCGGCCAGCTTCTCTCGCTCTTCTCGAGCCGTTTCTCCTTCTCCCTCCGCGGCTCTCTCTGTCACCGTGTCCCGTCTTAGTGGCTAGCAGCGAAATACGTGCGATACCCACGCGGATTTCCAGCCTCTCCATCCCGTCGATTGTGGTGAGTAAATCTTTCTTCTCAACTCCGATAGTACGAAATAACGCGACAAACGCAAAAATCGATGTAAACGAAGCGAACGGTGCTCTTGTACTAGCAACACGGAAGTAGAGCAGTGCCGGCTACTGCCGACATATTGATTCGACCCGGTGCATATCCGCCCTATGCGCGTTTCGTTTTTCGTAGATAAGAGACCAACGGTAACGTAAAAGACTCGGTAGATTGTATTCGTTGTGTACGAAAGATTTGCAAGTGGATTATATCGTTAGGACAGATTCGAGCGATCGCGTAGAACACGAGTAGGCGAGGGCCGGGCACTCGGCGAGAAGTGCGCCGCTAGTTCGTTGCCGCGGCCATTACGCTGAACGGTGGAGGGCGAGCATCTCGCAACGCAATCGTATCCGCTTAATTCGCGTTCGGCAGGCGGGATCGTGTCGTGACTTGTGTTCCTGTTGGTTGCTGCAGTTTGTGCAAACCTACTGGAAAAAAGGTAAGCGTCCAGAGACCGGTGTTGCGATGGGACCGGCAGTTTCGTCTCCGCTTAACCTCTTTACCCTTAATGTTAAGTTGCATCATACGAGCGCGAGTTGCGTGCGAACGTTTTAAAACGTGTTTACGGTTCAACGATCCGCGAAACTGGAGAAAACGCGCAACACGGGACTTTGGTAGATCGGAGATGGTGCGTTGTTCGAGAGGTTGAATAGGCGATGGCCGGTGTCGCGAGCCTGAAATTGCGGATCGCGAAATGGCTGCTTCGCTCGGTCGCTCTGACTATTATTAGAAGAGGCCGGTGTACGCGAATCGTCGCACGCTATCGAACGTGTGCGCTTCGTTAACGTGATTTCCACGGGATCTTTTAATCGCTCGAATGTCGTATCGTCGAGAGTCGTCATTTCTAAAAGAGAACGATTCACGGAGCAAATGGTGGTGATAGGGTTTAATCGTGATTCTTTGGAATAATATCGATGGAAAGCGTGGACTGGGTCGCCAGAGGGACGTTTTCGTGGGGTGAAAATCAAAGCGCGACGATACTGATCGCCGCGGTGAGTCTGTCTCTCTTTTCTCTCTCGGGGCTCGAACGAATAAGCGCGCACACTCGGACCGATGGTATTTTCGATGTGGCCCGCGTGAGGCCCTTTCGTCGAATCAATACCCTTCGCGACTCGCCAGCTAGCTTCCGCTGACTCGTAAATATTAATCGTTCTCTCGATAACGAACCCTGTCCGCTGAGCAATTGCGACCGGGTCATTTGGCGCGCGATGTAAGTTTGGAAGGTTGATAATCCGTGAGAAATCGTCTTGCAATCCGATCGAATGTAATAAGAAATTACTTCGACCGCCCATGGTGATCGAGTATTTACCCTGAGTGAAAAAGTGTTACGATCTATCACCAAGCGAAACTCAACGCATTCTGTTAATGATCAATCGTGTTCTCGTTTTATTCTCGTCCGAGGTTACTTCGTTCGTGACAGAATTCGTGAGCGATCTCGTTGAGAACGACGTGACTATAATACAAAGGGTGTGTTCGTAAGGGGTAGCTGGTCGTTTCGCGAGTTCTTGTAAACTTTTACGTAATAAGACGACAGACACGGGTAAAATGGAGTTAACGAGACAATTTTTTTTTTTAAACGGAGCAGCGACTTTCTCGAAGTGAATTTTCCTGCGATACGCGAATATTTTAAGCCGGTTGATTCAACGAAAAGAAATTTTTACTGTTTTTAAACGTGTAACTGCGTTTGCTGTAATTTCACATTTTTTTTTTCTTTTTTTTTTCTTTTTTTTTTTAGTGAAATCGTATATATATATTCGTTTTATTAGAAATTTTTTCTTTCCGTTATTTAACGTATTACGCTCGAGCGATTCATATCCTTTTTAGACGCGATTTATTTTAAAACGAGTTCGGTTTGTTGCACTCTCGTTATTGCTTACAAACTTAAGAGGAAATCGATACATCCTACGAACGCGATAATTCCGGGAGGCAACATGATTCGTCGAATCCGGGCAATCGATACAGCTCCTCCGCTCGTCAATGTGTGAACCATATACCGAAACGTGTCGGGAAACGTATGTTATGTAACGATATGATATTTGAGCAGCTCTCGTGATTGATACAAGCGACGCGTGGTTAAAAAGAAAAAGGGAATTTTATTAAATTTATAAATAGACAGGAAAAAGGAAAATCGCGATAGAAAAAATGGCGTCGTTTCAACAACGCGACTCAAAGAAGGAACACGGTGTATGATATAATTAGAAAATTCGATCTGGCAAAAGGCGTTCTTATTTTTGCTACTAAAATTTTAATTTCGTTGAAATATCAAACGTAGAATATATTTCGAAGATCTAAATACGTTGTACGTTTCTTTCGTCCGTTCGATTTAATTTCTTTAATCTTCCGTAGATAAGGTTTCTCGACTGTGTTGAGCGATTTTACATGGAAAATTAGCCCGAAAGAGTAATAAAAGATATAACAAAGAGATATTTTTTCGTAATTTTTCCGTTATTCGCGTTGTATAAAATACGAAACGGAAGCGGACCGTCACGCAAAGTCTGTCAACGAACCAATAAAAAACTGCGATCGGCCATGGAATATCTGGCGTGCCAGTAGTATAAGCACGCGTATGATCAGTCAGCGACCACCGATTCAAACATCTCATCACGAATTAACGTTTCGTCGTATTCCCATCGGGTAACGAACAACGTTCCGTGGTGCGTCGAGTTCCGGTCGATCATTAAGAACGTGCACGACCGTATTAGGCGTAAACGAATGACACTGTGCGTACACGAGCCGAGCATTCGATGAATTCGGCGATTTCTCTTCTTCTCTGCAATTTCTTTCAATTCTTTGGAACGAAAATTGCCTACGTAATCTGAAATAACTGTTTAAATATATCTTTCCCTTCGATGAAATTAAATCGTATAAGCTAAAAATGCGAGATAATTGCGAGGACAGCTTAATAGAAGCTAAACTATCGAATTGGCGTAAAAATAATTATCGCCTTCTATAATTTATCCGTCGTCTGTAACTTCCACTGTTCGAAGAAGTCGAAGCAAGCTCGGATCAAAATAAGCTTTATCGATTGGAACGTATGCGTCTGGTGTCTATCTTCGGTCAAAGGTAGTCGAGCTTATTTATACCGTTAGAAAGTTGCATTTGAGGGTAAGAAACTGTGTATACGCGATATCGAGTCGAAAGAGAAGATCCTATTTTTAACTGGGTTTTTTTTTTTTTTTTTTTTTTTTATAAATACGACGTCGAATAGAAGGTAACGCGAGGTAACGACGTTGCGACGTAATTGGACGCGCGACTAGTCCAATTCACGTTAAATTACGACACCGGCGATAATCTGGAAAGAAGGAGGGAAACCTTCGCGTAGATTGAAAATTTCGATCTTTAAAACCAGAACGAAGAAACGAGCATTATTTTCCTGCGAAATGTCGTTTCGATTCTTACGAACAGCGTTCGATGGCAACGGAACTGAAAAGGGATCGCGCGCGTCGCGACTAATCGCCTTTCCATAAAGGAAAGAGTCGAGCGAGCCCAGAAATCGATAACGAAGCCGAGCGAGCATTCACGTAGCCTGGTCAATCTTGCAGGTAACACTAGAGCGTCGACATGGGTAAGGAGAAGATTCATATTAACATCGTGGTGATCGGCCACGTCGATTCGGGCAAGTCGACCACCACCGGTCATCTGATCTACAAATGCGGTGGTATCGATAAGCGTACGATCGAGAAGTTCGAGAAGGAGGCTCAGGAGATGGGCAAAGGTTCGTTCAAGTACGCTTGGGTGTTGGACAAGCTGAAGGCTGAACGCGAGCGCGGTATAACGATCGATATCGCCCTCTGGAAATTCGAAACGGCGAAATACTACGTGACGATCATCGACGCTCCCGGCCATCGTGATTTCATCAAGAACATGATCACCGGCACTAGTCAAGCCGATTGCGCCGTGTTGATAGTGGCGGCTGGTATCGGTGAATTCGAGGCTGGTATCTCCAAGAACGGACAGACGCGCGAACACGCCCTGCTGGCGTTCACCCTGGGTGTAAAGCAGCTGATCGTCGGCGTGAACAAGATGGACATGACCGAACCGCCGTACTCGGAAGCTCGTTTCGAGGAAATTAAGAAAGAGGTATCGTCTTACATCAAGAAGATCGGTTATAATACCGCTTCGGTGGCGTTCGTGCCGATTTCTGGTTGGCACGGTGATAACATGCTGGAGCCGTCGCCGAAGACGCCGTGGTACAAGGGGTGGAAAGTGGAACGTAAAGACGGTAACGCCGATGGGAAAACCCTGATCGAAGCCCTTGACGCTATATTGCCGCCGTCCAGACCCACTGACAAGGCTCTTCGTTTGCCGCTTCAGGACGTGTACAAGATCGGTGGTATCGGTACTGTGCCGGTCGGTCGTGTGGAAACCGGTATTCTGAAACCAGGTATGGACATTCAGGCTATGTAGGGATTTGCCTAAACGCCTCGGCACTTTTCTTCGGTGACCTTTTACATTGTTCGGTAAGCTGGCTAATTCTAAAGACGTATTACAAGGTCGAAGGGAAAGTTTACGACAATGATTCTCTCGTTCTTTTCATTCTCGCTTCAAGCGAGAAACGCTTGTCTCGTAATTACGTCAGCAAGGTCTTTGACTTTGGCGATTTGAAGCATCCGTCTTGAAAGAAATATCAGGGAAACGTAATTTTAATATTTCGTATCTTTGAATATTTCGTTCCGAGATGGCCAACGCAGTTTTGATTTTTCGCAGGCATGCTGGTAACTTTCGCTCCAGCAGCCTTGACTACTGAAGTGAAATCGGTAGAGATGCATCACGAGGCCCTGTCCGAGGCATTGCCCGGCGACAACGTCGGCTTCAACGTGAAGAACATCTCCGTGAAAGAGCTGCGGCGCGGCTACGTGGCAGGCGATTCGAAGAATCAGCCGCCGCGAGGGGCCGCCGATTTCACCGCTCAAGTGATCGTGCTGAATCATCCCGGCCAGATCAGCAACGGCTACACGCCGGTGCTCGACTGCCATACTGCTCATATCGCCTGCAAATTCGCGGAGATCAAAGAGAAATGCGACCGTCGTACTGGCAAGACCACCGAAGAGAATCCGAAGAGCATCAAAAGCGGCGACGCTGCGATCGTGATGTTGCAGCCGACTAAACCGATGTGCGTCGAAGCTTTCCAGGAATTCCCGCCGCTGGGGCGCTTCGCTGTTCGCGACATGCGTCAGACTGTCGCCGTGGGTGTCATAAAGGTACGCATATTTCAGGATATTTCTTGCTTTGTAGGCGACATTCTTTACGAGCGTTGTTATTACTCTTATTATTGTCGTTATTATTATCAGCGTTACTATCGTTGGAAGAACGATAATACGTCTGTTTAATCCGGTAAGTCTTATGGATATTACATAGCTTGTAATTTGTAGCTTGTAAAATTTTACCGACAGCGTCGGTTCGATCGTGCGAGCAGATTCATCGGGCGATAAAGTAATTCCCTATAAAGCGATCTAGTAACACGGAGCGATCGAAGCGCGTTTCTTTCGCTTTCTATACTTTTACGAAGCTCTGATAAACGCGAAATGGAAAATATTTAATTTACGAACGGAAGCTTTAATAACGTAGCTGGCGGCCTTTCTCTTCTCCGATACGAATTAATCGTAACATTTGCAACGATGCGTGACCGACTGTAATCGATTGAAACTTCGTTATAAAGTGTCGAATATATCGGCATACCGTTACAATTATTCGCGGAGTTTCGTTGAAACCGATATGCGCGCATACAGCGTTTGACGTTCTTTGTGCAATGTTCCTCGTCTCTTCCATCGATTAAAATCTTTGTTAAAGAGGCTCTTGAAACATAGAGAATTCGCTCGATCGAGATAAATTCAAAAAATTGGAAGAATACGGCGCACCGATGACGGCGATCGATACGTACGCTATGCGGTATTCACCTTTGATATTTAATGGTTTTCGATGGTCCAAATGTCATGGCGACACGACAACAGCATAACGACTTTTATTTTATTCCAAACCTGTGACATCTCTTGGCGCGTTACGCGATCTAAAGTTGTTGCTATATAGGTTTTGGTCGTGATATTTAAACGATTCGCTCGGATTAGTTTTGCACGTTCCGTATTTCGTCACCTTGAACGTCCGTACAACGTCGGATACACAGAGAGGTAAAACAAAAGAATGCATAGACAGTTGCACCAACCGTTGATGCGGAAACTACCAATCATACCAACGTGAGATTTTTTTTTTTTTTTTTTTAATTATTAGGGTGTATTTACAATCAATTCTTTAAGGAATTTTCAGTAAATTCTGCTATCGTGAACATGAGATCCAACTCGACAAAAGTATCGGTTATAGTAATCTGTGGGAACTTTGTCTCAAGCGAAAATACCTTTTTAATCGGATGCGAAGATATTATTCAAATTTGTCGCGAGGAAGTATTACGTTGATAAATATATTCACGACGAGTTTAACAACCGTTTCTACGAAATCAAGATATAACGCTAACATTTCCTGAGATGAAATATTCATTCGTATACATCGTGAGAGTAATTTGATATTTCGCCAAGATCGCGAGTATTGTAGTATCATATTTTTGGAACGACGTATCTACTGTCGGAGGAAACCAGAATCGCTATAGCAAAGAAATTCTGGTTGAATTGAAATTTAAGAAAAGATAGAATATTTTTCCAAAGATTGCGTAATCTCAAAGAACATTACATTAGGACGTAAGAAAGAGTGACGTGACGTTAACCCTCGTCTGATAGCGTCAAACGCTTGGTAAATAACTGATAACGCGACGCCAATTGCGATAAAAAAAAAAAAAAAAAAAAAAAAGAAATAAATGAAGCATATACTTTATCGAATTAACCGTACAAATACGTTTATTCGGGCAGGAAAATTATTCAGAAATTGTATCTACTTTTAGATACTGTGCGTATTTGAAGTTCTTCGTATTGATCAACCCTTATCATTAACTTTGAAACGATCGTTATGTTCGTTTCGCGAAGCTCTTACGGAATATATTTCAAAAGTTTATTTATGTAATTTATGCAGCTACGTGGTTACGTAGATTACGAGGTATACAGATGTATGAGAAAAATAAGGAAAGACAAAGCTTCGCTGTCGAAAGGATATTCGATAAGCGCCGTGTTACACCGTTTGTAAAAAAAAAAATTCATTTAGTCTTTGTACTTTGATTTTGAACGCCACCGTGGTGTGCGAAAATTATGTTCCTCTTCACTTTTCTCCTAGACGGATCAGTCAAGTGACGAAGCCATCGCTGTTTGGAGAAACACTGTTTCGAAACTGACAAACCTGCCGTGCGATAAAACGATGTCTCTTGTATCGCGTACCGTTCTCCTTTCCAAGAGCGTAATCGGGAAAGAGCTAAACGTTAAAATCTATTGATTTGCAGAGTGTCACCTTTAAAGATACCCAGGGCAAGGTCACAAAAGCCGCGGAGAAAGCCCAGAAGAAAAAGTAACCATCAAGCTTCCTCGGAAGCTTGCAGTCCGCGGGCTGGTGTCTGACGAGCGTCTACTCCGATAGGATGCAATGCGCCGCGGCTGCTTCATTCAACTCATACTCAACTAATAATAATAATACAAAAAGTGAAAAGATGTTGTGCTTACCCCCGTTACATTATCCGATAGTATTGAATCCGCGCATCTATCCGAATTTGCACATTCAGTTCACCCACGCCCCGCGCACACCCCACATTTGCTAGATGGATTCTTACGTTTTTACTTCATTCTTTACATTGACGAATATGTGTCGAATTACAAGTAAAACAACCAAAAGAAAAAGAAACGAAAACAACCAAAAAAAAAAAAACGAAAGAAAACGTAAAAAAAAAAAAAAAACAGAACAATATTCAGTTCCCTTGAACTATGTGTAGTTAGGTTTTTCAATTAAATGTAACAACAACAATTACACAGAATCGATGAAACAGAAACGGCGTGATGACGTATGGTCGTCACAGCTTAATTGCGCGATACTAAACACGGGGCAGCGGCCGGTCACGACCAATCATTTAAGATCTCCGCGCCACATTATTAATTCGATAACACGTTCTTTATTCACGATTCCCCGACGACGTTTACGAAAGAAACACGCGTAGAACACGTAACATGCACCCACATAATACACGCATACCGATTCCCATATACGAGAAACACTAACGCAGTCTGACGCGATTCGACGAGTTGGATACATAAAGAGCGTACCCGCTGCTGCCTCGCCATCCTTTACTTTTTAATCTTCATTTCGAAGGATTCGTTTAAAGGCTGATTTGTTCGAAGACTTGGTTGCCTCGCTGCGAATAATTTTATTACTTGTATAAGAAATGTATTTATCTGTAGTTAAGGAACGCTCACCACGCTCCCCAATCCCTTTCGCGACTCGGGGGAAACTCGCTGCCGATCGAGGAGCTCGGTTACCCAAGCTTCCTCGAATTCGCCAGTAAATTTCACCTCCGAGTTGCCTGTGTTAATCTCGGTACCCCTGATAGACGCGTTCTTCGATTGTTTTGACCCTTAGCCAGTATTATGTTGATGTAATAAAACAAAAAAATTAATCGCCTTGTTTCATTCTTATTCCTTCCTGAAGCGATCCTCGCACAGATACGAGGGGATTTCTTCGTCAAGCAACGTTCTCGACGTAGAAATTGAACTCGTTACGTACGCGTGTACATGAATTCTTCGAATATTCGTAATATAAAAAGAGAATAAACAGCTTTTGTTTCTAACGAGACAGTGGCTAGATTATAAATTAGAATCGATCGAGACTTTGTAATTTCTTTTGTATTTCATTTCTAATTCTATTTTCTAATTTCGTTTTAACCGAATGGAAAATTCTTCGATCGTAGTAGAATGTAAATTAAATCGTAAGTCGTAGTTAATTAGAATTTGCAATTCGATTCAGATTTTCGTGAAAATCGAAAGATCTCTGACTTTGAATATTTTCAATCTTCAGCCACGTTAACGTAACGATAAATACGTTTAGGGTATCTGTATATTTATAAGACGATCGTGGAAGATGAGACAAGAGGTAAAGGGCTATGGTAAATATAATTTATTCCGCATAAATTCTTCGTTAACGTAACAACTAAACGTGGTATGTACAAATATATATTTAATGCAATGATCTTACAAGAATTTAGTGTAATGCAGGTCTTGGTCAGTCTTTAATTGCCGAGGCCCGTTTGCCAGGGCGCCGAGCAGAATCGATCGTTCTTGCGATCGAACGTGACACAGAATTATCCGCAGAAAAAAAAAAAAATAAACCACTATCTTCGTACATACGGAACGATCACATAAATGGAATTCGTTAACTGAAAATATTGTAGGCACTTCTGTCGGCTAGCTTACGTTTCGAAAACAGAACATTATCGGCCGAACGAATATGTTGCGGGCAATCCAGACTCCGGTGCTACGAAAGAGTTCCACGTGTGTATCTATACGGTGGTAGCTCGGTCGCTTCGCCAACATAAACGCATCGATCAATCTTTATTTAATACTAATTACGCTCCGATCGACGTAATTCGACGAGCTCGATACTGTTGCGACTTTTATTCATCGCCCGACGCATTTGTCCAGCCGAAGAACAAAGAGAAAATGAAGCGCAGAGAAGGGTGAGAGGGGTAAAAGGAAAATACAACGAAACAAAGATCGACGTGATAGAAAGAAGGGAGAGGGGAAGAGAAATTTGCGGGAGGAACGGGATTCGACCGTGACGATATCGACGAAAGGAGAAACACACCGAGGCTGAAGCGACCCCGGCCCTGCAAGCCCTAACGCGCTCGATCTCTACCAACCACGTCTCTATATCGCTCTTTCTCTCAAATCTTGTAAATGCTAAGACAACCCACAGCCTCGGTAAACATACGAAAGAAAGAAAAAAAACCATCCTCGACACCTCGTTCCTTCGTAAAACGCTGAAACACGCGCTATACACCAGCGTTGCTCCGACGTTAACGCAAGCCAAAGAACCAGAAAGAAAAGAAAATCGCGGTCGCCGTGCAACGACGACCGTTTCAATCGTTTGCAAGAACCGATCGAACACGATCTTCGAAGCATCCGCACGAATCGTTCGATGATTCTACGGTAAATCGATCGTGTCCTTGAACGAGCGCGATCGATCCGCGTCGTCGCCCATTCTCCTGGTCGACCGCGCGACGCGGTGTTCGACATACCGACAACGCCAATTTTAGCATGAGCGGATTTAGGATTCGTGGATCCAAGACGTACGAAGACACGCGTATACGCGTACACGTGTATCGACGGTTGGAACGAGCGAAACAGTATATCGGGTTACGTTCGGATACGATTCCTGACTTTCGTTTATGTCTGTTGCTGGTGCGTAGGACTATGGTGGTGCGACCATGCCGGCGGACTCGAATGGTTGAAGTTCACCGATATCGTGACAGGGTGAAGCACCGTGTCAGGACCGGTGTCCGACACGAAGTTCAGATGAGGCCTTAACAGAGAAGCTTCGACGGTTAACGGAACGTAGAAGGCGCCACCATCGTGCAAGGCGAAAATCGGTACTCCGTGAGACGCGGATGGTTTCTCCATGCTGATGGTCGGCGGTGGACTGGACTTTATCCTCTCCGCTGAGAACCTTTGCTTGATGGAGCTCTTGAACTTGTAGTTGGAAGGCTTACAGCTGGTACTCGGCGGTGTACTATGCGAATGGCTGCTATGATTGCTGTCGTCGCTCGCTATAGTCGGCGGCGGGATGATCGCTGGACGCATAGGACGCTCCGGATCACCGAAGGAACTTGCACCGGAGCTCGAGCCGTGATCCGAATGACCGTTCGGCTGACACATCGTCGGAATGCTGGTGTGCGCGTAACTAGAGCCATTCGCGATACCGTTCGCGGTTGGCATCTCTGGATGAGGGAAACCTAGCCTGTCACCTGCAATCGTCAATTTTGCGACCATATCAAACTCACTTCGTTCGTCGTTCGATCGATTTCTCTCTTTTTTTTTTTTTTTTTTTTTCATCTTTTTTCGCGCATTTATCGGAACTTTGCGCTGTACCAATTGACGCTGATTTCCGTTATTTCGTAGCGTAAGAACTTTTACTCACTGGTAGCTAGGATCTTCTCGCAGTGCTGCTGCAAATGATTGATCAGTTGAACGCATAAAGAGTCTCTGGCGAAAAAGCCCTCCACCTCCACGAGGAAATGCACTGTTTCGCTCAGACACTCTTGGAAACCCAGCCTGTAGTGTTCCGCCGCGGTAGACGCGATAGTCGAATGCGATACACTGTCCACGCTGTCTTCGGGATGCGTGTGCACCGACGTCACGGCTGGGTGTTTCGACTCTGAAATTTTAGAAAATTATTGTACATACGACAAATTATCCGTATAGCCAGAGTTGGCCTCGACTATTTCCAAGCGAGATCACGTTTTGACACTGTCGATATACATTTGATACTAAACTTTAAGTAACGCGCAAAAGGATAATCGCAGGACGTTTTTGTAAGAGAATTCGTATCTCCTAGGAAATTAAGCGAAAGTAATGAGAAATTAGAACCGGAATAAAGTAAAAGTAGCGCGTTATTTTTCAAAATCTTGCAAAAAGATTCGAGCGTGCCTGAGTGGCTAACAAAAAATTACAAGCATTCTTTGCAAAGCCCAAGTTACATCAAAATATTCTTTTCGATTAATCCGATTAGTACCTTGTCGAAGACCTTGAAGATGCTTCATGTGACGTATAGCCATTTCGATGATCTCGGTCTTCTCCACTCTTCCTCGGCCTTTCTTCAAGTACTCGGCCGGTATGAGTCTGCTCAAATCGGCCAAACAATTATTCATACGATCTCTCCTACGTTTTTCGATAATCCTATGAGACATTGGGTCTTGCTGCAACAGGAGAACAAAAATAACACGTTACCAGAACTTTCGACGGTTTTCGCGAGATAACGAAGACGACAGCGAAACGATCGTTTCCACGAGATAATTAACAATACGATATATCGTCGTGCTATTCCGAGAGCATGCACGTAACCCACCAGTGTGTACGACGCGGTTGGTAATATCGTTACGTTATCCGAAGCTTGGCAACAATTTTTCCGATTTATGATAAATAATTGCGGTATCTGAAGTGTGGTAGAACGCTACATTTGCATCCGACGAAAGTTTACGCGATACAAAAGGACGATGACGAGTCGGCCGATGTTAGATGTCACTTTGCGCTTTCGACACAGATCCTACGATTCTCCTCCTGCGTAGATACTGTTCTTCGATAACCAACATCGTTTCGTCGCGCTCCTTAAGATAGGGTAAATTCTAAGAAAAACGCGATAAAAGGTAAGGAATATCGAGATTATTCGAATTTTTTGAACTTCGCGATGTTTCGAGTTCGAGAAGAAGCGGAAAAGGACGCTTCGCAAAACGCTCGACGGAACGAGAAAAGCAAGTGGCGCGACTTAAAAAAAGAAGAAAATTACCGATCGTGAAATAAGACGTTACCTCTTTGTTCATACAGCGTCTCTTCCTCAACGGTGGTGAATGCACTACCGTATCGACGTGGCTGTTCGCGGTGTAGTATTGCATGTTCAAAATATTGTCCATGCTATGCGTCACCATCGTGTTCGGAAGGCAAGAACGCGTGAAAACTAATACGCCGTGGTCCTCCTCCGTTTTCAAGCAATCGTACAATCACACAGAGACAGGCGCGCGCGCGCGCGCGAACAACTTGGCGGAATCGTGGCACGATACGGGAGGGCCCTGTTAGCAATTTAATTAGAAGCCTGACGAAATTGTATCTTATACGCAAGAATATTGCTGTAAGTGGCACGTTCGAACGTTTCCACGAATCGCGCCTCTATATCGGCCCCTTTCAAAGACGTCACTCGATTCGAATCTCGGCGAACGTTGCTTCGGTGGTGTCCACTGCAGAAAAAGACTTCTATTTCACGATCGATGTATACGATAATTAACGATATATTCCACAAAGAAACGACAGAGAGTTGCGCATACTGTCGCAAAGGAAAGCTACGTCTCGTATAAACTGACAAGAATAGAAGGACACCGTGGATAAAACGAGACGAAACGATACGACTCGTACGATGTCGCGAAGGCAGCGACACGCTGTGCGTGCTTCGATATGGTACGATCACGACTGCGATCCACAGCCGGCGGCGCCTACGTTCCTTTAACGAGGAGGGAGATGCCGCTTCGACGATGACGCCGCGCCGCCGCTATCACGTGTTGTAAACGCGATGCATAACGCCCAACACGTGAGGAAACACGTTTCACCGAGGAAGCCAGCCCCGACAATTCTCTTCCGTGGCAATTTTCTTCGTTCGCACGCGAGTGCATTCGATGCACACGGCTCGAACTTAATCGCCGCTAACGCCGACCGCGGGGAAAAAAGCGGCGACCGAGCCGCGAGGAGAGCGCCTTCTTTCTGACCGAGGAGCACGCCGATTACCGCCTTGAACCAGATACATGCACCGACCGCGACTAATCACGCACGTGGCAAGATAAAATAAATTATTTTACAACGGTGCCACGGAATCGTGATCGTGGAGCCTGGCCAAATGTTTATGATCGCAGTTGCCGTAATGGTATTTTAGGAAAGCCTGTGTAGTTGGACGAAACGAAGGCAATCGGAATACGATCCTGCGCGTTCCCCGACGAAATCCAAATGCGAATTCACAATGGAGAAGGAAAAGAACGAGTAGTATCGACCAATTCTCGCACGCTCGACGAGAGAAGAGAAAATAAAGAAAACGGGAAGATCCTACGAAATAAACTCGATAGCACGGAGTTCGTCCTCGCGGCATTATCCGGCGAACGATAGCCTTCGATATACAGGCTCGGTACAGCGAACTGTAATCGAGAATTGCTCGTTGACCCTCGACTTGGACGTTTCTGCTGATTCGACGAGACGCGACGAGAACAGCGCGGCGATCCGGGAAAGGAGCCGGATCGCGAAAAATCACCGGGGAACCACATTAACGGGGTCGAGTTATCGGTAATCCGGATATAACCGGACCAGGGAGAACTTTGCGGCTGACATCGAAGCCTGTGTTATGACCAGAGTTTATCGAGAAACGCTTGACCTCCTGGTGTTTTTTAAACGATAACCGGGTATCACCGGATCTAGCAGCTTCATCGCCGCTGGTAATAACAAACGAACGCTGTAAGCATCTTACGGTACGTCTATGTTTGTATTTAAGACACGCTGGAAAGTATCGGTTCAAAGGTGCGCTTTATCCACCGGTCGATAATCGCTCGGACCAGCTGAAAAATTTGCCAGGATCGAGCATCGTTCGGTTCACCGTTAGATCGGTCGGTAATTCGGTGCAGCGAAAACGTTATGGTTCTTTGCATTGGCAAAACGCTTCGGCCGAGATTGCCGCTCGCTGGGTATGGCTACGCGCGACCCTTTTACAATTATAGAAAAGAAAAAAAAAAAAAAAAAAAATACTTCGCCCGATTTGAGTCAAGCGTCTTAGCGAGTCGATAACGATAACTTCGCCGATAAGCAAAAATATAATTGGTAAATCAATCGATAAATAAGAGAAACGTCCGAAGAAATTTTTCTCGTCTTACGACTTTTTTAGTAGCTACCTCGGTAAACGATAGTTTTTATCGTCTGTAATATCGTATCAGATATAAAAACAAAACGCTTCGAGCGTTGATATATTGTTATCCAACTCGTTTGAATAAGCAAATCGGATACAAGAAAGCGAAAACGCACGAGCCGTCGATTTTAATATACCATTGCGAAACGTGTTTTTCACGTCGTTTGTAGCCGGAAACGTGCCTTCCTACGAAGACTTTACAGCTTGACGTAGAAAAGATGAATGGCCTTGATAAGAAGAAAAGAACAACAATTCCGCGCGACGATGATAACGCTGTTTGAATAAAAATTTAAGCGAAGATAGAGAAACGGATATAAACGATTTGGACAAAAATTTTGAGCGATCCGAACGTTTGTCAAAGGTTAAATCGTCGAACCCGTTGCTGGTAAGACTGTACCGGTGACGCGAAGAAACACGTAGCTTCTCACGGAAATATTCATTCGCCACTCTCGATGCGTATGAAGTATTCCTTTTCGCGTAAGTCGTCTAATTCTAGAATATCGCGTATCTAACGTCTCCGGTGGACGAATGATCGCGTCGACTGCGAAAAATACATTTACGAGGACGAACGTGCGAGGCTGATTACGAATAACACCTTGTGAATGGACACGTGCTGTTTTTAGCAACCCTGACGCAACTGGCCACGTATTATTTCTGTTACGGACATAAATTATCATGATTTTCTACGAGTACAAGAAGCGTTGATTCGACTTCGATCGACACACACCGCTATTCCGATCGTATATCGCGATAGTACGTTGACTAATATCGTGTACTCCGATCGTATATTAATATCGATCAACGCGGCTATAAATTCTGCAAAAACGCAACGTTCGCAAGAATCACAGTGTCTCCCTTTATATCCCGTATAAACGATATATTAGCTATAAACGGTAACACGTTGGCGAAATAAAGAATCGCGGTATTGATAGATTTTTACGCGGGTGAAGAAACGCGATAGAGGTTGTACTAAAGTCCAAGCCAAGAGGCACTATTTTCCAGAATCGAATCTGCATCGCGCCGGTCCACTGGAGTATGATTAACCTCCGATCGGTTATCGAGAAAGCTCCGTTATCGACTTCGTTTAATGGCACCGCGCGAAGTCCAAGACGATATCCCATAACGACGCACTTGCGTCTCATTCGCAGAAAGCTCGTAACAATCGTTACGTCTACGTCAAGCCCTCGTGACGCTCCGTTTGTTCGTAATCAAACTCCGACGAAACACGTGACAAGAGAACACGAATTCCCCTTCTGTATCTCGATAAGGAATAGCAGGGGGCAGTGCAGACGAAAAACATAGGGAACAACCAGCCATTTCGTAACAAGATCGACAATTTCACGTCGGTCGTGCGTTTCATACGCCGGAGACAAAATAACAATGTGTGTATTTCATACGGTTAAAGCAAACAAGCGATATCGTCGAATGATTCGCTATTTCAGTATTTCTGTATTTCTATACAGCTACATTTCCATTACGAATATATTGCGATGAATTATTTAACGATGCGCATAACTGGCATAGTTGAAGAATACATAAGTTATCAGGGGAGTGTTTATCTCGCTCGAAAAACGTGTTTCTTCTTTGTCTTTGAAATTCGTATTTCGAATGCAAAGAAGATGTTATAAGAGACAAAGAATTTAAAATGTGAAGGCAAGAGAGAGAGAGGAAAACAGAGCGTGTAATCGTTGTTTCTCGATAAGTAGGAAAGTCGGTAGTGGTTGCCGAAATAGACAATTCTGTTAAAATAACGGGGAATTGAGCCAATCGGTGACTAGATGGCATCACGTGCGGGACGAATCAGTGACACGCAACGTGCAACACGTGCAACAGAGCAACGAAGAGAAGAGATAACAGTTATCTGTCTGCGTGTAAGTTGAATCGAAGGAAGATTGTATTCAGCTCGGCTATGAAATTCGTTTGTCGTTCTATTCCGATACAATTTCACGACCTTTTAGTTCAGTCAGCTATGTTTAGCGCGAAACTATGAAATTACACGATACCTAAGGTTACTTTACGGCGATCTCGCTTATAACCGAGTCCAGTTCGGTCTATAACCATTATGCGATCCGTAACAGTCGAGCGACGCGGTCCGTACGATCGTTTTATTCGGTCGTACCGTTCTATTTTAAGAAATAATAGCAGTCGCTGTTCGATGCTAAAAACTTGAAACATAACTTGTGAAACCGTTTCGAATGTAAATTTAAATGCTCGTTAAAGTCAAATAGTTGCATCTAATAGGTTAGGAGGTAAACATTGTCTCGAGAAACGATTTTAACGACGACGGAACGCTAAAAGTATCGCTAAACGAAAAAAGCGATAAGAGGTAATAACGTAATATCGAAAGAAGAAAATTACCGAGAAGATGGAGTAAATTTGAAAAAATTCTATCGCGGCCGACGTACAAATGAAAGTTTTTAAACGGCGGGAACTTTAACTCGTAGATGGAGATTCGAAACGAAAAGTTATTCTTAAATAGGGAATATCGTGAAATTCGATTTTTCTCATTTATTAAGTTCATCTCGCTGCCAAACTAAACGAGACTGGAAGACAAGTACGCTGTAAACTTAGAGCGTTGAGCGAAAGCAGGGTAGTACTTTGTGACTCTGGAAATCTTTTCTCAATGGTGACACGCGAGTTCTGTAAAATTTCCGTCGCAACGATTGCAACTTTAACGACACAAGGAAGGTCGCTGCTCTTACGGAACACGGATAAGTTCGCGCGCATCGTTTCTACGCCAATGATATTGTTATTTGGGTCGCTATCGATAATCATCGCTCCGTGAGCGTTCTTCCCCGAGCGATGTCCAACGCGGGACAAAACGATTTTCTGGCCATGCTACTCCGTTTCGCGAACAACTAATCGTTTCGAAGCACGAGAATGAAAATACGATCTGCACGGAGAGATAAGCTAAAGAGTTTTTCATGCCACGTTACGAACAGGTTTTCTTCGAAACGCGATAAACCTAAACTTAATCTACGCCACTCTACCGAGTTTCAGAAAACTCGCAGAGGCGCGTGACTCGCGTTATCTCGATTGTCACGTGCAAAACAGACAAGGAAACGGCAGATCTACCGCTGCTGGTTGTTGTTGTTCGCGTGCAAGACATAGAACAGCAGCGGTTAAGTAAGAAAATGCGATTGAGTAAAGAAGAGAGCATAAGCACGTGTATCTGATAACTGCATCAGTTAAACAGCGTTTAATGAAATAATCGTTGTTACTCCGCCACGAACTGTTATTCCAGTAACCAATATGTCGCTGATATCGGGCAAGTTCCAATACCTACGATATTTGAATAACATCGACTCGATTGAAAGAAAAGAAAATAATAAAAGTTATGAAATTTAGGAAGAAAGCGAATAAGAATAGCGTGGCTCAACAACAACTTACGCGAAACGCGTACTTTGCTTCTTTCGCGTGCATTCGCGTGGCCAAGGTTACTTAATTACATACACGGAGAATTATTTGAGTTTCCGATCGTTTACGCCTTAAATACGCGATAAAACGTCGATCGTTCGGAAAGTATAAAAATGAAATTAGCGAGCAAGCGTCGATTTTATTGCACGTGTGTCGATCCCATACGAACGAAGGAACACCAATATTCCAGACGACATAAAAACTTATGGCAAACTTCTAGTTTCTTCTTCGTTGTCGACAAAATAGGTGTCGATGAAAAAAATGAAAAAAAAAAAAAGAAAAAACGCGAAAGGAAAAAAAGGCTACGTCTACTCGTGGCAAATATTTATCTTCAAGCGTGTGAGCAGCATGTTTGAAATATTCTTCGCGCTCGACGAGTGACCGCCGTAAAAAGCGAAGCCGAAGCATCGCCTAATCTTAGACGGTTTAATCGCGAGCAGAGTACGCGCTTGGGGATCGTCATTGGCCCGTGGTAACACCCGATGACGTAGAAGCTGTATCGAGACCCTGACTCACTGCCGAAGCCATGACCGAGAATCCGGTCAGGTATTTCCCCGCGTGAAACGTTACGGTGGTGTGAAAATCACGTTCGTGCCATCGAGCACATCCGCGACACGTCGTGCATCGCTCAGAAGCAGAGAGGATCGCGTGTAAAGCGTACTTCTGAGAAATTCAGCGAAGAACCTTGCATTCACCAAACCATTGCGAAGGTTACGATTCGACTGCCGATTCCATCGTGTTCGATCCTAAATAATTAAACACGGATAAGACGATCGTTTCGATCGAGCGTTCATTTACTGAGAAATAAATCATTTATATCTATCTGATTATTTGTATTTAAGCATCGTCTGCTAGAGGAGTGACACGGCTAAAAAAAAAAAGAAAAGAAAAGAAAAAAAGAAGGCCATTAATTACGAGATATCTGCGAAAATTAAAAGCGAATACGTATCCTTGCTTTATCAATCGTATTAAATTCTGGATAGTTGCAAGAAACGATAAGATAATTAAACGCGATAAGATTATCGTAGCGGCAGATTTATTTAAACAATTATACGTATTAATCATAATTAAATGTTCGTATGACAGTAATTAAGATGTAATTAAAAATCCGTGAAAGTCGTGAATGTCGATTTCCTTATGTAACGTATTCGTCTGAGCGGCGGGGAATCGACCACGTGAGAAATTATTCTATGGCAGACTATTCTGGAAAATTACCATTTACTCGAGTAGGGGATTAACAAACACCCTGCTTATTTTTTGCCTTATCTCTTGTATCGTACTCCGGTTGATTCGACGCGTGTGCAACGTCTGACACGTGCAAAAACGTATAATAGGCAAAAACGTGTGTAACAGGCAAAAACAAACTCTTAGAATTATTCGAGTCGCGATATAGTGATATAGTATTCGATCGTAGTAACGAGTAATGGAAACGTACGCATGGTAATTTCAAAATAGCCGAAGTACCATGGAAACGCGTTAATCGTCTCGTCGTCGAAATTCGCGTGGAAAAAATTGCGATCGAATTTTTCCAGCAAAAGTACCCGAACTTGCCTTGATATCTGTAACGTGGAACGATCGTCGAGTTCATTACGAGAGTGTTTATCTGACAACCTGTGGTTTAATCGAGACGTTGATCGAGCAGCAACTTAACACGGGTAGGAAACGTGTCAAAAACAGGTCGCAAGGTGTCACTGATTGCATCGTAGGAAATTCAAGAGGAAAGAAACGTAAAATATGGGATATTTTCTCGTAGAAAATGGGGTAGGTAACGTTGTTGATACGTTCAGCTTATCGATAAGTTCCAGTCAAACCGTAGTTCCCTTTTTCCACCCCATTTTTACTCGCATCGTCACTTTTTTTTTTTCTAAAATACGCTGTAGAGAACGATTTTAATAACTTGAGCGTTTTATATATTTTTGCATTTTTATCGAGCGGTTACTTTCTAATTTTAGAAAACTTCCCACCCCGACGAATAACATTTGTTTAAAGCAAACACTCGTCGAAATTATCGTAACATTTCGCGCGGTGTTTATTTCGCGAGAAGCTTCGATTAACAAAATTACGAACGTTCACTCGGCAAGTTCCAACGAGCGGAACAAAAATTCTCCAACAGACGCGTACCGTTTTACACGTTGATCGATTATTCTCAAATCAGTTCAAACGAATTACCACGCTTTTCGAATATCGTATCTTTGCCTTTCGCTCTACGATTTCTCCGTAATCTCGGCCGTAAGCTGTCATCGAGACAGGTATTATCACGACTAAAGACTAAAGTACGAGAACATACTTTCGAGATTACAGAATCTTTACTGAAAAAAAAAAAAAAAAAAAAAAAAAAAAAAAAAAAAAACGAAAATGCTTGGCTTCGCAGGCGCCCGATGTTTTCAGCTAACCGATCCTCTCGAAATCGATCGAGATTATATAACGACACGAAAACGAAGGTGATTGTGTAACCGAAGATAAAGAGCCGGAGATTTTCACCTTAGCTTCGATTTGACAACCTGAATTGGCAGTGGCGACGATTTCGAAGATATATAGAGAGAGAGAGACTGTCGATTCTGCGCCGATCCATAGAATCGAGTCAAGGATAGGCGAGAGAGACGTGGTCGTTTCGAGCGGGTCGCGAAATAAATTATTTTTAAGTCGTCGTGTCTTCGCGAAAATAAGCGCGAGCTTACGTTACCAATGCGATCGACACTTTCGCAACTGGTCGTCCGATTTTAACGGAAACTTAGTCGAAATCAAAGTTCGTAGGCGCGATTCGTAAACCGATGAAATAAACGTATCGCGATGCCGATAAGAAGGCTGGTTCGGTCAACCGCTTGGAATCGTCTCTCGTTAAATCGACTTCGCATCGAACGAAGAGAAAGAAAAAGAAAGCGCGACGGGCTTCGTTGCGCGCGGAGTAAGATAAAATACGAGCTGTGCGAATTTCCCGGCGAAGATGCTGGCGATCGCGTGTCAACGTCAACTTCCTTCCACGCGATCGTAATTTCGATTTGTTCGAAAAGAGATGTCGCGTCTCGAGAAGCGATCGCGCGGACGCTCGGACATGACGAGGAATTGGAAAGTTGTTGCGCGTGAAAATTAGGGGGTCACTGAATCCCTCCGGCGTTCTTGAAATTCTAATGTAATCCGCGAATTACCATAAAGCGACCTAGCGATGAAAGCAGGCCACTTGAAATTCCCAACTTTTGTATCGATTGGAGCTGTACGCGCGTGAACGCTCGAAAGCTGCGCTTCTTTCGCCGTGAGTCGCAAGTCACACGCTCGCTAATCGCTGAGAGAAGGCATTCATTTGCATCGCGAAGCCGCGTGATCAGTCGTTTGGTTTACGTGATCGCGAGGAGATGCTTCGTCACGCTCAACGGCCGCTTCCTGAACGAGAACCGATAATGGATCTAGGAAGCATGGAAATTGCGAAGCCAGTACCCGAAGCGGAGAAATTTATCCGCCAATTTCAGGCACGTTCTAAAAATAACAGATTCTATAAATACCTCCGACTTTTTGGAATACATTTCGCACTGATTCTTCTGTGCGTGCATGCGTGTGTGTGTGTGCGTGCGCGCGCGCGCGCGCTCACGAATCATTATTAACGTATTCAGCGTCCCACTTTCGGCAAGTTCGAGAGTTTCGACAGAATTTTAAGCCGACATGAAATTTATGGAACATTTATAAAATAGCAGATGTAGCTGACCGTGTGCGCTTCTCTGGCTGTGTTCGCGCGTTATTTTACCCAAAGAGTCGTAAAACTTAACGGAGATCGTTCGTTGCCACAGCCCTTCGATTCACAACGTTCGCGTTTCGATTGCCATCGACCACTCAAAACCAAACGTTTACTACGATAAATGTAATAATCGGAACGATTGTGACGCCACGGATGGCATCACCATGGGGAACTTTACGAAAATAAACCGGACCCCTGTTAGTTATCAGTCGTAGCTGTAATCAACAGTGAGATTGCGTCGGCTTTCGCAAACGATTAAAGCGCTTTCATTAATGGCTATACAACGTTGTTGTTCGCGCACGTCTCTGATCGGAACGCGTATCGTGAACTGTGGACTTATGTAAAAGTGGCACGACCGATCGAGAGATGCCACGTTCCGTTCAATGCGAGTATCGAACACACTGTGCGCGATGTATCGTTTTCAAGACTACGTACAAGCGCAACGAAAACGAAAACGTCACTATCGCGACTCAACGAAGCATTTTGAAAGCCCCGCCGTTTGACTGCCTCAACGTGCTACGATAATTTTTGTTTTACGATCTCTGTCGGTACATCCCCTTGGTTCGATCGAACCCTCGGTTCAAACCACAACTCACGTCGACGAGGACGTAAGAACGTGGTCGGTTGCTTGGAAGCTGGTAACACGTGAATCAGAATTAGCCGTGCGTGAATCTGCAACGACGCAAGTGCAGCGGACGCACGCAAAAGCAATTGTGCAAGCCGCCTCGAACGATGCTCGACGTCTCGACGCAACGCGATGCGACTAATATCCGCGCCACGTTGTTCCAATGGTCGAGCCAGCCCACTGCCAAAACTGGCATTGCCCACGTTTCACGCCAGACACGACGCCAGAGATTCGAACGTGCTCGTTGCACGTGATCCGATGCAATTACAGAATGAACAGGATATCGTTTCACGAGCGCGTCGCATGGCCGTTGCGTGTAAATATTAATTCAGAACAAGCCGACCTCCCTTCTTGCGAATCTTCGATCATCGTCACGTTTTATCGGGCCATTTTTATCGAGATAAAATGCCGCGCCACTACGCAAGGTTTTATATTCCGCGATACGTATCGCGCAATCGGTTAAGCAGCGCTTTTCTTCTTCTACGAAAATTGGAACGCGCGTGGTCGATGCTTCTTCCAGCTAATACCTGTTTAGCGATCGTACTTAAACCAGCGATAAGCTGTTTTCCTGGAATCAAGTCGGTTCGTGTCTATTTCTGTCTATCGCTACGAAAATAGAGTTTAACTGGTTGAAGCTGTACAACGCTCGCAATGAGAAGTAAAAAGCGCGTACGTATAAAGGTAAAGTATAAAAGTAAATTGCGCGAATGTTAAAAGACAACGTTCGACGCTTTTTTATTCTTACTCGCGGATAGAATCGAATTGCGCGTTTCTTACGTCCTATTATCAGCTCCATTGGATTCTAAAAGTACATCTTTCTCGACGATACGTTTCTAAAGATTATATAAATAAAACGCACGAACTGTAAAAAGAGCAAAGCGTCGACGTACTTTAAAACGCACGAATATTAATTTTGCCTCGTCTCGCGTAAGTTCGATGAATTCAAAGAAGCCGGGAACATCGATGCCACAATTCGAGCGTGATGGTTAATCGCCCATATAAAATATTCACGAAAGAGTCTAGAGTGTCTATATCGTGTAGCGAAGCTATGTAATGGAAACTGCCGAGTGGAGAGTCCGCCACACCTGGCCAAGCTCGTAAAATCCAGCTATACTGCCAAACAACGTTGCGATGCCAGCGATCCGAATAATTCGTCAACGACTTTAACAGGTGCATTCCTCGAGACGCGATATGCGCCTCGAGGGGCCACGTTTTCTGGCACGTATCGCTCGTTAATATAACAGAATCGTAACCCGAAGCACAGTTTGAATGAACAATCAACGGCGAATCGAAGGAAACGCGCGAAGCAAAGTTTATCGAAGGTCGAAATGCACGTCGATAAAGTCGAAATTCGATAGGGACATTACAACAAATGAGAAAGGCTGGCATAAGTTTGACCAAGGTATACAACAACGCCATGCTGAATCCAATTTCGCCCAGACGCGATGTCGCAACCCTCGTTTTCGAGAAACGTGACCGTCATCGGCGGCAACCAGCTGTTGCATCACCAGTCGATTCGAAAACACGGAAAACCTTTCTCTATGCTGGCCTAAATACCGGTTCCTCGAGCGACGGATCTTACTCTGGCCTTTCCGGTCCCCGTACCGTGTACGAACTTGCGAAGATCGATACAATATCGCGGTTACTACAGTCCTATACAGTACTAGCTACTACTGTAGTCTCTTTCATTCGATCTCTGTCGAATCTTCGATCGAGGAAAAGAAGGATGACACGGTGAATAATATAAAGAGAAGACAAAACCACTCACCCTAGAAACCTTCTTCTTCGTATAAACCTCGTCATCCTCGGAGGCCGTAGCAAAGTTCAAGTTTCCTTCGCAATAGCCAGCGCCTATTCCCATCCTGTATATTTCGTCCTTGCAAGATCTACCATCCAGACTGCAAACAAAACATACCATCCATTTACACGAGAGTCCGGTTGACTGTCTTTATTCCTCGCATATGGCTAATAATATTACGTCGATAATATCGCGTTTACGCAACTTTGACGCGTTGTTTCACCGCTCGGTCCCTAACGGGCGAGATATAAGGTGAAACGATTTCAAAATTCGATGCTGGGAATTTCGTAACGGTAGTCACGTAAAGATCGTGAATTCCTGTCGCGATTGCACCGTGACGCATGGTGCTGCGACGAAAAGAAATTTCCCGCGACAGTTCCGTGAACAATGGCACAGCGACAGCAGAAAGGATGTCGTGTTCGAATAACTCTCGTCGCTTTCACATTCGTGCGAGTTTTAGTAGAAACGTCGAAGGTTCGTAAAACTCTCGAAAAATGCTGCTCGAGATCCAGCCAGAAATGGATCGTTGTAAAACGTTGAAAAACGCAGATCGCCACCGACCGCGCGAGGTAAGAAAACGCGCGGTCGTCAAACTGATTTTCTGAATTGCGATTACTCGATGCGCAAACATATGCGAATTCTTCTTCGAACGACGAGTTCGTGACTTATTACCGGGGAGTACTTGACGACTTCCACGCATTGTCAGAGTTGTAAGAACTTTATCATTTTCGCGGAGATCGTTCGTCGGATATTTTACTAGAAAACGAATTTGGTTTAATAAAAGGATAAATTCTCGGAAGTCTCATGGCTGAACTATGCGCTTCGTAATGTACACGAAGTAGACGTTTCGGCGTATGTTAGAAATTTGAATGTATAAAAATGTACACGATAGATACATATAACAGGCATATACGTGTATAATAAATTGCGGGCAACTTCAAGGTTCCGGTAAATTGAAACATCTCGATATACGTATACGAACCTGTTATTTGCTTGACTTGAAATATCCATCGAAGTTTCTGTGCTCGTTCTCATTAGTCGACTCGCTACTTTCTTCCAGTAGCTCGAATTCGAACAAGTCGATTAATCTGAACGAGTTTGAACAATCAATGGGTAAATGGAACGAAGTTCCGCGATGCAGACGAGTTACCAGATGTCGAGCACGTGTTCATCGATCGGCGCGTTACTCGCGGAATTTCTCGAGGCGGAAATGATCGTCGTCCATCCAGCTCGGCCGCAGCTGTAGGCGCAGACTTTACGTAACGTTTCGAACCACGGAGCGAACGTTTCAGTCAATAACCCGACACGTCCACGTCCTCTGCCCCGTTATAGATTTCTTGCTGTAAATAGAGTGGACGGAAAAGGCACGAGTCTCCGCGCATTATTGATAACACCAGCAATGTCGTACCGCGTAAAAGTTGCAGCTGACACCGGTTCACCGTGCAGCTGACCGAACGCTACGACAGGCTTAACGATACCCCCGTTTTCCCATCGACATGAATATTGAGGAGCAGCTTAAAGGTTCTCAGATATCTGCGATTCGTCGCGTTCAAAGAGCGTTGAATCACGACGACACAATAAGGTCTAAAGAGAGTCATCCTCGCTAATGTAGGGCAAAACGTAGTTTTCGAACGAATTAACAGAGTCAACCGTTGGGTATAGTATGGTATATCAGATCGCCGATGAATAAGTAATACGTACATAGACGACGAATATCTGAGGCGGATAACGAAATTTCTTGGTACTTTGACGAAACGTTTTGTCTAGTATTTTTCATTCTTCAAGATATGTTGAGATAGTTGAAGCTACCCGTGTTTCTTACTTTTTTGGCAATGTTATATTACACAGGCTATTACGAGTTACGCTATACAGATGTTGATCGATGTTAAACAGTTTTTAAAGATGTATTAGACTGTCCGGAAAGTTTCTTTCGTTTTATGAGCAAACAATAGACGCACGACATTTTTCGTTTTCATTTTCTTCCGTTCCTATTATTACGACCATACGTAATTCGAGAAAACGATAGGAAACATAAAATGTCGTTGTTTCCTTGTAAAAACGAAAGAAACTTTCCGGACAACCTAATAAATTTCTCTACAGAATTTCCTTGAAAAAATTCCATCGTAATTGCCCTATAGGAATAGCCGATATAATCGGTTAATTTTGCAATTTCCTCCAAACTATAGTCCATTATGCGAAGGGTTCAGGAAACGTTGTACGTACCGAAACGGCTTAATGGTATTAATAGAAGGACTATTCAGCAAATATTCTCTTCGAAGTTATTCATAGAGCATTCTCTTCGATCTCATTCACCATTGTACGCTTCAATGTAGTACGAAGTTTTTTAATTGAAAAATTGTCCGACAAGACGATTACTTGATACTTGATAATTTGTAGAATAACTATGCGCAAATTAAATCAAGCTGTACACACGCAACGTGGATGCAAGAAATCGCGATTTTCAGCGGGCAAACGTCTAATGGTTTCCGTCACAGCTCGTTTACCAGTCATCGACGAGGAAACGATTACAATGCGGTGAGACCGAATGAAAACGTGCTAGCTCCTGTTTTCCTTTTACATCGCAAATGCAACCGTGTTATGTACCGATACGCTAAGAATAATTAATTACGAGGAAACTTTGAACGGTTTTGAATTTTTGAACAAACGATCCCACGACTTTCTTGCGTATGATTCAAGCGATATTACCAGCGAAATTTCACAAGTTATCGGTATTGATGAATTCTCTTGAATCGCGATAAAAGGCCCGACGATGAAACAAAACGTTTCTAAGAAGCACCTAAAAACAAAGGAATTAATAAATTCCAAGAAACTTGGTACTCTAATCATGTGATGTGGATGTGAGGTTTGCTGCGCTCAAAATTGGAGTTTTCGATTGTAAAAGAATTAAAATTGAAAATCCCTATAACCTACGAATTGTAACTCGTCGATTCGTTAATATTATTTACTTGATACGAGCATCGTGTAAGAGGGTTTTGTTATGCAACAATGCCTCTGTTAAGACGTAAACGGTATTTTTCGAACGACTGCAAAGCGTGACGGCTGACGTTCCAAATTAAGCTTACGCCATAGCGAATAGTTGAATACACAAACGGTTGCACTAGCTAATTACTATGCACACATAATTAAAGCTGTGTGTCTGCAATGACTCAATACGTAGCACCGCCTGAGGTACGAGCCTTGCTAGGCTACAATAAACAAAATATCGTTGCCTCGGAGGCGAGTGCAAGTAGAACGGTGTACCTTACATCGCACATGGTGCGCTGGTAAGAACGTAAGATTTTGTTTGTTCTTCTTAAAAGTGCAAATTTCTAGGAACATTTATCTCTTTCGTAAGGTAAAATCGAAAACAAGATAAAAGTGTATTAGCATCAGAATGTGTGAGTAAATAAATTACCTATTTAGGTAATCGTTTCTTGCGGTCAAGCGAGTTTCCCCGTTGATCTTTTTTCTTCTTTCTTTTCCTTCTTCTTTCTTTTTTTTTTTTTTTTTTGTTTTTCCAGTCTATAAAACTAAAATACGTACTAAGAACCATTCTACGCCGAAGGCTATGCGCTATATAAAGACAATATCCTCGTGGCGGAATTGTACATAAAATTCCGTCGACGCGACACGTGCCGAGTCTTTCTCGGCTCGTGTTAAACATTCGGTCGATCACGTAACACATACGACGAGTTACGGAGACGCGAGATTCTTGCGATCAAGGAGAAAGAAAAACAGTCGCATCTTCTTCTTTTTCCTCCGCGTCTCGCGTTAACGGTAAAGATATTTCGCATAAGAATTCCGGATTCGCTTTAATAGCCTCGTTTAAGGCAATTCCAATGACACGGAGATGGCGATACTATAAAAAATTACTATTTCTTTTTTAATTTTTTTCAGTCGGATCCCGGTTATTTACGAACTCATTACACGAAGGATTCTTTGGTAAAAAGTTAATGAAGCATTACGTCGACGGAAGATATCGGTTAATGAAGTATATTAACTAAGCTACGTCGAGAATTTATTGCGCGAACGATTATTCATATCGTGTGCAGGAAAATCATTTAATTCAATGTCGTCTATCATTAGCGACTCGGAGACTCAAAAAAAAAAAAAAGAAAAAAACGTTAAACTAATGTTCGAACATCGATATATAATTATACGTACACTGATCGATAAAATTAGGTTTCTTTATTATTATCGGTCGCGTAGCTCCGAAGCAGAATTCACGATAGAGAGATTTCACGGCTAATCGCGTCGCACATAATTTGTGTAATGAAAGGAACGCATTATTGTCGAGTGATTATCGTGTACAGCCACGTACCGTTGTCTATGCAATGCCTAGCAACGCTTTAGCCGCTAATGATATTACTTTCACGCTTTGACATTTGCTGTCAATTTGCGAACAATCTATTTACGTAGCTGCAGCACCGAAATGTAATGACGATAACGATGCGACGCGTAATAGTGGATTCTGACCATTCGACGATATGGAAAATTTAAATCGTTGCAGGTGATTATGATTAACGGTAGAAGCGTGCTTACAATTGGCCCGAAACTTTTGCGATCGAATCTGCTCCGAATTTGTATCATTGATCTTGTTATCGATTAAAATAATTAAAAGACGATTGAAGAATCAGCTTTATCGATCAACAAGTTCCAAGTATCGGTAGGTGGAACGCGTTCGCAGTGCTACACGAAAAGAACGTATAGCTGTTATTTATCCAAGGTATTTATGTATACCTATTTATTTTCATCCTACCACTATAATTATAATTATCTATGTACCGTATTTTTAGACGCACACATAGGTCAATAACTCTAGTGTTAAATTAAGAATGCCATTATAATAAAAATGTTAATAAGGATAGACACTACTCGGCAGAAATACGTATGTGAAACAAATTAAACTGTTTCGCAGTTCGATACCGATTACGTGTTTTTGGACAAAAAAAAAAAAAAAAAAAAAAAAAAAAGAAAAGAAGAAAGAAAAACAAGACAGCGTCCTTGGCTCCATCGACAGGCAAAACGGTTCGTTACACGGCATCTATTTTTTCCCGTACGCTTCGCTGAGATGTAAATGATGTAACACGCAGGTAAATTATCTGAAACAATTTTCTGCATCGTTTCTTGCACGAGCACGAGCACGTTGAACGTGTTACAGGCGAGAAACCTCGTGTATCTGCACGTGGTTGACATTTTCCGACATGTGACTCGAGTTCCCCCTTTCTTCCTCTTTATTTTTTGCACCGCTTGCACACTGTTCGTCGATGCACACCTGTACATCCATTCCTGCACGCGCCTCTTCGTCATCTGGACGCTTTCGTAGGTGAACGCAAAACTGTCCGTGCAACGACGCGTCATTAATACGTACTACTCGTCGATCTCCAAATGGAAAGCGGGGAATTTTTCTGTGGACATTTCCAAATTTCGAAAGCTTAATAACTCGTTAAAATTTCCATTCTTTGCGCGAAACTACGTTCGAGCGTAGATATGTTGCGCGTATGAAGGGATTGGTCGGGTAATTTTAAAGGCAGCTAAGCGAACGATTCGACCCAATTTCCTAGCAGCGTTCCTGCTGAAAGATAATTAAATCTTAGAACTTGTGAAATATAGGAATTTCAAGTTCCGAAACTTCGAAAGTGTAACACGACCCGATATTAATATCGAAATATGAATCACGGCAACCAAAGATATCACGAATATTGCTGGCGGTTCGTTTTTCATCTCTATCGTAAGCCGGCTGAATCAGAAAGGCACAATTAGGAAAATTAATTTCCTCCGCCCGGTGGGACAGCATTTCCAGACTGAATCAGTGCCAAAGCTAACCGGCCGAGGGAAAACTCGTTTACCCTCCAACATTCGTAGCACCGTCTTTTCGAATTCGACGAACCCAATGCTACTTAAAAGTTTCATATCGCTTCCGATATTATTTACAAATTACGAAAGCAAATAAGATACAATGTTTCACGACTATTCCGATAGATTTATCAACGGTATTTATCGCTACTCTTATATTTCATTTCTGCCAGCGAACAAGTTTTACTACTCTTTCGTTGAAACGAGTTTTCCAGATCAGAATTAGTTTATTGCACCCTAAGGGTTACGACGCTTCGGCTCGCTCAAACTTTTCACCGATCTGCATATACGTAGAGGCCAAAAGCTGTTCGTGCCTGAAAGCACGATAATTTATTAATCCATCGCGTTTTCGTGGCTCGTTTCGAACTGGCACAGTTCACGTGTCGCGAGATTGCGCAATGATTAGCTTAGATTAAAAGTCCAATGACAGTTGCAAAACGCTGGTATCCGTGAATTCTATCTGGGTTCCGTTGCCCGTGCGCCACACGTGCAACGAGAACTTCTTTTTTTTTTTTTTCTTTCTTTCTGGCATCCGGCGAATTACGGCGGCATTCATCAGGTGCGCGCGAAAGCGCAGGATGGACTGAGCTGCGATTTCGTAACGAGACTTCGAGTTACTCTCCATTAATAGCGGCTGCAATTACACGGATCCGCCCATCGGCACAAGAATATCCGCGAACTGTGCGCTCGACGTGCAGCAAACTCTGCTCGTGACGTAACGCGTTCGTGCACGCCAACCGTTTTTGATTGTCCTACCGTGTGGGTAATCGGGCCAAACAGAAAAGGAAGTCCAAAAAAGGAGGTCGAGAGGATGCAACCTCGTACCGGCACGACGCACCAACGGACACGCTTCCTTCTTTGTCGTAAGAAAATGGAATGCTGCTGAGTGTTTCGCATGGACGAAGCAACCTTCGCGGATATCAAAATAAACGCGGATACGTTCTCGATGTTGAAGAAAAAAAAAAAAAAATGGATATTCGTAATTTTTACGTAAATTTGATAGTCTGTATAGGACAAAAAAGTTTCGTTGCAAGCTGTTTGAACAAAGTAACGGAGAATACGCGAATGAACAAACAATTTTCACTATTTATTAAATCGTCTTATATTTATAAAACGTACTCGACGAGCGAATATCCGAGTCAGCTGTTTCGTTTTCGTTTCGATTAACGTCCTCGTAATAACGGGGCTACGGTTGGAGTCTGGTTAATGCGGACATTTCTAAACAATCGTCGAAATCACGCATGACCTTAATTACGATCTGGATTTTAATTGGCTCGAAATACAAGCACGAAAGACGCCAACCGTACCTGCGGTTCACGACGTCCTTCATCGACCTTACTGCCCACCACCTTGCTTGGCTCTGTCCGTGCGTGCTGTCACTTTCACATATGGTTGCACCCACAGCATTGGCTGACTCGTGCACGTGCGTCAGCCGCACAGTCGCAAGACGACCTGTTTACTTACTTTATATGCCCACGATTCTTTCCGATTTTCGACGCTTTATCAACGTATCCAAATTATTCGTTGTTGAAAGGGACAACGTGAATTCGCGCTCGCCACCTATACGCTAACGCGCTAGTTACATCAGTTAGTAACTAGCAAGTTCTAGATATAATTTTAGGTTAGGTTAGGTTTAAGATTCCCATACGTGTGTTTTTTAGTCCATGTAAAAGCGTGTAAAATAAAGGTTGTCTAGCTCGAAGCGCGTGATGGATTTATCCACGAAATACAATTAATAACCATTGCGATCCTACCTTTGAATATTAAAATAACAGCATTTGTCCTTTGATGCTGCGATTTAGAAATTTCGCTGAAAATCAGTGCACGAAGATGATTTTTTCCGATCTCTCTCTCTCTCTCTCTCTCTCTCTCTCTCTCTCTCTCTCTCTCTATTGCCTACCAGAGGTTATTTCGTTAAAGTTTCGTTATTATTTCGAAAAGGAGAACGTTTCTTTAGGTTTAGAAGGAGAATGAGTCATAATCGAGTTCGGTTGTCATCGTCGAGTGATTCATATTTTTGAAGAAGGTAAGTTTTCAAATACGTTATCAGTGGAAGTGTACGCCGTATCGATCGAGCTCTCGATCGATATAAGCCCTATCGAGATACAGAGCGACGTTAAACGTATAAATTTGTAAATCTACTGCACAGAAATTTGTGAACTCGAAGCTATTGTTTCTCCCAATCTATTGCAGTTTTCTGCGATAATTCTGCATATAATCCGTAGCGTAATTATACTTTCGACAAACAAACAGACCGTGCGAAATTATATAACGCGTTAAAATGTAAATAAGTATTGCGTTTCAATGCATAAATAACCATGATTTCTGTTCTCCACATCTGAATTATACACATGATCTCGCTTGGTCTATCTCGGAATCCGTAAGAATTATTTCGTACAAAGAAAGTGGCCAAGAAAAATATTTGTCGAATCCACAAAGAGTGACATCAATCGTCAAAATGTTCCTTTGAATATTCCAAATTACAAAATATCTGTTACAGTTTGCGTACAGATAAATTCATAAATTTGGCAAAGCTCGCGTACTACATTTTCAACGAACGACAGAATTCAAAATAGTGGACATAGAGAATAATTTATTATCTTTCGCTCGTATCTCCTCGAACCAAGTAATTTGGAACTTGACATCTCATCGGCCACTACACGGCTAAAAGATTAATAACTCACCGCTTATCTCGAGTTATTCTTTGCAATGACAAAATGAAATCCATTTTAAACGCTAAAACTGCGTACTTGACTTTGGCGTAAGATCGTGCAGAAATCCGCGTTCCACCAATTCTCGTTAGTCAAAATTTTATGTAACGTCACAGTTCTCTCGCACACGCAGCTCGCTGAACGAGAAACGCTATGCTCTCCATAGTGGACTATGAATCTCGTTCTACATGCCTCGGAGATTTATGCGATATTTTTGGATCAGAACCACGGACAATTAGTAACCGCTAGATTTTCGAGCAGAGCTTTACATACGCCTGATACATTTATTTATTTCATAACGCGAAATCGACCGAGTAACATCGTGCAAAGTTGTTCCACGACCTTCCCTGAGCTTTCTGCCGATCGGAGCGTGATTTTTTTAACGCCATTCGCTTTCACGTTATATCATATACCGCGAATCGACTCACGCACGTGCGTAAAGTGGGCAGCGTTCATAACCACGTAGAAAACAGCAAATAAATCTGCAGCATTTTTATCGGTGGATCGCCGTCACGCTGAACGTTTCTTGGGCCTGTTTATCACTCTCGTTTGCGACTCCTACGACCAGCATAGGCATCACGTAACCACGAATAGATCTGCCTTATTCGCAAACAACGAATTAGAAACTTACAAATTTGCGGAACTACGATTTTCTTTTGGACGTTATCCACGTGTATTACCATTTAACGGTCGCCGGAATTTCCGAACGCAAGCTAACAAACGGACTGTGGAACATTAATTTCAAGAAAATAACTATCGCTTTGTAGTTTCTTTGTAAGAAACGGTGTAATTTTTATCGACTGACGGATTAAACAGTAGCAGATGCTACCGAAGGCTAAAATGTTTCTCTAAAAAAAGCAGTTAACTGCACTTGAACGTACGCGTTACTTTAATCTATTCTAAGAACCCTAAACTGCAGGAATTTCCTCGTCGCGATAAATCGAACTTCCTCGCGGCGACAACTTGAAAAACATGTTCTCTAAATCGTGTCGTTTTTACCGTAAGACTGCAGCAACGTGCGTATCCACCTACAAAACATCCACCGGATCACGTTCCTTTCTAAGCCAATCGGTTTTAACCCGAGACATCTGTCGACGTTATTAATGCCCGAATATCGTCACCTCGTAACCGTAACATCGTTGCAAAGGACGTGCAATTTCTTGGAATTTTATCTAACATTGCCTTGGACGGTTAAAAGACTGTCCGTTTTGACGATACTCGCGCGGATCTAGTCGAGCGAGTCTCTACGTATACTCGTGACAATTTCCTGCAACGAGTAATGAATCATCTAAGATAATCGATTAGAAAGAACGAACGAGCGGTTTCAGGGGAGACCAGAACGTTCCATCCTACTATCCGTATTAACGTTATAACGCTAAAGTACGTGTGTCGACAATCGGCGAGGATGGCCGACAGTGTCGATCGGACGACACGTGAATAGCAATGAACATTTCGCGCACGCACGCACGTCGTGACTGTGTCGTTCCCTCGTATCGTAGGATAATGTCGAGTGGCAGGCTAAACTTGCCCGAAAGATTCTGTTACGAATTCTATCGAAAGATTCTAACGCGATGTCTCGCTCGTTGCGTGTTTATTAATAACGCAAATGGTGCGTTTATTAGTCATCGATATACGCACGATCTTTAACGTTGAGCCTATCATAGCGGTCAAATCGACCGCTTTCAAACTTCTACGCGAATTTCGCCATATTTAAGCGTTGTCAAATCGCTTGCTAATCTATGACTTTTCGTGAAATGTGCATACGATATATTCTTCGGCATTAATTTGCTTTTTTTTTCTAAGAGAAATCTGTAGCCCGTGCTGCCTATCGCGAGCGGTCAATAAGTATACAGTATCAATGTAGTCAATAAGTACGCAAGTATCAGTAAGTATATAAATTTGATATTCTATTATTATTACTATGGACGTAGTATAATCGAGCAGTAAGTAAAATCTCATTGCAATAAACGCGGTTCTACCGTACAGCGAAACTCATTAACTCTGAAATGGTATCCTCGTGTCATGGGCCATCCGCGACAGTTTCGTCTTGGATTTCATTTTAGAGCACTTGGATATTTTACGCGATAAACATCATCTATAATGTTTGTCGCGTACGACGTAAAACAGAAGCTGAAACTGAATATCTTCAAATCATGTAACCTGTTATTTCTAGTTTTCTTTTTTTTTTTTTCTAAGAAAAATTTGTAGGTCAATAAGTATACAAGAAGTGGCGGTAGGTTCAGCGTTAATAGCTACTCGTTGTTGCGTTGCTGTCAAAGCCAAACAAGTATCCAGGTATTTTTGGGCGACGGTAGTATCTCATAAAATGCTTCTTTTTGAGCACTTAAGCGACACAAACGCCAGAAACTGAAGAAAAGCTGAAGCTATCGTACTTTGCCCACGTGGTGTTCAATTATAATCGCAAGGTCGGACGATAGGACATTTAAACCGAGACTTCCTTATCGGCCACGTGTGGACCATATAATCGATCGGATTGCGCGCGTTACGTGCCCTGATACTTGTACGAATGGCCCCGCTCGTAAGTAGAAAGTCACGATGCATAAATGTACGCGACGTCGCATGCACGCGCACGTGTACGTAACGAACAGTCGAAAAAGAAAAATTCTACGTGACGCTCCGCCCGCTGATGCAACTACCAACCGATTCGACTCGGTTTCTAACTCGTGATTCGCACGTTGCACACTGCACACATTCTCTACGTGGCACTCTAACGTAGATACGAACCTTCCACGCTCCTTTATTCCTACATTTTTCTTGCCTTCTTTCTCTCTTTAACCGCTCGTTTCTCTTTTCGTTATGATAAACTGTACTACGTAGCGTTGTGCAACGTAACGTCGGACGCGGCATAATTACTGGGAAAAAGAAACGAATCAGTTTTCTTTCAGCGACGAACGTATGCGATAGTTTTATCTCTGATGCGGACGTTCTCGTGCACGCGTTCTGCGGTGCGTGGCTATCGTAGGAAAAGCTTCTTGGAAGGAAGCAGGAAAATTAATTTCTTTTTTAAGCCGTAAGTGAGAAAACGAACATTCTTACGTCGCAAGTTGTTTCATCGACCAACGTGAACCGCGATTTTCCACGACGCTATCAATATCGAAGGAATTTTCAGTCGGTGACGTCTTCGCAGACACCTTACAAGGAAAGCGCGACGATGACAAGTTCTTGCGGTGGGATGATCCGATGCGGAGCAACACGTGACAGAGTCGAACGTTTAGACGCTAAAGGAAAACCGTGGCGAGAAGAACGATAGAGATTTCTCGGTCTTTGAATTTTTTACCAACTATCGTCTCGCATTGAGCACGCGTCGCGTCGTCTAGCCTTGATACGCTTAATTATCGATTATCAAGCACGAGACAACCTTTCGATCGAGTGGAAGTCGTTCGCCTGTTTCTATTCGAGCGCAAAATCGATTTACGATCGAACGACACGAAGCTAGGCCTAGTTCTTCGAGACTGCTATCTACATAAACGATCAGGCTTCAGGCATACCGATGGAAACGAGGCAGGGACGAGGGCAAGATCGAAAAACACCGTACTAATCGGATTTCTCGATAGGAAGATAAAAGAATCTCGTAAATATTGCGAAACAGCCTCTCGTTGCGTTTTTCTTCTCGCGAGCGGATATCGGACGATCGTTTCGATTCCGAGAAACCCTTGAAAATGAAACGTTCAGCCAATGTTCGCGGTATCGCGACAATATCGTTGATTAACCTCGCGTCCAATATCGCGGCACGTACAAAGTATATAATTCGAGGCGAATTGCGTAAACAACTGCGCCGAAAGTCCTCGGCGAAATTGCACAGTTAGGCGACAATGACGCGTGCCCGGGTTGACGAAAGGTCAAGGATGCGACGTGGAATACCCCGGTTATAATTAAAATTCTGAAAGCGGTTCGGTAGGGGAGCCACGCGTGAAAATAGAATTTCAGAGTTGATGCACAACGAGAGAGCGGTCCGCCCGATTTTTAATTTAAAGCAAGCTCTCGCTCGATCCTTCGCTGTTCATCCGCTACTTCCAGTTTCTCTTACGGTTTCGTACGTTGCGACGGTCGCCAGTTTAATTCTTTGACAAATTTGCGAGATCGTTTTTTTGAAAAATGAAATGAAACTAGCCACTGTACTAGCTCGATGTCCTGTTGTATTCATTTCTTCTCTTAATCTAAAGCCTTCTTAATCCTACCTTCGTAGAAAAGATACATCCTTGTCATCTCGATTTCTTCCCCTCAAATAACCTTACAAACTACGTATTTACCACGATACCTTGCGCTCGAGTGGAAACACCCTTTATAGAAATGGCGTCTAGGATGTGATGTATAGTCAGTCGCACACCGGTATTGTTTTGCACGGCACGGTGTGCCGTATTTGTATACACCGGGACGCCCGCGTAAAAATACTAACCTACATCGGGTCTAGCTCGGAGCGCGTGTCGAGCAACGTGACTTCTGACTAGCTGATTCGTGCCAGTAATCGTGTGCTGCTTGCTGCACTCCGTCCCCTGGTCGCCGACTCTCTTTCAATTTCCGTCCACGATAGATAGAACGCGTCCCCGCGACTCCAAAGAAACGCTCGAAAGTCAGCGAACAACCGCGAAAAATATCCGCACAGTGACGTAACTTTCTACTTGACGCTTTCGTGGCAGACGCGCCACGATGACGCGCTGCGTCTTGGCCTTTCTGCCGTGGAAAAGTCGACGAAGACCCGTTGACGTAGGGTCCTTTTCGCTCGTGAAAGCTACAAACCACGTAATTCTGCGTAGCATCTCGAAACGAAGATGGTATGAAAGTTGTCTATGGTACTGCGAAAGCTGAAGCTGTAAGCTTGCGCTATCAGTTAACGTCGATGACTTGTATATGCGATACGATTGAATCCTCTCGTGGCAGAGCTTGAGAAATCTCGATGCTTGGGTTTTTCCTCTTCGTAATGAAAAATGTATCGGATATATTAAACTAAAGGATAGTATTAAGTTTCTTTCGAGATTTTTATATAACCTAGGGAAAGAGTTAAAAACTTTGTAAATAAAGCCAGGAACTACTCGCGACGTTAATAAAAAATTGATATTTTTTCCTTTATTAAATAACTTCCTCTATAATTTAACGTTAGCGTTCGATCAAAGTGACTCTTAGCTAATAACTTTAATTTTCTCTGTAAGTACGTCCATCTTTCCATCCAACTTTTATTACGCGATAACTCGACTGCTTTTCTTCTTTCCCGATATTGAAAGAACGTGAGACGTAACTACAGGCTTTTATCTTTCGTCGCTATATCCGAGAACCTATAAAGACTTCGCGTTAACGATAGATACGATCGTTGATCGAAATAAGGCAAACTGTAAGATTCCTCGAATCGATTCCATGCCTCGTACGCCCACTTATCGTCACGTGTAGCGATTTCTTTTTCACCTCTCACATTTTTACAAACCAGTTCTCAAACCGGAAATCGACTAATCCGACGTAGTCTCATCGTTCTCGATAATACAGTTATTATTGCACGTAAGATACCTGATATCTGCAATTATACATGTAAATACAATTTTACGTAGAAATATGTAACATATACGTATATTCGCTACATATTTCTCGGTAAATTCTGAAAATATCGGAGCGATACATCAAGCAAGTGGTTCGCGAATAAGTAATGGAATCGGAGATTAATAAACGATGACCGGACTTGCGAGGAATGACTTCATTCGTGCCGCACGCTGCACACGAGTACAGAGCGGCTCGTTATCCCGCGAGCAACGGCCACGGACTACATTTCATAATCCTACAAATAGTTTCACTGGTGCAGTTAAATCTGTTCGTGTCGACCCCGATTTCTCGTGCTGAACCTTGACTCGATACGACCGTGGTCCAAAATGTCGAAAACATCGAGAATCGAGAGAAAAACGACCCAGTGGAAATCAGCGTGACGCACTAACCGTCGTACTAACGAACTAACTCATCGAAAATGCTCGAATCTCTTTTCGGTCAAATTTTTCCCTGGCTATATAATAATACATTCTTTTTTTGTGATTCTAACACTATATCTTACGATTCTAATAAATAAAAATTATTACGTTTCTTACGATAAGAGGCAAAAAGTGGCGATGGAGTACAGGCAAGCGTTTTCATACAAACACGCGTCTCGTGAGACGAGCGGACACGAGCGTTAAGATCGTTAAACTGTCTTGCACCGCCACTTTTTCATCGTGCCAGAAGCAGCTGACAAATAAAATTTCTCCCACAGCATTTACACGTATAATTGATAAACTGGCTATCTTTAGCGAGTGAACGTCGAAGATCATCGAACAGTAAACTCGCTTGTTTATCTCTTCACGTTCTCCTGCGTTACAACAATTCGAAGTTTTTCACAATGAATCATCTCCACCGACGAGGCCTAATCAAATCGCTGTACTATTTTCCACGCCCGTCTGTACACGTGCACGCGCATTCATCAGCCGCAGAGGCCCCTCTACGACTCTCCTACTATACGAACGCGCATGTATGAAAACGCACACGGTCGATCGGCGCTGGAACAGCCAAGGTAACTCTCACTTTTTCTTCAACGACACTGAACATCCCCCGGGCACGTCGCCATAGCAATTGGTCGTGCCGACCACGACCGACCAATTGCCAATAGAAAGAAATTAACGACGAGTCGTTAACGGAACGGAATTTTCACAAAGGCAAGAAGAAAACGTGCATATCGCTCGTTAAGACCTTATCGCGACACTTATATCGCTTTATCGTCGAAATTTTCCGCCCGTTCTTTACGGTTGTTCCGACGTTTTATCTTCGCCGATGAAAACGCGAGACACGAGAATCAGAAAGCAACGATCGTATGACAGGTAGAGAAGTATGTAGGTTTCGTTAATTCTTTGAGTAATCCTGCCTGTTGGAAACTTGCTCGTTGTAAAGGAGTTACTCGCGGTTGGCCAGTCTGTCGGGGTTATTGCGCTTGTGATACTTTGTGTTGAAAATCTTACAGATATGATTCTTTTTTTTTTTTGTACAGATGTCGTAAGATTTGCCGCTGATTATCGGCGCAAGCATAACAGGTTAAAGTTCGTTTTAGGGCAGCAAAGATTTTTGTCCATATTGTCCGATAGTAGGTACTCTAGCAGTCGAGTTGAATTTAAATCAAACTTGGTAAATCTCGTGGCAACTCGATCTTAACCCTAATCCAATCCAAATCTAACGCGATCTAGTGGAAATGTAACGGAAAACTTCAATTATCCGTAGACGTATCTTCGAACGTGGCTTGATTTGATCACGAAGGTCGACTAACTATAGAAGGAGTTGTTTTTCACCATTTATCGCAAAAGAGGAAGTCGTTAACAGACAGATTAACGCGTGACAAACGTCCAAGCCTTTTCGTTAGCCATCGTTTAACGAGGAAAGATGAAAGACGGATGGCTATTATGTGATTATTATATATTACGAGTCTCGCGTGAAATACGCTGCTGGTCACGAGGTTACAATCACTCGCTATGTTAATGGGTTTCGAAACACCGCGAATAAACATCCTTAATTAGTGTATGGCTGCGTTGAAACTTGATTAAATGACTGATTGTCCGCTGGTTGATGTAAGAGAGCTGGGAAAATAATAAAGCACGCATCCGCTGACTGAAACTAATTGCGTTTCGCACGAATATTTTAACTGCGGTAAGCAAGAAACTTGCTGAACTTGCGATTACGTAAGCTTAGATCGAAGAAAATGGGCAAGCAATTAATAGAGAACCCGGTAGATAAAAGGAATAACAAGCGTAAAGTAAATTCAGAGGGCTGATGTCGCAGTAGAAACAGACCGCACGATCAGACATCGATCCGCACAATCTCGCAGTTGCGATTCGTTTGATAGACGTCAGACTGGTGGCATTTGCCGTGCAAATAAAGAACGAACGTTTACGGAATAAAGAAATTGCAAGAAGACGTAAAAACTGGTCCGCGAATGGAAAATTTTTAACGCATCGAACGGTCGCATCGTAAAGCAATAAATTCGCAGCGATGACGAAACGACGCAACGTTAACCCGCCACGTCGCCAAAGGAAAAACACGCGACCCGTGCTTCTTACTTTCTTTCCATAATTATTATACGCTGCTGCGTAAATGAACGCTTAAGCAAGAAAATAAACAGAACGATTCCTAACGCTCAAACACGATCTTCGTGATTCTGCGCATATTTTTAACGAGTATCGTTATAAGATAACGAGGAATTGTAGGATTATAGGAACAAAATCAACGTAACCAAACGTTGTGGCTCGCACGTTGGTCAATCGAACCTGGGAAAGGTAAACAGCAATCGATCGATGCCTAGTCGCGAGCTCTTGGTTCGCACGCGTGCACACACGCGACTGTTCGAAGGATCCGATGAAAGGTTGCTGACGATGCACGACCGAATTTCGCCAACATCGACTGTTACCAATCTACGGATACATGTCGTGTCGATAGTAATAAAAATACGATCGAAGCTGCGAAAGCGACAAATATATCAGAAAAGTAATACTACTAATTTAGACAGCGTATTATCCTTTTAGAAATCGCTCTCAATAGCGTCATAACGTATAACAGTCAGAAAGAATAAATTGGCGATTAAATTACAGCTTGCGAAAGATAAGCAAGTGGCCGGATACTTTTGAACAGCAGTGTATGTCGAAGTATGTCGGAGGAACTTCGCATCGATCCACGATAAGCTACGCCGCGAACGAAGAAAATATCTGTGTCAAGATGCTAGTGAAATAGAAGCACGAGATCGGAGCGACGTTTTACGTGTAACTGAAGGAACGAGATGGAGAACGAGAGACACGTTAATTGCATCGAATGTAACGGCGGTTATTGTCGGTCTGGTTGACGCCGCTGCCTCGTGCGACCATAATTTATCGCTGATCGATGCAATATTCCCTTCTCCGCCGTATCGACCTCCATACGTATGCTGCTATTGTTCGAGGATGCAGGTGCTTTTCATCGCTACATTCCAAGAAACTCGCGTTAACCCATAATTGACAAGGTGGAGTCTACGAGAAACCTAGCAATTTTTTTCTTTTTTCTTTTTTTTTTTTTTTTTTTTTTTTTTTTT